>VYXC01012014.1:213349-227986 GCA_013397175.1 Platysteira castanea | reverse complement strand
TGTCCCGGCCCCGCAGCCGCAGCTCCAGCCCGGGAGCTCTCGGTTCATTCCGGGTTCCCCTGAGGAATGTCCCCACTTCGCACCAGAGTCCCCGCCTGGCACCGATATCCCCCCCTGGCACCACTGCCACCCTCCCCGGGCCAGGAGCCTGGACCTGGCCCTGTCACCGTCCTCTGCCCATGGCACTTTCCCCTGGCACATCCTTCCCCCTGGCACATCCCTGCCCACGGCACAGCTCTTCCCAAGGCACAGCTCTCCCTGGCACACCCTGGCACATCCATCCCCATGGAAAATCCCTCCCCACGGCAGATCCCTCCCCCTGGTGCGGCACTCCCTGGCACCTCCTGGCACCCCCTAGCACGCCCCTCCGTGCCAGCTCCAGCGGTGCCATTCCATGGCAGGGAATATTCCCGAGTTAATCGCCAGCCCTTAACGCCTTTCCAGCGGCGCCAGGAGAGCGGGAGCTGCGCTGGAAAACTCCCGGGAGCGGCCGGGAGCAGCACGGGCCGTGCCAGGATCACTCCCGGCGGGACAGCGGAGGCTTTGTGGGAGTTGTTGTTGCCGCGGGAGCCGCTGGAATTCGTCGGGACCCGCCGGGAGCCGCAGCTTTCCCATCCCAGAAATCCGCCAGCACCGCCGCTCCCACCCGTCCTTTCCCGCGGGATCGGGGGATCCCAGATCCTCATCCCACTCCTGAAACTCCGCCGAGTGAAACTTCCCTGGAATTCCGCGAGTCGCCCCCGCACTCCGCGAGCTGCTGGAGCCGCGGGAGGGCCGGGAATGCTCCCGGTGCTCCAGCGCTCCCGGCACCTTTTCCACGCGCGGGTCCCGCATTCCCGGCCTCCCCACGAGCCGCTGCCGCGCCGACCCTCGGGATCAGCGGGAAAATGGGAATGACGGAGGGGGAAAATAGCCGGGACTTACTGCGGGAGCCGCCGTTGGATGCGGCGTTTTCCAGCGCTGGCTCCGAATCCCGGGATTACTCATCTGTGTACAAACACGGCCCGCATGGCCGGGCGGGGCGGGGGCGGCTTTTCCAAAGGCGCGATCCCGGCAGGAAGCGCCGGGAAGCTGCCGGCACCCACCGGGATGATCCCACGGCCGGCAATTCCCAGCTTTGTGGGAGCGAGCGAATCCTGGCTCGTCCCAGGAAAAAAAAGGCTCCCAAATAAACCCGGAAATAACCGCGGCCAAACGCGGCCGGGATCGGATCCCGGCGGCGAGGAAGTGGAAAAAAAGCAGGAAAAAAATATCCATTCCCGGCCCTCCCCGGGCATCTCCCGCTCCCAGCGCCTCTGGAAAACTCTCGGACCTCTTAAAAGAGGAGGCTGGGAATTCCAGCCCTCGCAAGGATGCTCATTCCCAGATTATTCCCAGCTGGATGGGAGTAATTCCCAGCCCACCAGGCAACGGGTGCGTTTCCCATTCTGCTTCCCAAAAATCCGCTGCTTTTCCTGCAGCCCCTGGGAACAGGTTTCCCAAATTTCAGAGAGCGGGAGATTCCAGAGGGATGGAGAGAGATGAGCAGGCTCAGCTCCTGAATTATTAGGGAATTGGGAGAACCGGAGCGGGGCAGGGCTGGAGGACTCCCAGCACCATCCCACACTGGAATCCCAGGGGAAACTCGCCATTTCTGGGAATTAACCCTCTCTGGCCGGCACTGGAATACGGCTTTCCCATGGACACGACTTCCCAGGACTCTGGGATTCCATTCCCACCCTCAGGGATGCTCCAAGGCTATTTTCAATCCTAGTCTTTCTAGGAATGGGAATCACGTGGGAGAATCCCAGAGTAGTTTGGGTGGGAATGGGCAGGGACACCTCCCACTATCCCAGACTGCTCCAACCTGGCCTGTGACACTGCCAGGGATCCAGGGGCAGCCACAGCTTCTCTGGGAATTCCAGCCCAGACCCTCCTCACTCTCCCAACCAGGAATTCCTTCCCAATATCCATCTAGATCTCCCCTTTCCCAGTGGGACACCATGCCTTGTCCCTCCAGCCCTTGTCTCCAGTCCCTCTCCAGCTCTCCTGGAGCCCCTTTAGGCCCTGGAAGGGGCTCTGGGATCTCCCTGGAACTGCATTTCCCCATTCCCAACATCAGGATATTTTCAGCGACTGCTCCGTTAAAATTCTTACTTAACAAATCCCCAAAAACCTCCAAACCACCTAGATTTAACAGGAATCATTCCCACCAGGAATCCACCACTTGTGCTCCTTCCCTCCATCAGCAAACCCTTAATTAGCAGGAAAAAATCCACCTTTTCCCACTTTTCCAGAAGAAAAACCTCCTTAAAAATGTGACGCCTCAAAGCTGCCACGGGAAAATCTATTTGGGATATATTTGGAAAACAGAATACCTGGAAAATCCCCAAATGAGGAAGACATCCCGGAGTTTTCCTTACGATAAAAAAATTTATTTCCCAGTCTTAGAAAGCTTTCCAAGGTCGCCCCCATTCCCAGTGTCCCATAGAAACGTAGTAGAACCTCTTCCCGCCAAAAAATTCCAGAGGGGCAGAATACAAAACTATCCTGTGCACATTGTGCTTAAATTCCAAAGGCTCGGCAGCTTCCCAAAGGATCACCCTGCCCAGAGCATCCTGTAAACAAATTATTGCATATTTTCCATCGGGATCCTCGGGAAAATCCCGCCAAATCCTGGCCAAGCGACACCCGGTGAGGAGGAAAACGGGAATGAGCGGTTTCCAGGGAATGTCCAGCCCGGGGGAGGGTTGTGCTTGAGTTGTTGGGGTGGGGGAGCCATGGAGAGGGAATCCCATAGGAAGAGCCAACAGATCTCTGGGTGAAAATCTGGGATCAAAGCTGATCTTGGTCCCAAAGATTTTTGTGAGTTTGGAGATGGAAAATGAACAAAAAGATCCCAAATTGGAATGAATTCCATGAAGTTTTGGGCACCGGTGGCATGGCCAAGGATCCTCTTCCAATGCACAACTGAACTTAAGGAATATCAGGAACATCCCCATGGATTCTCCATGGATTTGTAGCCTCCAGTGGGGATTCCTGGAATCTCCAGCTGTGCTGAGGCCAACAGAAGGTGATGGAAGGGCAGGAGGTGTGACAGCAGTGACACCCTTGGAATGGTCTTCCCACGCTTCCGAGGGCAGCCATGGAGAGCAGAACCCATGGGAAGAGCCAACGGATCTCCGGGTGAAAATCTGGGATCGACATCCCTCTTGGTCCCAAAGATCTCTGGGAGTTTGAAGATGGAAAATGAACAAAAAGCCCCAAACTGGAATGAATTCCAAGAAGTTTTGGGCACCGGTGGCATTGGCTCCATGGCCAAGGATCCTCTTCCAATGCACAGCTGAATTTAAGGAATATCAGGAGAATTCCCCATGGATTCTCCATGGATTTGCAGCCTCCAGTGGGAAATTCTGGATGTTCCACCTGTGCTAAGGCCAACAGAAGGTGATGGAAGGGCAGGAGGTGTGACAGCAGTGACACCCTTGGAATGGCCTTCCCACGCTTCCAAGCGCTTCCGGCTCCTGGAGCGGGAAAATTGGCCACGCTCCAACCCCGCCATTGGCATCAATTCCCAAAAAAACCAACCCAGAGGAACTGCGGCCTCTGTAAGGCACCAAAACCATCCCTGGAGCAGCACCCAAGGAGTCTCTCCAGGTTTTCCAACTGGGAAAATGATGGAAGGAACACACGGGGGGAGGGTGGAGCAGATTTTTGGGAAGGAGCGGATTTCTGGGAAGGAAGCCCGGGTTTGTGTGCACACGCGTTGGGTTTCCGAGGGCATGGAAAAAATTCCTTTCTGCTACCTTTGGTACTGGAATTTCTCCTCCACCATCCACGCCCGGATGGATGGATCCGATTGGAGCGTGTGGATTAATGTCAGGAAGAAGTCGCCCGAGATCAGTGAGAAATTAAGGAAAAGCCTCAAAAAATAAAAGCAATAACAAGATGGAGATAGGTGTTGTCCTTGTGCCCAGGATTTTGGGATTGGGATGCCACCTCCAACATGGAATGGGAGCAGTGGGAACCCCCAAAGTCCATCCACGGGGTCAGGCAGCAGGTGGGATCATGGAATCATGGAATGGTTTGGTGGGAAGGACCTTAAAGCTCATCCCATTCCATGACCTTCCACTATCCCAGGGTGCTCCAAGCCCTGTCCAGCCTGGCCTTGGACATTCCAGGGATTCAGGGGCAGCCACGTCTTTTCTAGGAATTCCAGCACAGGGAGAACTGCAAAGCCCTCTGGGATTGAATTTCCAAAGTGCTGGATGGGCTGGAGCAGGAGAAAAACTCAAATCCCCCAAAGAAAACCTTCCTGAATTCCTGAATTTCCTGAGGGACTCAGGACAAGCTCCGTGTCCCGCTCAGCAATTCCTGACCAATGTCCCCCAAACGTGGCCAAAGCTCAGAGGGATTCCCGGATGGAATTACAGAATCCAGTAGAAAACATGGAGTTCCAGGATAAGGGATCCCAGCTCTGAGGGGACATCGGTGACTGGGACAGGGATCCCATCTCCAAGGGGACACCAGTGACCAGGATAACGGATCCCAGCTCCGAGGGGACATCAGTGACTCCAACAGGGGATCCCAGCTCCAAGGGGACACTGGTGACAGGGACAGGGATGCCAGCTCCGAGGGGACACCGGTGACGGGGACAGGGATCCCAGCTTCAAGGGGACACCGGTGCTGGTGACCCTGGGGTGTTGTGCTCCAGGCTCCCAGTTGTGCTTCCATGATGCCGGGCACGTGTTTTCCAGGAAGAAATCCTCCAGCTCCAGGATCTCCAGGCAGAGAATGGGCAAAAAATTCCAAATGCGGATTTTTCATCCCACAAAAGAGAATCCCTATGAAACCCCCCCTATTTAAAGCCACACTTTGCACTCCCAGGCTCAGCGTGATTCCCACGGACGGCGCTCATCCCATGGGAGCTGCTCCAACACGGACACATCATCCCGGCTTAAGAGGCCCTGGATGAACCCGCCAGGCCAGGACCGCACTTCCAAGACTTCTATGGCTTCTGCAAATGTTTTCCTTGAAAAAAAGGAAAAACCAATCCCAACAAAACCCAGCCTCAACCTCCGAGCACGGAACGCGGGAGCATCCCCATCCCAAACCTTCCCGCGCCGCGCCGCCGCGGCTTCAGTCTCAAGGGCCGCTTCTCGGGCACGCTCCGTCCAAACCGCGGGACGGGCGGGGTCGGGGGGAGCTCAGTTGTGCTTGGCCCGCCCTCCCCGCAGGTAGCTCTTCCAGCGCTTGACGAACTCCTTGAAGATGGGCGCGCCGTCGATGGTGCTGAGCAGCTGCAGCTGGTTGATGTGCGTGGTGTGGTAGTCCCAGCGCGCCAGGTTGGGCGCCGTGCCCAGCATGAAGTGCCGCAGGTCGTAGATGGTGCCCGAGCCGGTGTCGTAGAGCGGCAGCATGGCCTTCAGCGACTCCATGCCGCGCTCGTAGAGCAGCCGCGCCTCCTTGCCCAGCTTCTCCCCGGCCGTCTCCTTGAGGTCGTAGAGGCCGATCAGGGAATACATGAAGCCGTTGAGCACGAAGGAGCTGGGCGAGGTGGGATACTCCTCGTACCAGTCGTGGCGGTTCATGAACACGGCCTTGACCCCGCGCTGCTCGGCCGGCAGCTTGTAGGGCGCCGTGGCCCGCAGCGCCGCGCCCAGGAACGCCGGGTCCTTGGTCAGCAGGTAGGCCCTGACCAGCGTGGACATGGCCTGGCCCTGCGCCATGGCCGAGTACCAGCCCGGATCCAAGGATTTGAAGCCTTCTCCCAGCTTCCTGGTGACCATGATGGGCCAGCCGCCGCGCTCGTCCTGGTTGCGCAGCAGCCAGCGGCTGGCGGCGAAGAAGGCGGCCATGTGCGCCGTGGCCGAGATGGTGACGTTGTCCAGGAAGCCGCGGCCTTTGGCCACCAAGCGCAGCACCCGCTTGGGCATGATCTTGGTTTGCTTCACCGCCTTGGTGTTGGAGAGCCCGACGCCCTTGCGGAGATCCGTGAGGAGATCCCGGGTGAGGGTGCTCCAGCTGGTGCGGGCGCCGATGCCGTAGAAGATGTCGCGGTCGCGGAGGGCGATGAGCTGGGTGTTGGACACGTAGTGCACGGTGAAGAGCTGGTTCCTCTCCGTGGTCTCCAGCACCACGGACACGCTGCCGTTGGTGAGGAACTTCAGGTCGAAGGAGATGATGAAGTCCCGGCCGTTGTTGAGCTCCAGGGAGACGCCCTCGGAGGCTTCTGCAAAACCCACCCGAAAAGCCACATTCAGCGTCAAAATATTCCTGCTTCCAAAGCTTTGGAGCGTGGAGAGCAGATTCCAGAGGCAATCCATGCTCCCAGGAGGGATTCCAAAGCT
Source organism: Platysteira castanea (assembly GCA_013397175.1). Classification (NCBI taxonomy): domain Eukaryota; kingdom Metazoa; phylum Chordata; class Aves; order Passeriformes; genus Platysteira; species Platysteira castanea. Next base: position 221,657 of record VYXC01012014.1, on the reverse strand, counting down.
TTTAGGGCAGCCCTTCAATAATTCAGGGTTTCTGGGCTATTTCACCAGATTTGATTAAGCAGCTGAGGAAGTCTGGGAGCAACTCCCTGCATTTTCCATGAACAGGCTCCATCCGTGGTTTTATGGGATGTTTCCGGATGGATTTGAGCCATGGATTCGGCAGGGTGTGGGGATGGGGGCAGGCCACCATCACAGGACCTTTCCTAGGATGGGGTGGGTTGGAAGAATCCTTAAATCCCAGCTCATCCCACCCCTCCCATGGGCAGGGATACCTCCCACTAATCCAGGATCCTTCCCCCAGGATGGAGCGCAGCAGGAATTCGGATGCTCCATCATTTCCCCCGTCTGCAACCCAAACCAGAAAGCGACAACCCCTCTTTTATCCCAAAATTCCCATTTTCCTTGGCAGAAGGACACCACAAACCTGGCACCGCTGGAGCTGTCGCACTCCCAAATAAAACTCTGCTTTCAGCCAAGGAAAAAAAAAAAACAAACAGGAATGCCAGGAGCAGGTATTTAAAATCCCCCTGGGATTAAAATTTCCATGATTTTTTTCTTTCCCAATCCTGACTCGTTTCATGGGAAAAGCAAGGAATAAAGAGGAATGTGTTAAATTATTCCTTAAGCTCTGCCTTGGCAAAGCTCAGCTTAATTTTAAATTCTGAATTAAATAAAGCTCCCGGGCACTTCCACAGGATAAAATCAAGGGATCTCTGGATTTTCAAATATAAAATCCACTTCTTCCAAAAAACCTCAAGCTGGGCATCAAAGGGATGATTAATTTGGAAGGATGGGAGCAAATCCCAAATTCCCAGAGGATGCGGAACACTTAGAGGCAGTCACATTAAATTAAGGGATAAAATTCTCCTGGAAAAGGGAATTGTTTCCCTATTTTTCCTTTGTGGTGTGGGAAATTCCCCAGCCATGTTTTTCCATGGAATCATCATGTCACGGGCAGCTTTTCCTGCACCGCAGAGGCTTTTCCCACCTCCCAATTAATCCATGGAATTTTAAAATGTCCCCTATTGTCCACTGCCAATTATTTTGATGGAATGTCATGTTTCCAAGCTTTTCAAGGAAAAGCTTTGAGTTTTCCAGCTCAGCATCTGCTCCGGGAAAAGGAACTTTGGGAACACAACATTTTGCTCCTCTGGAAAAAAATCTCGATTAATTCCCCCCTGCCAATTCCTGTCAAAGGAATTTTACGATTCCTTGGAATAAACGATAAGGGAGGGAACTGGAATGGAGAGGGAAAAGGGAATTTTGGGAAGGCAGGAACTAAAGGCTGCTCTGCCTGTCCATAAATCCATGATTCAAGGCCAGCTCGGAGGGGTGGATGCACATCCTGGCCTCCAGATTCCACGGATTCCTGAGCCATCAGGGAATACAGACCAGATCCTTCCTCCTCTCCTCTCCCAGTATTAATTCCCTACAAAAGCACTGGAAAATCTTTTCCCTGGAGCTCCAGGCCTGAGGTGCCAATGGAAAATGACTTCATTGTCCTTTGAAGTAACGGACTCATTAATTCCAGGGATACTGACTGAGGGAAAATCCATTGGGATCATTAATGAGCCTGGCCTGGCACAAAGGGAACTCTGGGATGAGGAAATGGATTTTCCTGCTGAATTCCTGACAGAATGGGAGGAACTGGGGAGAGGGCACCAAAACAATTCCTGGGAGCACCTCCGGATCCATCCTGGACTTTTCTTAGGATGAGGATTTCGCTTGGATTTTAGGGAAAGGTTCTTTTCCCAGAGGGTGTTGGACACTGGAACAGCTCCCCAGGGAATGGACACATTCCCAAAGCTTCCAGAGCTCCAGGGGCCTTTGGACAATGCTCAGGCACAGGGCGGGATTTGGGGATGAGCCAATCCCTGCGGATTCTCAGCTCAGGATATTCCGGGGTTCTACCAGGAGTTAACTGGAATTAAAATCCTAGATCCTCCTAAAGCAGCTGGATCCCAGGGAAATGGGAGAGATATCCCAGAAATCCCAGGTGCTGCTCCAGGCTGGGAATAGCCCTTAGCACATTCCCAGCCATCTCCCAGGCTCCACAGCCGCTTCCAGGTCTTTTTCCAGCTTCTATTTTGAGCTGGGAGCTGAAAGGCTCCGGGAATGCAACTCCTCATCCCCCTCCCTGAGTGTATCCAGGCTTTTTTTGGACTAAAAGAGTGCTGGAAAAGCAGGGATAGGGAGAAAATAGAAGAGAGAATCCAAAGGGACGGAAATCAAGGGGCTGGATGAGATGATTTCCAGAGACCCCTTCTGAATCCAAGTGTTCCAGGAAATGAGGAATGAAAAGGATGAGGGTGGACAGGTGGGGAAGGAAAAGGCTTGGGAATAAAGGGTGGGAATGAAGCATGGGGAAGAAAAAGGTGGGGAAGGAAAAGGAATGGAAAGGAAGGATGGGGAATGAAAAGGAAGGAAAAGGATGGAAAATGGAAAGGATGGGGAATAACGGGGGGGGAATGAAAGATTGGGAATGAAAAGGATTGGGAACAAAGGGTGGGGAAAGGATGGGGAATGAAGAGGACAGGGAATGAAGGACAGGGAATGAAGGACAGGGAATGAAGGGTGGGAAATGAAAAGAATGGGGAATGAAAAGGATGGGAAAGGATGGAAAATTAAAAGAGGAACGAAGGATTGGGAATGAAAAGAATGGGGAACGAAGGACTGGGGATGAAAGACTGGCAATGAAGGACTGGGAATGCAGGACCGGGAATGCAGGACCGGGAATGAAGGCCAAACAAAACCCCAGCACCCCCAGAACTCCAAGCTCCCCCGCTCCGCCGGAATTCCAAACACCCACCTGGGCAGGAGAACTGCTTGACGCTGCTGAGCCTGGATTTATCCCACACAGTGGTGAGGGAGCAGCCCTTGGGCACCGTCCAGTCCCCGTTCCCGTTGCCATTCCCGATCCCGTTCCCGTCTCCAGCTGTCTCGTACACCTCCACGTGGGGCGGCTTCTCCGTCAGGTTCTTGCTGTAGTGGCTCAGCCCGTACTGGGCGATCTGGATGGGGTAGAAGTAGCCCTGAGGGCCCCACTGCGTGGAGAGAGGGACTCCTGCCCGGAAAAAACATGGAAAAGGCATTGGAATGCAGTTAAAAATTCCTCCTCCGCACCCCGACGTGCCGGTATCTCCGTAAACGGGGTTTGAGGTGGCGCCGTTAGAGGGAAAGTCCCGGGCAAGGAGGGAATGGAGTGGGAATTCCTTTCCCATGAAAATCCAGAATTCCGTGGTTTTAGGCGGCAAAGGAATTCCTGTTGTGATCTTCCCGACTTGTATGGAATCATGGAATGGGCTGGACAGAAGGGAACTCAAAACCCATCCTATTCCAGCCCTTCCATGGGCAGGGACACCTCCCACTGTCCCAGGGTGCTCCAGCCTGGCCTTGGACACTTCCAGGGATAGCCACAACTGCTCCAGGAATTCCAGCCCAGCCCCTCCCCACCCTCCCAGTCAGGAATTCCTTCCCAATATCCCATCCATCCCTGCCCTCTGGCAGTGGGAAGCCATTCCCTGTGTCCTGTCCCTCCAGCCCTTGTCCCCAGTCCCTCTCCAGCTCGCCTGGAGCCCCTTTAGGCCCTGCAAGGGGCTCTGAGCTCTCCCTGGATCCTTCCCTTCCCCAGGGGAACATTCCCAGCTCTCCCAGCCTGGCTCCATTCCCATTCCACCATTCCTGGAGTATCCCACTTTTCTAAAACCACATTCCCAAAGCCCTGACCAGATCTTCCCCCACTCCAGGGACCAGATAATCCCGAGGCTGTTCCATCTCCCTCAATCCCTTTACATCCCATAAATCCCTGCAAATCGAGTCCATCTGTTCCGGGGAGACTTTTCCAAGAATTATTTGATGCTGAAAGATCCACAAATCTCTCCCATTTTTCCTGGCTCCCCCAGGAGAATTCCCAGACTTTCCAAGCAGGATCTGCCCCGATTCTTCCAGGCAGAGCTGCTCCAGCCTACCCATCCCTGGGATTGAGCTTCCCCCTGGGAAAAATCCCAAAAATCTCCCAGGAGAGCCCAAATCTCTCTCTAATTTCAGGTTTGGATGATTCCAGGTCTAAAGGAACCCCCTGGAGCATCCCAGAGGATTCCAAACAGGAAGAGCTCAAATCCATGTCCCAGTTTACTGGACTGCACAGGAAATCCCATCCCAGGGGTTCAGTGTGACCTGGAATTCCACCCTCCCCGGAATCCTTGGGATGCAGCTGCGGAAAACCCTGCTGGGCTCCACCTGCCCCTTCCCAGCTCCCGGGATTTGTGTGGAAAACCCTCCCTGGATGCCTGGGAATAAACTGGAGAAGCCCCAGCTTCACAATTCCTTGGGATATTTAAAATATGGTTTGACCCAGGCTTCTCTTCAAATCCCGTATTTTCCTTGGAGCAAATTCCCAATGTCCAAGTACAAATCCAAGTGGGAATGGATCCCTGGCTCCTTCCTGGAGGAGTTTCAGGGTGTTTAGTCCTGGAAGGGGAAAAGATCCATGTGGGATTTGCAGCATTTCCCCCTCGGGAACATCAGGAATTTATTCCACAAGCTGAGAATGATGGGAATGGGAATATTATTCCAATTAAATAGAAATCTTCCCACTTCTTTTGGTGCTAATTCATATTCCCCATGGGATCTTTTCCTGCTGCCTATGGAAAAAGCCATCCCAGGAAAGACTGAAACGCTCTGGATTTCGGGAGCTCCTGCAAGCTCCTTAAGGGCGAGCATTCCCAGTTAAAGGGGAATTCATCGGGGATGAAAGACAGGAAAAAAAAGGGAATTTGCTCTTAAAGCTTCACTTGAGATTCCCAAACCCTGCCAGGATGGAATTTTCCAGGTCAGCGGAGAGAAGGAGAAAAAGAGAACATGGAATGGGAGCGGTTTCCATCATGGAATGGTTCGGGAAGGGAATTCACACTCATCCCATTCCATGGGAACACCACTATCCCAGGGTGAGATTGGACACTCCCAGGGATCCTGGGGTAGCCACAGCTTCTCTGGGAATTCCAGCCCAGCCAGGAACTCCTTTCCCATATCCCACCCACCCCTGCCCTCCGGCAGAGCCATTCCCTGTGTCCTGTCCCACCCCACTCATCCTTCAAGATCCCAAGGCCGGAGGCGCCACCAGGAAATCCCATTCCCACATTCCCACCACCAAATCCAGGACCCTTTCCACTTCCAGCACATTTCAAGGAGCACTTCCATCACATTTTAAGGATCATCCCTATCCAAAAAATTTCTGGGAATCCTCTGATTCCCAGGAAAATCCCACCTTCCACACTGCTGATGCACTTGACCCTGTCACGGACCTCACCGTTGCCCCATTCCCACATTCCCATCACCAAATCCACGTCATCTTCCACTTCCAGCACATTTCAAGGAGCACCTCCATCAGATTTTCAGGATCATTCCAATCCCAAAAATCAGGATTTCCCAGTCCCAACCCATGAGGCTGATACACTTGACCCTGTCATGCACCTCGATGCTGCCACCCCGTTCCCACATTCCCACCACCACACCCGCATCATTTTCCACTTCCAGCAGATTTTCAGGATCATCCCAATCCCAAAACTGGGATTTCCCAATCCCAACCCACCTTCCATACAGCTCATGCACTTGACCTTGTTGCAGAGCTCGAGCCTGCCAAGCCATTCCCACATTCCCACCACCCTGTTCCCGCATTCCCACCAGCACATCCAGGGCACCTTCCACTTCCAGCACATTTCACGGAGCACCTCCAGCAGATTTTCAGGATCATCCCAATCCCAAAACTGGGATTCCCCAATCCCAACCCACCTTCCATACAGCTCATGCACTTGACCCTGTTGCAGAGCTCGAGCCTGCCAAGCCATTCCCACATTCCCACCACCCTGTTCCCGCATTCCCACCAGCACATCCAGGGCACCTTCCACTTCCAGCACATTTCAAGGAGCACCTCCAGCAGATTTTCAGGATCATCCCAATCCCAAAAACTGCCATTTCCCAATCCCAACCCACGCTCCTGATGCACCTGACCCCAACGCAGACCTCGACGTTACCACTCCATTCCCACATCCCAAACTGCCAAATCCACGTCGCTTTCCCCTTCCATCACACTTTCAGGATCACCCCGATCCCAAAAATCCGCGGGAATCCCCCGGTTCCCAGTCCCGACCCACCTTCCACGCCGCTGATGCACTTGACCCTGTCGCGGACCTCGACGTTGTAGCCCTCGAAGGACATGAAGACGCCGTCGGGCTGGTACGGGGCGCGCTGGGCGTAGACCTTGGAGTAGCTGTGGGAGAACTCGAAGCGCTCACTCCCGTCGGCCTGGGCGATCCGGCCGTACACCTGGAAGTATTTCTCCACCCAGCTGAAGGGCAGGAACACCTCGGCGCCCTCGCGGCGCCCCTTCACCGTGTGCTCCTCGTTGATGACGCAGTCGATCTCCTCGTACCTCAGCCCGCCCTTCCCGGCGCTTCCCGGCGCCTTCGGCCCGTCCTGGGGCGAGGCCTCCTCGGCGTCGGCGGCTCCGGCGGCTCCGGCAGAATTCCCGCGGAGCTCCGCGGGGCTCGGCGGGGCCGGGGAGCGCTCGGAGCAGCGGCTCCAGAGCAGCAGCGAGAGCAGCGCCAGCAGCGAGCAGAGCACCAGCAGCGCCTTGGAGCTGAGGCGGGCCAGGCAGCGCATGGTGCGGCATTCCTGGGAAACACGGGAAAATACGGATTTGGGATGGGCCCGCCCGGGAATGGCACCCAGGCCAGGCAGCGCATGGTGCGGCATTCCTGGGAAACACGGGAAAATACGGATTTGGGCACAGATTTGGGATGTGCCCAGCCCGGAATGGTCAGGGTGATGTGGTGCCAATATTCTTGGGAAACATGGAAATACATGGGATCAGGGCACGGATTTGGGATGTGCCCGGCTGGGAATGGTGCCCCGTTATCCTGGTGAGCCCTGGAAAGCCGGAGCTGGGAATTCCTCACCGGGATCAGCCTCAGCCTCTCAGGGAAAAGCTGGAAAGCCAGGATACGAACTCCAGTTATCCCAACGGATCCAGGAACAAACAGGAATCAGGAAAAGCGGCTCCGCTCTTACCTTAAAGAAAAGGGAATTCTTGGAATTCTAATGCATCCCGAGCTTCCAGCAGACGATCCTGGGATTTACAGTGATTCCTCTTGGGATTCCTGCAGGGAAAATCAGGAAAAATGGAGCTGCAGCAGCCCTAGAGCAGCGTTTTTCCCAGGAAAATCCTGGGATTCCCAGAACAATCCTGGTATTCCCAGGAAAATCCTCAGATTCCCAGGATTTTTTGGGGGCTGCAATTCCAAGATTTCTCAGGGAAGAACGGGAATGTCCCATCCCTGGATTTACAGTGATCCCTGGGAAGGAATTCCAAGGGATTTTCTGGGATGGAAGCTCCAATAAATTCCTCCTTGATTTTTCTGGGATAATAAAATTCCCCAAATCTCCCTGATTCTGGGATTTCTCCCACTTTTCCACACCAGGCTGATCCATGATTCCAGTCCTGGAATGTGCTCCTGATCCCAGCCTCCTTCCAGCTCCCACCAAAATCAGGATTGTTGGAATTTCCCCCTTTTCCACATGGGAAAATTTGGATCTCATTTGGATTTTCCCACTCCCTGCCGGATGTTCCTCAGGATTTTTCCCTCTCCATGCTATTCCAGAGGCTGAGAATTCCCAAAAAACCACATCCAGGCCGTGCCTTGGAATGAAATCCCATTCAGGATTATTCCCACAGGAAATTCCCAGAGCTGCACCTCCTTCTGGAATTTCCCAGGAAAAGGTTCCCAGCTGGAATCGCTCCACAGATTCCAGGGGCACCTGGAATGGGACGGGAATTCCGTGGAGCTCCATGGAATATTCAAGCCAACATTCCTGGTTTTCTCCTCAGCCAGGCTGGGAGAGATTCCTGGTGGATTTGTGTTCCCTGAGGGCCACGAATCCATGGAAAATGGCCTCAAATCCATGGAAAATGGCCATAAATCCATGGAAAACAGAGCATGGCTGCTCCAGCCTTTTCCTGGGATAATGGGAATGTCCCTGCCTATAGAAAGGGGCGGAATAGGATCAGCTTCCAGCCCAAAGCATTCCATGAATCCACGAATTCCATATGCCTAAATTCCACAGCCCTTATTCCCGAATTCCAGAGCCCATATTCCCGAATTCCACCGCCTTTACTCCCGAATTCCAGAGCCCTTATTCTCGCACCCCACACTCCCGCATCCCCCAGCCCCTATCCTGAATTCCCGCCTCTTCCAGCCCCTCTTCCCGCATCCCAAATCCCACATTCCCACCGCCCCTATTCCCTCATTCC
>VYXC01012014.1:200292-213082 GCA_013397175.1 Platysteira castanea | reverse complement strand
AATCCGCACGCTTGGGGGGTGGGGCTACCTGGCTGAGAACGCCGCTGATTGGCTGCGCCAGGCCACGCCCACTGAGAGGTCACGTGGCGAGGCCGCGTGAGGCGGGCGCTGCCGGCTTTGGTTGCGTCCGTTCCCGGGGGAATTCATTAATCAGTAATTAATCAGTAACTAATCTGTAATTAATCATTAGTGACAGGAACCGAGAGCGGGCCGGGATCGGCGGCCCGGGAAACGCGGCTTTCTTGCCGCAGGGCTCTCAGGGAGAGCGGAAGGGGGAGGGCGGCGCGACTGCGCCAGGAGAGGCTGAGGGGAATACTGGGAAAGTGGGAATATTGGGAAAAGTCCCGCCTGGAAAAGCTCCAGCCTTGGGACAGCTGCGAGGCAGGGCTGGAATCACATCCCGGAGGGATTTGAAGCCCTGTGGATGTGGCGCTTGGGGACAGCGGCAGTGCTGGGGGTGGTCGGACTCCATCATCTCCAAGGGCTTTTCCAACATAAACAATTCCATGATTCCAAGCGGCTTCCAAATGCTCCATCCCTAAAAATCGCATTGCGGGAGCAGCAGCAGCCCCCCAGTCCCCGCACCGGATGGACGGGATTAATTCCCGGGAATTCTGCTCATCCCGGGAATTCTGCGCCTTGCCAAGCAGGAGCTGTTGCTGCGCTCCAGCCGCAGCGGATCCCGGGCATGGAAAAGGCTGGAAAAGCAGGAATTGCGAGAGGAATCATCCACGGCCTCTCCAGCTCCCGATTCCCAGATTCCCGTTGATTTACCAGGCAAACCATCCCAATCCAGCGCGGATACGGGGTTGGAGGGAGCGGCAGCTCTCGAACACGGTTTCCCATCCCAGTTTTTCCAAGGACCTGGAATTGCTTCCATGAGCAACATCAGCGCCAGCATTCCCATCTTTCCCTCATTTATTCCTCACATCCAAAGGAAACTTTCCCACTTTTCCCTCATTTATTACGCAGATCCAAAGGAAACCGGGGGTGGAGGGGAAAACGGCAGCTGGAAAGGGAAGAACTCCATCAATTTTTCATGGATGGGGCCGGGATCGGAGCAGCTCCGGATTCGTCCTGACCCTGATGCCCCTGCGGCACATTCCATCCCCAACTCCAAAGCCCGCTTTTCCAGGGATTCCGGGGGCTCCGGGAGGCGCAGCCCGAGGGATCCCGCGCTCCCGGGGCTGCTGCGCCCTCCTGTGGCACCGGCGGATCCCAAACCCCGGGAAGGTGCCCCAGGACCTCATTCCCTCCATCCCAAATCCCTGCAAAATGACACGGGACCCATCCCAAATCCCGGGAAGGTGCTGCTGGATTCCATCCCCTCCATCCCAAATCCCTGCAAGGCACCACAAGACCCATCCCCACCATCCCAGAGCCCTCCAGAACCCATCCCCTCATCCCAAATACCTGGATTTTGGTGGCACAGAACCCATCTCTCCATCCCAAATCCCTGCAGGGTGACACAGGATCCATCCCAAATCCTGGGAAGGTGACACAGGACCCATCCCTCATCCCAAATCCATGGATTTTGGTGCTGCAGGATCCATCCGTCCATCCCAAATCCCTCTGATTCTCCCCTCTAATCCCATGGATGCTCCGGGACAGCCATCCCAATCCCACAGGCTCAGGATCCCATCCCTCTGTCCCAAAGCTCCGTGGCCCAGCCCCATCCCTTGGAGTGGATCCAAGCTGGGATGTGGCCGCCGGACAGGGAAGGGCAGGAAGAGCCACGGGTCAGAAGTTTTCCTTGGAGAAGCGGAAGCCGAAGCTCCGGCAGTGCCCCCGGATGACCTTGGCGAGCCCCCGGGAGCCGCAGAAGAACACCCGGACCTTCCCGCGCTGCTCCGCCGCCACCTTCCCGAACACCTGGAATGGGACACGCCGGGATCCGGGCCTTGGGATGAAGGGATCCTTCATGCCCTTCTGACCCAGCCCATTCCATGATTTTCTGATCCCTTTCCATGATTCCACAATCCCTGAGCCAGATCGGAGGGTTGGAATGAGATCATCTCTCCATTCCATTCCAACCCAACCCATTCCCTGATTCTCTGATCCCTTTCCATGATTCCATGATCCCTGAGGCACATTACAGGGTTGAAATGAGATCTCTTTCCATTCCCTCCCAACCCATTCCCTAGTTCTTTGATCCCATTCCGTGATTCCCTGATCCCCAGGCCACATTGGAGGGTTGGAGCGAGATGAACTTTGGGTCCCTTCCAACCCAGCCCATTCCATGTTTTTCTGATCCCATTCCATGGTTCCATGATCCCTGAGCCGGAGTCCAGGGTTGGAATGAGATCATCTTTCCATTCCCTCCCAACCCATTCCCTGATTCTTTGATCCCATTCCATGATTCCTGGGCCAGATTAGAAGGTTGGAATGAGGTGATCTTTCAGGTCCTTCCAACCCATTCCATGTTTTTCTGATCCCGTTTCATGGCTCCATGATCCCTGAGCTGGATTCCAGGGTTGGAATGAGGTGATCATTCCATTCCCTCCCAACCCATTCCCTGATTCTCCGATCCCTTCCTGCTTTAGCTCAGTCCAGCCTCTCCACACCCCCCAGCATTCCCATTCCCCGGCTCTGGGTATCCCAGCGGATGTGGGATGGGAATCACAGCCCCGGGCTCACCTTGGCCCAGTCGGGGCGGCCGGGCTGGGTGCGGGTGCGGAGGCCGGTGATGGAATCCCGGTTTTCCTTGGCTGCCAGCAGATCCAGGGCCACCTGGAGCCCCACCGCCTTCACGTCCCCCTTGCCCAGAGCCGAGGTCATGTACAGGTGCAGCTCCAGGAACTTCCCTGGGAATTCCAGGGATCCTGGCTGCCATCGGGGATCCAGCCCCGCTCCAGGACCCGGATTGGGGTGGGTGTTTTCCTGGGAATGACGCCAGCACCTCCCGCTCACCTCCCGGCTCCAGCTCCGCCTGCTCCATCTCCAGCTTGGACAGGAGGCTGAGGAACCACTCCAGGTGCTGCTGATCCCGCGTGATCCAGATGAAATCCACCTGCAAGGGCGGGAGAGCCTTGGCTTGGGCAGTCACTGGAGCCATCCCCAGATTCATCACCGGATCTGTCACCAGATCCGTCCCCAGATCCCAGCACCAAATCCCAGCACCCATCACCAAATCCATCACCAAATCCACCACCAGATCCCATCACCAGATCCACCACCTGATCCATCACCAAATCCATCCCCGGATCCGTCTCCTGTTCCCAAACTTCCACAATTTGAGGGATGCTCCTGGGCTCTCTGCCCCTGGGAGCCTGCAAACCCCATCCCAGGGCAAGCCTGGATCCCACATTCCCTCCCATTCCCATTCCCACCTTCCGGAGCATCATCTCCTCATCCCACCGTTCCTCGCACCAGGAGAAGTGGCAGCTGGGGCAGCTCTGCTTCCGCCGGCGGTACCTGCACGGAGAGACACTTCCTGCTCCTTCCTGCCTCTTCCTGCTCCTTCCTGCCTTTTCCTGGTCCTTCCTGCTCCTTCCCTCCTCTTCCTGCCATTCCTACCATTTCCTGCTTTCTCCTGCCCTTTCCTGCTCCATCCTTGCCCTTCCTGCCCCTTTTCCCCCTTCCCGCCCTTTCCTTCCCGGTTCCTGCCCATGTCCAGCCTTCCTCCAGCACCTTTCCTGCAAATTCCCAGGGAAAAGCCTGGCCCTGAGGGAGGCCACACCTGTGGCCGTGGGAATGAATCCCAAGGACAGAGTCCCAAGGAAGAGGCATGGGAGGACAGCTCTACCCGGGCATACATCCCAAATCCAGTGAGGGGCGTTCCCTGGGATATTCCCAAATTCCAGAGGCTGCCGTGGGACCCACCGGAACATGATGCTCTGCAGGATGGAGGCAAAGGGGGTGATCCCGATGCCGGCTCCAATGAGCACGGCGTGCTCCGACGTGAAGATCCTCCGGCTCGGAGTTCCATAGGGACCGTCCAGGTAGCACTGGGAGAGATCCAAACTCAGGGAGGGATCCAGCAGCTCCAGGTGCTGGAACAGCTCCCAGGCAGAGGAAAAGGGCACAAAGGGGATCACGGGATTTGGGATCTTTATGGGGTTTTGTGGGAGCAAAGGATGGGTGGGGAGGACTGGAGTCTTCCAGCAGGGAATGGTTTGGATCAGCCCCAGGTGGCATCATCCATGTACCGGGAACATGAATGGAGTGGCTGGGAATGTGGATGGGAACATGGATGGGATGTGGGAACATGGATGGGATGGTTGGGAACACTGATCCCAGCCCATCTCCTGGGATCCAGGAAAGGCTGGAATATCCTCACCTTGACGCTGCAGCTCCGCCGGCTCTGCCCGGGCCCGGAGCCCTGCGAGGAGAGGAGAGCAGTGACCGTCCCCCCTTCCCAGCCACTCTCAAATTCCCTGGATTTGGGGGGTTTTCCCACCAGGCTGCACACACAATTTCAGCTGTCAATGCCATGAGAATATCCAAGGAATTTCTTTCCAAAGAGTTTTTTAAGGAGCTTTATCCCATTTGGGATCATCCCTCCGGTGATCCTCTGGCTGTGACCCCTCCCTGTACCCTGGGGCTGGGGAAGGGCTCACCCCCTGCTCCGGGTCCTTTCCCGGTAATGCCACTCCAGCAGCTCGGAATGCTGTCAGCTCCACGGCTCCATCCCTGCCAGTGGCCACGGATCCTCCCTCCGAGCCTTCCTGGGAAAAAAAGGCCGGGAATCACTGCTGGGATGCTCCCAGGGATCTGCTGTCCCCCCACCAGGGCCACACAAAACCCCATTCCATGGGCCACAAATTCCCATTCCTTGGGGCACAAAATCCCATCAATCCCAAATCCCACCATCCCACCCATGGGATTTCATGTCCCTCTGCCAAGGCCGAGTGACCCTGATGGAGGGCCACAAATTCCCATTCCATGGGGCACAAATGCCTCAAGGCTGGACAAGCAGGGAATGTTCATCCCGAGGGATTCCCCGGAGCCCACCCCGGCTGCAAACTGGGATGATCCCATGGGCTCCACTCAGCATCCAGCTGGACAAGTCCCTTTGCTGTGATCCCAATCCCACTGACCTGTTCCCAGTGCTGGCTCCTCCGCCCCCTCTGGCTCTTCCCAGGCGGATTCAGCTCTGGGCTGCACAATTCCAGCTGCTGGAAATACTCGTAGACCTTGTTGGTCCATTGGCCCAGGGCCCGGATGTGCAGCCAGAGGGTTTCTGTGGGATAAAGCCCAAAATCCTGGAATTGTTTGGATCGGGAACAACTTCAAACCCAACTCATCCCGTGGAACCACAACCCATAGCCCAGATTGCTCCGAGCCCCATCCCAGCTGGAAAAACACCACCATGGGGATGCAAAACAGACGCTGGGGATGCAAAACAGATCCCAGGGATGCCAAACATTCCAAGGATGGAAAATAGGGAAGGATGGACCGACCTGGCTGCTCTGGAGCGCTGCTGATGGAGAAGGGATGCCACTCGTAGGCGGCGATGGCCGGGATGTTCAGGAAGACGTAATCCCCCGGCTGGAAGCGGAAGGATTTCGGCCTCTGGATCACCAAGTGCGTCACCTGCAGGAAAACGGGAGAGGGAAAACCGGGAATATCCAAAGGATATTACTTACACCGCTCTCTGTCCTGGGAATTGCAGCGGAAATTCCAGGTTCTCTCTCCCGGTTTAATGCGCAGGGATGGGAGCTAAAGTTGGGGTTGTTCCCCATTCCCTGCGTGGTTAGAATTCCACAAATTCCCAGTTCAGACTGGGCTCAAACTATGGGATTTTGGGAAAAAATTCAGAGTTCCAGGAGTTTTCATTCTGCTCCACTTGTTCCATGAGTTTTCACTTGGAAAAATAGGAAAAAAGGCTTGGAAATAAAGGAATTTCTTTCACTTCCCACTGCAATCCCCATCTTTTCCATGGTCGTTTGTTCCTTCATTCCCAGTGTCCCAGGAGAGGTGGGATAGACTCAGGGATGGTGGGATTTGGGATGGGTGGGACGTGGAATGTTTGGGATTTGGGATGGATGGGATGTGGGATTGATAGGATGGAGGGATTTGGGATGGATGGATGGATGGATGCATGCATGCATGCATGGATGCATGGATGGATGGGATGGTGGGATTTGGGATGTTTGGCATGTGGGATGGATGTGACGTGGGATGGATGTAAAAAGTGGGATGTGGGATGGATGGGATTAGGGATGGATGGGATGTGGGATCTTTGGGATGTGTGATTTGGGATCTTTGGGATTTGGGATATTTGAGATTTGGGATGGATGGGATGGTGGGATGTTTGGGATTTGGGATCCATTTAGGGATGGCTGGGATTTAGGAAGTTTGGGATTTGGGATGGATTCCCACCTTGGAGGGGAGCAGGTTGGCCTCCAGGATGCGCAGATCCCCGGCCCGGCGCCACACCCAGCCCAGCACCTTCTCCAGGAAGAACATGGAGCCAGGAATCAGGAACCACTTCCAGAAGTGGGGCCCGTGCAGGAGCAGCAGGAGCCACACGGAGATGTAGGACAGGTGGCTCCAGTAGAACACCTGAGGGGCGGGAATGGGAATGGGAAGTGCTGGAGCCAAATGGTGCTTCCCGGTGAGGCTGTCTGGGTATCCCAGTGGGAAAAGGCAGCCCAAGGGAATCCTGGAATCTCCGGGATTTGGCTTGGACAGGACCTCAAACCCATCCAGTTCCAACCCCAACATCTTCCCCTATCTCAGCCTGCTCCCACTCAGCCTTGGAAATTCCAGGGATCCAGGGGCAGCCACAGCTTCTCTGGGAATTCCAACCCACCCCGGTCCCACCCTCCCAGCCAGGAATCCCTTCCCAATATCCCTCTGGCAGTGGGAAGCCATTTCCCGCGTCCGGTTGGGAAGAAAATCCCAGGAACCCCACGGGGGGAGTGTGGGGGATGCAAGGGCATCCCGGGGGCACCCAGCTCCCCCTCCTTGGGGCAACCCCTGGAATCCACGGATCCCCCCCGGTCCATCCTTTCCCACCGTGGCAGCCCCGGGATTCCTAGCGGGAATTCCCACGGGAATCACCTCGAAGTGGCCGCCGCGCCGCACGCAGGGGCTGGAGCAGACGAGCATGGCCAGGAGCAGCGCCAGCAGCGCCAGCCCGGTCTGCGGGGCGGTGCCCGCCACGCCGCCCGCGCCCGGCCGCGGCCGCCACAGGAACTCGCCCAGGGCCACCTGCCCGGGCCCCTGCGCCAGGCCTGGGGACAGCGGGGACAGCTCAGCACCGCCGCGGCCCGGCCGCGCCACCCGCCCCGGCCCACTCGGGAACGCCCACTTGGGAATGCCCCGGTGACCCTGTCCCTGCCCGGCCCGTGCCCTCGCAGCCCCTCCGGCATGGGACCCCCTTCTCCAGGGACACCGCATTCCCACCGGGACATCGGCATCCCCCAGGACATGAGCACCCCTTCCCTGAGTTCCTGGGACATGGGCATCCCTTCCATCCATGGGATCTCAAGACATGAGCATCCCTTCCCTTGGATCCTGGGACAGGAACATCTTTTCGGGACATCTGCATCCCTGTGGGACAAAAGAATCCCTCCCCTGAGATCCTGGGACACGGGCACTCCTTCCATGGGATCCCGGGACATGAGATCCCCTCCCTGGGACACGGGCACCCCTTCCATCCAGGGGATCCCAGGACATGAGATGCCCTCCCTTCCCCGGGCTCCCCGGCCCCTCGCCCCTGCCCCGCGGTGCCGCTCGGGCCGGCTCTGACCGCCGTGTGCCAGGTGCGCCCCGGAGTGCGCCAGGGCCAGCGCCAGCACCAGGTACCCCACGAGCTCGTGGGCCCGCACGTGCAGCTCCAGCGGGAACAGCTCCGCCAGCGGCGTGGAGCGCAGCCACGTCAGGGAGCGCCGCAGCATCAGCGCCTGGGGACAGCGACAGCGGGTGAGGGCAGGGACAGCACAGGGACAGCGGGTGAGGGCAAGGACAGGGAGAGCAGAGGGCGAAGGGAGGGGACAGGGACAGGGGAGAGCAGGGGGCAGGGCACAGCGACAGGGACAGGGAGAGCAGGAGGCAACGGGAGGGGACAGGACAACCAGAGATCCCAGGGGGCAAATGGAGATGGGGGTGGGGGGACAACGGGAGATGTTGGGGACAACGGGAGATGTTGGGGACAACGGGAGACAGCGGGAGCAGCACCCCTCGCGGGGGTCCCGCGGCCCTCCCTCCCCGCCGTGTCCCCTGTCCCGCGGGCACTCACGGCGAGCAGGGCGCAGTTGAGGTTGAGGCCGCGGCCGCAGCCCCGGGCCAGCGCCAGGGCGGGGCCGCGCTCGCGGTGTCGCAGCGCGCCCAGGGCCAGCAGCAGCGCGGTGACGGCGGCCCAGGCGCCCAGGCAGCACAGCCGCGCCCCGCGGCATTCCCGGGAAAGGCGGCACAGCCGCTCCCCCCAGAATTCCCGGGAAAAGCAGCGCGGCCGGCGCTCGGTGGGAGCGGGGGGCTTCAGCCAGCTCGCGGCGCTGGGAAAGGGGAACGGGGGTTTGGATGGGAACGGGGAACGGGGCGGTGCCATGCTCGGGGTGGTAGCCCGGCCCTGCATCCCAATCCTGCACCCATCCCAAATCCCAAACCCTGCCCCATCCCAACCCATCCCTGATCCAAACCCTGCCGCATCCCAAAGTCCAAATCCTTTCCCATCCCAACCCCATCCCAAAATCCAAATCCTGCCCCATCCCAAACCATCCCAACCCATCCCTGATCCAATCCCAAGGCTCTCCAGCTGTTCCCAAGCCCAGTGTGGGCTCCCCATGGAATCCTCTCCCGTAAATCCTCAAGTTCCTCCCCCGCCCACCTGATGCTCAGGTTCTCCAAGATCTCTGGGAATGCTTCCAGCTGCTCCCGGAGCTCCGGGAAGGTGATGGAGCCGCTGTGATCCCGATCGGCCGCCTGGAGCAGGGCCTGGCTCAGCGCTCCCAGCCGCTCCTCGGGAAGGACCATGGAGCTCTCCCGGAGGCAGCCCCGGAGCACCACCCGCAGCTCCTCCGCATCGATGGAGCCGCTCCCTGGAAAATCGGCAGCATCCCAGTTTTCCACGGCCCTACGGAGTCAGCTCCATCCTAATTTTCCAGTCCTAATCCAGGAATTTTCCTCACGGGGTGGAAAATCCTAGCTCGGGCTCTGCTCGCAGGGAAAAGTGATTCGATAATGGGAATTGGCATCTGGGGGAGGCTAAGGTTGGATATTTGGGAATGTTCCTTTGTGGAAACGGTGGTTGGGAATTGGAGATCCCAATATTCCATGGGGTCCTCCCTATCCTGCACCTCTAATCCGTGAATTTTCCTTGCAGAGAGGAAAAACCTGGGCGGGTCAGGAGCCGCTCCCTGGAAAATCCCTGGAGGATCCCAATATTCCACAACCCCATGGAGTCATCTCCACCCTAATTTTCCAGTCCTAATCCAGGAATTTTCCTCATGGGGTGGAAAATCCTGGGCGGGTCAGGATCTGCTCCCAGGAATGAGTGATTGGATAATGGGAATAGGCAGCCAGGGGAGGCTCAGGTTGGAGATTTGGGAATGTTCCTTCACGGAAAGGGTGGCATTGGAAGGGACAGAGTCCCCATCCCGGGATGTGGCACTTGGGGACAGGATCAGGGTGGCCCTGACAGTGCTGGGAATGCTTGGATTTGATCTCCAAGGCCTTTTCCGACCCCAACGATCCCACGATTCCAGGAAACTGGGATGGGGAGGCGAGATTGGAGCAGAGCAGAGTCTGCTCTTCCTGGGAAAAGCACTTCCAGGGAAATCCTGCTGTGTGACCAATGGAATCCTTGGCTTCCAGATGCAATTTTTACATTCCTGCCCTGGAACAAGGGCAGCAGCCTCATCCCAGACAAACCGGGATGCTCAGAGCAGAGCAAATCCCAAATTTATCCCAAAAAACCCCACGGAATCTGCTTTTCCTCCTCTCACCGTCCACGTCGTACACCTGGAAGAGGAAGCGGAGCTTTTCCGTGGAATTCCCGTGGAGCAGCAGGTGCAGGGATCGCAGCAGCTCCTCCAGGCTGAGGGAGCCGCTCCCATCGGAGTCGAAGAGTGCGAAAAACCTCTCAGCAAAGAAGGACTGCGGGAGTGGGGCGGGAACGTTCCCCATGGAGCAGGGAATGGTGGGAATCGGGCTGGGGAGGGATCCTAAAGCTCATCCCATTCCCACAACTTCCATTATCTGGGCTGCTCCAGCCTGGCCTTGGACATTCCAGGGATCCAGGGGCAGCCACAGCTTCTCTGGGAATTCTAGCCCGGCCCCGCCCCCCCCTCCCAGCCAGGAATTACTTCCCAATATTCCATATAAATCTCCCCTTTCCCAGTGGGAAACCATTCCCTGTGTCCTGTCCCTCCAGCCCTTGTCCCCAGTCCCTCTCCAGCTCTCCTGGAGCCCCTTTAGGCCCTGCAAGGGGCTCTGAGCTCTCCCTGGATCCTTCCCTTCCCCAGGTGAACATTCCCAGCTCTCCCAGCCTGGCTCCAGAGGGGCTCCAGCCCTGGAGCAGCTCCATGGCCTCCTCGGGAATTGCTCCAGCAGCTCCAGGTCCTTGGGAATTTGGGATCCGGAGCTGGAGCAGCTCCGCAGGTGGGGCCTGACCTGAGAGGGGGACGGCAGAAAAACCCCCGGAGCCCTTCACACAGATCCCTCTCCTCTTCCCACGGATCTCTCATCTCCTTCCCATGGATCCTCCCCTTTTCCCACAGATCCCTCACCTCCTTCACTTGCAGGGCGGATTTGAACTCCTCCAGGCTGATTTCCCTGTCCTTCCCGGCGATATTCCCGAATTGTTTTGTCACCCAGCGCAGCCACTCCGCGTCTGCCGCCGCTCCCATGGCTCCGGAGCCTGCCCAGCACAGGGAGCGATCCCTAAATCCCACAAAATCCCCTTTTTGGGAGCTCCTGCTGTGCTTCCAGCACTTCCAGCCTCATCCCGGAGAGCTCCTCTCATGGAGCATCCCAGAATGGGATCCTGCAGGGAGGAGCTGGATTCTGGCAGCAGTGGCTGCACATGGAATCCCAAATTTCCCTGGAGCTGCCGAGCCCAATTCCTGGGATAATCACGGGGCTACCACAAGCTGCCCGTGGAGCATCCCTGGGGATTCCTTTTTCCCAGAAAACCTGAGCAGGGAATGGGAATCTTGACCCTGTCTCCCATTCCAGTTCCTCTCCCACTCCATCCCATTCCATCCCCTTTTCCAGCCCTCCACAATTCCTCAAATCCCCCGCACTCCCAGGAGATCCATCAGCACTTCCCAGTGTCCTGGATTCCCCCAGGATCCCAGAATCTTGGGAAACCAAAGGAAAATCCAAGTTCCAGGAGCCTTTTCCCACTCCCCAACCCCTCCTGTTCACCTCCAGTGGATCCTGGGAGACTCTGAAGGATCCTGGAAAAGGCCGTGGTGATCCCAAGGAGAGCAGGCAGGGATGGATCTGATTCGGGATGTGCCACTGGAGTAAGTCCCAGATCCCTGCTCCCACCCCATTCCCATTGTCCCTCACATCCCATCCCATCCCAGCTCTGTGGTGCATCCTGCTTTTCCCAGCTGTTGTCTGTGTCTCTTCCAGCACCCTGGATCCAACATTCCCTGCCCCATTCGGCCCTTGGGAATTGTGTGTGCTGCCAAACCCATCTGGAGCCAGCATTCAGGGGCACTGCATTCCCGAATTCCTGCCTGTCAGGAACACACTGGGAAGTGTCTTTTCCAGGCTGCATCCTTTATTCCCGCTGGAACTGGGACAAGGTTGCCATGGGAATGTCAGCAGCAGGATCCAGGTATAAAACATTCCAGCTTCCCACATTCCCGGCGGCCGTTCCGGCCTGGGAAGGCAGGAGAGGGTTGGGATCCTGATCCCAGCGGGAAAAAGCCCTTGCTCTGCTGGATGTTTCGCAGGAAACTGGCGGAGCTTTCGAGGAAATTCCCACTCTGGATTCGTGGGAAGGGCAGGGATGGTTCCCATGGAGACGCTGCCCTGGGATCCTGCCGGACACTGCCCCGGGCCGGGAAATCCAGGAAAGCCTTGGTGGGAAGGGACCCTAAGGATCATCCTATTCCATGGCAGGGACATTCCCATTACCCCAGGCTGCTCCCACCTGGCCTTGGACACTTCCAGGGATCCAGGGGCAGCCACAGCTTCTCTGGGAATTCCAGCCCAGACCCTCCCCACCCTCCCAGCCAGGAATCCCTTCCCAATATCCACGTAAATCTCCCCTTTCCCAGTGGGAAACCATTCCCTGTGTCCTGTCCCTCCATCCCTTGTCCCCAGTCCCTCTCCAGCTCTCCTGGAGCCCCTTTAGGCCCTGCAAGGGGCTCTGAGCTCTCCCTGGATCCTTCCCTTCTCCAGGTGAACATTCCCAGCTCTCCCAGCCTGGCTCCAGAGGGACTCCAGCCCTTGGAGCAGCTCCATGGCCTCCTCTGGAATTGCTCCAGCAGCTCCAGGTCCTTGGGAATTTGGGATCCGGAGCTGGAGCAGCTCCGCAGGTGGGGCCTGACCCGAGCAGGCAGAGGGGACAATCGCCCCTCACCTCCCATTCCCTCCTCTCCCAGATCCACAGTTTTCCTTCTCCACTCCTTGGATTTTATCAACTGTGTTTATTATTTTATGAATAAATCAATTGATTTTGTGTGGTATTCTATTGTCAATTCTCATTTATTAGTATTAAATTAGTATTTTATTATTAATATATTTATTATTTTTATTAACGGTGCTTGTTATTTTATTAGTCAACTATTTTATGTAGTATTCTATTATTAATTAGTATTTATTAGTATTGATTTATTATTTTATTAGTAATGCATTTATTAGTTTAGTATTAACTGCAATTATT
>VYXC01012014.1:175162-191962 GCA_013397175.1 Platysteira castanea | reverse complement strand
CGGGGCCGGGGCTGCCAGAGCGGGGGGAGCCCCGCGGCCCCCCCGGGCAGCGAGCGCGGAGCTGGGAATCCGCCTCCTTCCTGGGCAGGGCCCTGCGGGGAGGCAGCGCTGGCCTTTGGGAAGTGTTTTTCTCCTTTTCAGCCTATTTTGAAATTAATTTCCCGTNGAGGAAGAAGAGGAGGAGGACGGCGAGGGGGGGGCACGGAGCGCAGAGCCCCGCGCCACAGCCGCCATGGCCGGCGCGGCGCTGCCCGGCGCGGGGAGCGCGGGGGCTCCGTGAGGNGAATATTTTTGTATCTTTTGGTCGTTTTTTGCCCCTGTTTCGCCTCACCGCCCTTATAACTGGAGGCTTCTTGCCCATTTTAAACCCAGACTTAACGCTTTAAAATCAGCTTCCAAAGGGATAAACTCGGCTTTTCCCCCCTTTCCACGCTTGGGTTTTGTGCTGTTTCTGATCAGTTTCTGATCAGCCTCACGCCAAAGAAAGTTGGGAAAGCTCGGAGCAGGAGGGGGTTCCGTGCTCCTCAGGGCTGGGAATGGCCAGCAGGGAGCTTGGAAAATCAGGATCATTTCGTCTGGCAGCGCCTGTTTTTCCTTGGCACCCTTGGAATCTGTCAGGGAATTTGGTGGCTTGGAACTCCCTCCTAAACCCCAATTTTCCAGGTTTTTAGACAGAGGGCTGGAGATTGCAGTTGGGAATGTTGTTGTGTTCCGAGTTGCTTGCAGCTGTGTGCACGTGTTTTTTAGGGATTGGAGTGTGGGGGGTGAATTCTGTTCCTCTGAAATATTATTTAAGGAAAATTCCTTCTAAACCCACCCTCTGGAAGTGGGATTTGGAAGGGCTAGTGCTGCCGAAGTTACTTATTTCTGGATCTCAGGAAGTTTGGGGGCATGAGGAGGATGGGTTTGGGAATTGTTTTCCTTCATTTATGTGGTCGGTGTTTGTCCTTCTCATTATTTCCCAGTTTTGCTGTGGAATAGAAAGAAATCCTGGGAAAATACTCCTGAATTTTGGAGTTTCCTTAAATCCTTGGCTGCTTTGTTATTTAATTTATCCTGAAATCAACGAGGACGAACCCTTTTATAAATCAGGTTTAAATAACAGGGTGTGGATGGGGTTTTGTGCTTTTCCCTGAGCCTGTTTTGGCTATTTTAGAGCTGCATCTCCTATTTTTCTATGGAATTCTGGGCTTTCCCATCAAATAATCCCGTAAAGTGACACCCTGCTTAATAAAACATCATACAAATGTCCTCAGGTGGATTCTGTGGGAGAGATTTCTTCCTTAATCTCATTTTTGTTATTTAATTTTTAGATTTTCCCTTTATTTTCCATATTAATTGAATGTTGTGGAAAATCTGGATTTTAGTGCTGGAAATCTGGGATTTTTGGATGTTGTTCAGGTGGGGTTTTTTCCCAAATATTCCCACTTTTTATACTGTTATATTTATGAGGCACAGCAAAATTATCACTTGGTTTCTCTCATCAATATAACTTTTAGTTCTAATTAATCAGCTCTTAATAATTGGCATTAATTCCCATTCATTTCCTTCGGGAAGTGCTCACCTGGGCAGATTTTGGCACCTTCCTGATCATTCCCACCCGAAAATCCGGAGGAAGATCCAACTATTGGGAAGCAGGGGCAGGTGGGGGGTGAAAATGAGGCCCCAAAATTCAGTTTAATGTGAGAAAAAATTCCTTTATCAGCTCCGAATTGTGGCAGGGATAAAACCTGGAATTCATTCCTCCCACTTCTGGCTCTGTTGTGCTTTAAAGCTTCCTGATATTTTCATTCCTGGGGGTTTTTTCCCCTGGAAGTTTTCATTCTGAAGGGAAACAGTGCAAAAATATGTGGGAAAATCCCTTTAAAAGGAAAAATGGATTTTTAAAAGGCTTTTTGCTATTTGTTGCTTTTCCCGTTTCTCAGGG
This sequence comes from Platysteira castanea, assembly GCA_013397175.1. Lineage (NCBI taxonomy): Eukaryota > Metazoa > Chordata > Aves > Passeriformes > Platysteira > Platysteira castanea. The sequence continues at coordinate 190,035 of VYXC01012014.1, read as the reverse complement.
ATGCCACTGGATTTAGTTTTGGCCTCCTGAGAATTCCCTTTTTTGGGGGAAAGTGTGGACCTGGCTCCAAATGTTCTCTGGGATTCAGGTGTCCAAATTCCACCTGGAAAAACGGCTTAAGAGGAGAAGCTGGGGTAGAACTGAGGGAATTGTGTGGGATTCCACCCCCTGAAATTCCTGAAGGAACAAATCTTCTTGTCCTGCCCTTGAATTGCTGGGAAGAGAAAGGGTGGGAAAAATCTCAGCCCAGGCTTTCCTGGTTTGAACCTTATCCTCACCTGGCCTTGGAGCAGGAATAGCTGGAATTCCGTGTTATTTATCATAGATTAAATCCACATTCCTGCTGCTCTGCTCCAAGTGTGTCCTGAAAACTGGGAATTTCATGGGCACTTTCAGGGATTTGGGAATTTTAAGTTCTTTTCTATTTCCCTGTGTTTCAAAAATCTGTTTATTTCCATTGATGACCCATCCTAAATATGCATGGAATGGTGGGAAAAGCATCCCTGGCTGCTTCCTTAAATATTTCCATCCTGAATATCCATTGACATGAGAATCCCTGGCTCTTTCCCTAAATATTTACATCCCATAAAACTGATTCTCCTTAAATCCTTCCATTCCATAAGGATGTGGATTGGTTATTCCCATTCCGTTCATTCCATGGATTGCTCCCTCCTCCTGGAAAATCCTGGAAATTCAGGACTTAGATGTAATATGCCTGGATGTTGTCCAGGAAGGGATCAAAAGTCAGGGAATTTGGGAATAGTGCTGGATTGCACATAGGATTCCCAGCACTTCTGGGATCTTGGGAAGGAGCGGGATTTTCCTGGGGTGATGGGAAGGGAGAGAAGGGTCTGAATTGACGAACAGCTCAGGTGGATCAAATCCTCTGTATCCACAAATCCCAGGTGGGAATAGAGGGTGGGAATGTTGTCCTTGGACAACATTCCCAGCTTTTCCCATGATGCTGCTGCACTTTTCCTGCAGGAATTTTTCCCTGTCTCCCCTGTCCTGCAGGCAGAAGAACCGGGAAATCAGGATTTTCCTGGGTGGCTACAACCAGTCCCTAAATTTAGGGAAGCACGATCCTTGAAGTGCTTCCAAAACCAGGGAAAAATATCCATGGCTTTCCTTTCACCAAAAGTTATCCCTGGATTTGCTTGGACACTTTCCCTTCAAAGCCATGAGAAAAGCAGGAAAAGCTCCTCTTTTCCAAAGATTTCTCTAATTTAGTCCTTAATTAATCTTAATTTAAATGCAGGATATTTTTCCATGTCTTCGCTTCATCCCGGGAATGCCCAGCTCCACATCCAGAGGCTCCCAATCCAAACTTGCAGAGTTTTCCAGGGAAAAGTGCATTGGAATCCTGGTTTTTCCTTCTGTTTTATTGGATTTGGGAGCTGGCAGTGGAGGAAAAACACTTGGAATGTGGCAGCGCTGCTTCTCCAGGGAAAATCCCTGGAGCTGGAGCAATCCAGGGCAATTCCAGGCAGGAGCAAAGTGATCCCAGCTGCTGGAAAATAATGGGAATATTCAAATAGAATGGAGTTTTGTGGAAAGATGGAGCTGTTTATTCCTGGGTTTGGAACAGTGTGTCTGGACTATTGGGAATTTTTATGGAGTTGTGCTGCTACAGGAGGAACAACCCCAAGAATTCCCAGTGAAAGTTTTCCAGGGAAAACTCCATGTGTTCCTGATTTATTTATGGTTATGGATATGGATACACTGAGCTTGGAAATATGAGAAGGGGAATTTTGGGATTTCGAAGATTTCCTGGGGGTCAATGGTGGATTTTTCCTCCTGGAATTTCTTTAGGATTGGAGATGCCCCATAATTAGACCCAAGAGTTCCCAGGATTCGTCACCTTTCTGCCACTTAGGGATTTCCCTTGGATCTTTGGATTCTCCCAGAACGGGGCAAAGGGGTGCGAAATAACTGAAGCCGTCCATGAGGATTTTTTGTAGGATTCACAGCTGGAAAATCCAAAATATTGCTAAAAAATTCTGGATGTTGAGCCAGGCTTTTTTCCAGAGCTGTCTCCGAACATGGAGCAGCTTTGAGGTAAAAAAATCAAGGAAAAATGCCTCGGAACCATCCCCAAATTATCCAAACTCCAGGAGTTTCCTGTCCCTTTTCCCAGCTCGTGGTGTGGGTTTTTCCGGAGTGCCCACAGGAGGAGGCTGATCCTTGTGGGATGAGCCGAACTAAGCCCGGCTTGGCTGAGCTGAGTTTAAAAGGCGGCTTTAAAGTCCCGTTTTAGCACTCTGAGCTTGGGACAGGGATTCAGGAACCCTGGGATAGGGATCCACAGCAATACCCGTGTGTCTGCTAATGTGCTTGGGAAAACACCACATTCCCAGAATTCCAGGGGTTTGTGTGGCTGCTCTGTGCCCACCTGTCACCTTTAAGGATGCACCGGGATTTGGGAATTTTGGCCCAAATTCCTGCCTCTCCCTGCCCGTGGATGGGAGGGTTGCTGAAGGAGAGACTTTGGCTTTTTTCCTGGTTTATCCTGGAAAAAAAGGAGGATCAGGAGGAATCTTCTGGCTCTGCACAGCTCCCGGACAGGAGGGGGCAGCCGGTGGGAGTGGGATCTTCTCCCAGGAAACAGGGACGGGATGAGCGGGAATGGCCTCGGGCTGTGCCAGGGGAGGGGCAGGTGGGACATCAGCAGGAATTTTTTCATGGAAAAGGTGGTTAAACATTGGAAAAGAGCTGCCCTTATGGAATTCCCACCCCTGGAGGTGTCCAAGGAATTCCTGGATGTGGTGCTCAGAGCTCTGGTGGGGATTGGGCACTGCTCGGACTCAGTCTTGGATNGCTCTGCACAGCTCCCGGACAGGAGGGGGCAGCCGGTGGGATTGGGATCTTCTCCCAGGAAACAGGGACGGGATGAGCGGGAATGGCCTCGGGCTGTGCCAGGGGAGGGGCAGGTGGGACATCAGCAGGAATTTTTTCATGGAAAAGGTGGTTAAACATTGGAAAAGAGCTGCCCTTATGGAATTCCCACCCCTGGAGGTGTCCAAGGAATTCCTGGATGTGGTGCTCAGAGCTCTGGTGGGGCTTGGGCGCTGCTCGGACTCAGTCTTGGATGTCTTTTCCAAGCTCAGTGATCCTGGGATGCTGGGAGTTTAAATCATCGCTGGGATTTCCCAAGAAAGTTGCAGCAGAGGAGGAATTCCAATGGGAATCTTGAGGTGGGATTTTGGAAAACGCGGGATGAGCTCTGCGGTCTGATTGGAGTTTGACGGGATGGGAATTCGGTGTTCCCAGGACAGGTTTAATCCTGGAAAGGTGCTGGGCTTGGATTGATGGCTGCTCTCCATGGCTTAGTGGTGTTTTCCATGGATTCTGTGATTCCGGTTTGGAATTCCAGTTGGGTCGAGGCAGGAATGGAGCGTGTTCCCGAGGAACCAGGCTGTGCTCGGGAATTGTGGATCGCTCAGCCCCAATAGGGAATTCCAGAAGGGAACAGGTTTTTTTGGGTAGGGAGTGTCCCTGGGGGAATTCCCATGAACCAGAGCTTGGAGAAATCCTATAAAATTCCTGGGAATCCCTGGCAGGCGCTGGCATTGAGCCGCGGAGTCGCTTCCATCTATAGAGGTGCTGATGGAATTCTGCTCCCAATTCCAGGTATCCGTGTTAATCCCGTCCAGTCCTTTCCCCGTGGGATTCTCCAATCCTCCGGCTGCTGGATTTCCAGGGAATTGGGCTGTGTTCCATGGCTGTTTTCTGGCGGCATGTCTCCCTGCCCCAGGATTTTTGAGATTCTCTTCCCAGAACATTCCCAGCCAGGAGATGGTCATGGATAACTGGTTGGAAATTGATTTATCCCATCTCAGCTATTCCCAAGAAAGCCTTGGAGGGCTGTATCCAAATCCCAGATCCCGTGGGGCTTTGGGGAAGGAAATCCGTCTGCTGCCACCCGATGTCATCCAGAAAAGGGATGGAACGCCTTGGGAATTACCCTTTCCCTGGGGAACCTAATCCTGCTCTGGGTCACATCCTCATTCCTGAGCAGCAGGAGCAGCTGAGGATAGCCCCCCTGGAATGGGGATCCCATGGAATGGGAATCCCCGGTGGCCACGGGCCATGGCACCTGCTGCCCGCCCTGCCATGGGCAGAATTCCAGCTCTGGAAAACCGGGAAGAGCTCGGCAGCTCCGGAGCTGGCCAAGTGGACACAGATCGGCCCAGCAGCTGCTCTGATCCGGGCTGGAGCTATTCCATGCTCTCCTTCCCTGTTTTCCACCGGGAGCCGAACACGGAGTGGGATCACTCAGGGTGGGATCACAGAGGGCTTGGAATTGCAGCTGGAAAACGGTGCTGGATTTAATGAATGGATTGATTAATTAATTGAATGGGGTTCTCCAGCTCGGGGACATTTGGGGGTCGTGGAATGATCCTGGAGCAGGGGTTGGCTCATGGGAGCCTTGGGAGCAGCTCCATAAATCCAGGGATCGAGTAGGATGCTCATCCAGGCTTTTGTTGGCCTGGTCAACATTCCAGGTGGGATCAGAATGGGAAATTCAGGCAGTTTCTCACCTCCGGTTGGAATTTTGGGAAAGCTTCCAACACCAGCGTGGGGAACGTTCGTCTCCTTGTCTCCGCAGGGGAGCTGGCCATGGACGTGGGCTCCTGCAGGAGCTGGGATCATGGAATCCCATGGAATTCCATGGAATCATGAAATAATTTGGGTGGGAAGGACCTTAAAGCTCATCCTTGAGCTTGGGCAGGGAACCTCCCACTATCCCAGGCTGCTCCGAGCCCTGTCCAACCCATTCCAGAGGGATCCACGGGCAGCCACATCTTCTCTGGGAATTCCGTCCCAGACCCTCCTCACCCTCCCAGGGAGGAATTCTTTCCCAAATTTTGACCCTTGCCAAGGCCGTGCCTTCCCCAAAAAACCAGGAATGTTGTACCTGTGGAGGGCTGGCTTCCCTCCAGCCCTGCAGCACAAATCCCATGGAGCAGGAACCTGAGGGGATCCATTTCTGCTCAGGATTCCCAGATCCATGTGAGGACAGATTGGGAATACTGGGCAGGACCCAGCGGGAAACAGGAGCCGGTGAGGTCCTTCCTTACCAGAGAGAGATCCAAGGGTTTTCCTGGACTCCACAGGCTTCGGAGAGCAAGAANAGAGCTCTGGGCTGGGTTCAGTCCCAGCTTGGACTCGGTGAGCTTGGAGGGCTTTTCCAAGCTCAGGAATTCCGTGACTTTGGATGTGTTGATAAGGTCCCCTCTGGAGAGGCTCCAGGTCGTGGATGTCAGTTGGGAGGAATTCCATGAAATTCAGTGGCTGCTTCCAAATAGTTTCCTGTTGCTGCCCTTGGAGTAGGTTGGATGCTCCCTGTGGATCCCATGGCTGTGCCTTTGGGAACCGGGAATTCCAGGAAGAGATAAGAACGCTGCTTATCAAACAACATGGAGCGATGGCAGGAGAGCCCTCAGGAGCTCCAGTGAATGTTGAATCCAGAGGGAGCATCCCCAGACATGATGTCATGGGCTGGAAGCATCTGGGAATGTCGGGAATAGAATCTGGGACAAGGCTGGGTGAGGAACACTTGGAAGCTGAAAGCTGCTCCAGATGTGATATCCCAATCCGATGGGTTCTGGATTCATCCTGGGAACAACCTGGCACCTGCAGCTTGGCTTTTATCCCACACACTCACCTGGGAGCGCATTCCAGGAAGTGTTTCCGTGGAATTTGTGCCCGTGGGTGTGGCTTATCCAGTGGGTAGCAGTGTTTTGGGATAAGTACAGGTCCTGTGGTTGATATTCCATGAGTTCTTATTCCTGCTCCGTGGTGTAGGGATGGAGTTAAGGATACACACATTGGATTTCCGGGTCTTTGGTGCTGCTTTCGGACACAAATTCCCAGAGGATTCTTAATCCCAGACGTGTCCACCTGGAGCAGCGCAGGAATTTCCGCGGGATCCACCTGCACCTCCTCACCTCATCCAGGTGTGCTCCAGGATTCCTGTGGCTGGAAAGGTTTATCCCATGTTTTGGTGACAAAAAGTGAGGAAAAAAGCGGCAAAATTGTCGCTTTCTACATTTGCAAGGAAGTTCAGATCTTTGGGAGTAATTCAGGAGGTGGAATTTTCCTTAATATTCCAAGAACTCCTGAAACACAAACGAGGAGGAGATTCCAGGCCTGCTGGACTCCGGGGAGCTGGTTGATCTGGAATGCGGTCACATTCCCACTTTTCTGTGCACACTGCCAGCTCTGTGCTCCTGTCGGGATGCAGCGAGCCTGGATGAGATCCAACATCCCTCCGGAGGGCTCAGGACAGAGAAGGGATCTCTGTGTGGGAGCCAAATCCTTGGAAAAGTTCCCTGTTGGAGGGGCTGCGGAAAGCAATGGCTCCTCCCAAGGGATGTGGCTGCTCCGCCTTGAAGCTCCTGAGTTTTTATGGAGAGGGAATGTGGAAAAGCAGGAGTGGGATGTGCAGGGCTGGAGGCAGAGAGCTGTGGGGTGCTGGGAAAAATCCCACAAACCCAGCTCCTCTTCCTTCAGCACACCTGGATTTCCTTGGGGATTCTTAGGACTTGGAGCTGTCCTGGAATTTTGTCTGGAATGCTGCTGTTTCCAGGGATTCAGGGGGTTGACACCGTAAGCACCGACACGATGTTGCTTTTGGGAAGGGTTGGGAATGTCCTCTGCTCTTTGCAAACAACCTTGGAACTCATCCAAGCTTTCCAAACGTGGCCTCTTGGATTCCAGGAAGTTTCTCCATGGATTTGTTGGCTGTCCCAACAGGAAACAGGGAAGGGGAGAATGTGGCACTTGTGCCTCAAAACTTCCCGAAAAGCGGGGAGGAAACAGCCTTCCCTAAAAAATTCCATGGAAAGGTTAGAATGGGATGATCCTAAAAGTCCCTTCTAACTCAAAACATTCCAAGATTCTAAAAAAATGTAAATTAAAAGGGGAAAAAGGCAGTTGGATCATTTACCTTTGTGCTAAAGGGTTTTCCTTTGCATCCAAGGCTATTTCCAGCTCTTCTTTAAATCTCCACTCTACTCCTGAGGGAATTTTTGTCCAGTTCCCTGGTTTTTTTGTCCAATCCCCCATTTTCCATGCTCAGGGAGGATGGAGGGATGGATATCCCCGCTCCTGGGTCAGGGCAGGAGCTGTTTGTCCCTCAGTGTGAACTTTGGGCTCATTCCCTTCCCTCCCTTCCCACTCCCCTCAGCCCCCAAAATTCCTGTGAGGAATTCCCAAATTCCTCTGAGGCAAAATCCACCTTGAGCTTCCCAGTGTGGATCCCAAGGCCTGCTGGCTCCGTGTCCGTGGGTGTTGGGATGAGATAACGGAGCAGGGACACAGATAAGGAGGATTCGCCTCCATTGCACTTTTCCCGCTTTTTTTTTTGGCGGGAACTCCTGGGCGTGTGTGGAGAACGTGAGGGGAAAAAACTCTTTGTTTATCCCCAAATGGATCCTCTGGAAAATCCTGATAATTAAATACTGCCGAGGGAAGAGATCCATGTCTTTTCCTTGATTTTTTGGAGGGGTTTTTCCATCTAAATGTCAACCCAGTGAGTGGTTTGGGAGTTTATTTAGGGAATTTTGGGGCTCGTTTTTCCTCATCTGTGTGGGATCAGGAGCACTGCCTTGATCTTGGGTTTCTTCTCCCCACCCTGCAATTCTTCTGGAAGAAGAATTCTTCACCCTGGAAAACTTTGGAGTTATTCCTTAACCTAATTCCAGGAAAATCATGGATTTTTCCTGTCTGACACTGCCCCTCCTCCTCTCCACGAACCCCTTGTGCTCCTCTGTTGCTCTGGGCTCCCTTCCCTTTTGACTCCAGGGATTTAATTAGAAATCCAAGGATGTTTGGAGCTGGAAAACTCCATCAGATTCTTCCCTGTGCAGCGGGATTGCAGGAAGAAAAATTAAGGAAATTAAATATTTGCATATTAATTGTCCTTGCTGGGAGCTGAGCAGTTGTTCCATGTTTCTGCTCACATTCCTGTGGGTTCTTTATCCCAATCCCAGTGTTATTTTTCCCACATGGAAACAACCCCTGTGCGCAGGGCAGCGCAGTGCAGGGGAATGGTTTTTCCTGGGATTTAGGGAAATAATTTACAGGGGAAAAATGAACTGTCCCTGGGATGGATGGGCCCTTCCCGTGGAATTCCACAGAGCCCAGGAAAACTCACTCTGGCTGCAGAGGGACAGGAATCCCAAGAAGTTTGNAAGATCCACGTATTTTTCACCTGAATTTCAAACTAATGAGTAATTTGGGAATTTATTTTGGGAATTTGGGGGGTGTTTTTCCATAGAGTGTGGAAGCAGNGAGGGACAGGAATCCCAAGAAGTTTGGGATAAAACTGAGTAATTTAGGTAAAAAAGGAGCACTTTTAGCCAGACTGGAGTGGATGTAGGGATTCTTGGATTGGTAATGGTGTGTCCAATGAAAAAAACACCAGGAAAGGACCCCCAAAACAGCACCCAGATTTTCTCCACACTGGGGCCCCTCTGGGGGCATTTCCTGTCCCCCTCTTTTGGGGCCATTTCCTCTCCCCGTTTTTGGGCCATTTCCTCTCCCCTCTTGGGGTCATTTTCTTCCCTTTTGGGGACATCTCCATCCCTGGTGATGTTCTGTCCCCTTTTTGGGGCCATTCTCTCCCTTTTTGGGGACATTTTTTCTTCTTTTGGGGCTGTTCTCTCCCCCCCCCTTTTAGGACCTTTCTCTCCTCCCCTTTCGGGGCCATTCTCTCCCCTTTAGGGCCTTTATCTCCCCCTGTCCCTCTGCACCTGACACAGGAGATAAGGGGCCAGTGCTGTGACACTGGGAACCTCCAATTCCCCTGGAAAACCCTTGGAAGTCTTCCCTAAAATCCCACATCCACCTGCCCTGCTGACGAGGGCAAGGTGTGCCCTTATTTTCCAGGGATTGAAAAGATCCAGCAGTTTTTCTATGCATTTTACCAAAACATNAGTTTAAATAATATTATTTAAATTCAATAATTAATTTAAATAACATTATTTAATTTAAAAAAACACATTTTAAGCTGGAATAGTTTTTGGCGGGAACCCCGGGGGTGTGTGGAAAACATGGGGGGAAAAAACTCTTTGTTTATCCCCACATGGATCCTCTGGAGAATCCTGATAATTGAACACCATTGAGGGACANTTGAAAAGATCCAGCAGTTTTTCTATGCATTTTACCAAAACATTGTAATATCCTGGGAGCTGTGCGAAATTCAATAATTTTTAATTGAAAAATTTATAGTTTGGGGGTGGATTTTTGGGATACTCTTACTCAGTTTCCATATTTTTTAGGAATTCTCTGTCACCTTTACCACAGAGTTCTCCCAAGCCAAAGGGTTCATTTATAATACAATGGAATAATGATGATTTCCATGATTAGTTAATTCTAGATCTGTTTATGGACAGAACTAGGTGTTTAATTGTTTAGTATTGGTTTAAATAATATTATTTAAATTCAATAATTAATTTAAATAACATTATTTAATTTAAAAAAACACATTTTAAGCTGGAATAGTTTTTGGCGGGAACCCCGGGGGTGTGTGGAAAACATGGGGGGAAAAAACTCTTTGTTTATCCCCACATGGATCCTCTGGAGAATCCTGATAATTGAACACCATTGAGGGACAAGATCCACGTATTTTTCACCTGAATTTCAAACTAATGAGTAATTTGGGAATTTATTTTGGGAATTTGGGGGGTGTTTTTCCATAGAGTGTGGAAGCAGTGCCTTGATCTTGGGTTTCTTCTCAACACAACCTCAAATTCCTGCGTTTCGCTGTTGAAAACCTCCCGATTCTTACCAATTCCTTGGAATTCCTTATATTTTTTCCTCGATTCCTTCCCTTTCCAGGTGAAAGAGCTCGTTCTGGACAACTGCAGGTCATACGAAGGGAAAATCGAGGGCCTCACGGATGAGTTTGAGGAGCTGGAATTCCTCAGCACAATCAACGTCGGCTTAACTTCAGTCGCAAACTTACCAAAGTTAAACAAACTCAAGAAGGTAAATTCCACCTCCCCGGGCCAAATCCCTTCCCTTTTCCCTTCCCCACGTGTGGAAAAAGGGGCTGGGACGGGATGGGATGAAATGGGATTTTTGAGGATGTTTTTTGGGCCTTTGCAGCTCGAGCTGAGCGACAACAGAATCTCAGGAGGCCTGGAAGTGTTGGCAGAGAAGTGTCCGAACCTCACGCACCTAAACCTAAGCGGCAACAAAATTAAAGATCTCGGGACAATAGAACCTCTGGTGAGTTGGGATTGCTCCCAGGAATGGGATTTGTCCTGTTCCAAACCCCTTGGAATACCTTCCTCTATCCCAGGTTGCTCCAAGCCTGTCTTTGGGCACTTCCAGGGAATCTCGCTCCTTGAACCTGTGCCAGGGCCTCTTCCCCGCTCATTCCTTCCCAATATCCCGGCTAATCCAGGGATCCAGGCCCGCATCCCTCGTCCCTCTCCCTGTTCCCGGTGAGCCGCTGCTTCCCTCTAGTGGCTGCCGGGCCGGGCTCCCCCATTCCCGGCCGGAATCACCGCAGCTACCCAGGATTCTGGAGGCTCTGGATCCATCTCCAGGCACAACAATTCCCATTAAAATCCCTCCAGGAGCAGTTCCCTTCATGGATCTCCTTCGTCTTCCTCACAGGGAGGCCTGGGGCTGCTCCCAGTTCTCCCAGTTCCAGCCCTTTTTCCCGAGTGCTTTACACATTAAAGGGAAGGGAGAGATTCCCTAAGAGTTGATATTCCTTATCCATGGATAAGCCTTGATACAAATCCTCAATTCCTTGGGATTTTATTATTAGAATTCCCAAGTGCTATGGGCACTGCAGACCTCTTCCCCCCCCCAAAAAAAATCCCACAAGATCCCCAGGAATTGAATTCCTCTTGAATTTCCATGTGTTTTTTCATTTTCCATTGGCTGAGAAAAAATCCTTCCATTTTTTTAAACCTCTCTTGGCAAAGTTCTTGTGTCCAAATGCTCAGTTCCTGCTTCAATCTGCAGGAATTCCTGGATCTCGNTGCTTTACACATTAAAGGGAAGGGAGAGATTCCCTAAGAGTTGATATTCCTTATCCATGGATAAGCCTTGATACAAATCCTCAATTCCTTGGGATTTTATTATTAGAATTCCCAAGTGCTATGGGCACTGCAGACCTCTTCCCCCCCCCAAAAAAAATCCCACAAGATCCCCAGGAATTGAATTCCTGTTCAATTTCCATGTGTTTTTTCATTTTCCATTGGCTGAGGAAAAATTCTTCCATTTTTAAACCTCTCTTGGCAAAGTTCTTGTGTCCAAATGCTCAGTTCCTGCTTCAATCTGCAGGAATTCCTGGATCTCGTGCCTTTGGGATAATTCCCTGGACATCAGTTATTCCCAGAGTGATTCTACACCATCAACTCTTCCCAAATTTTGCTTTTAGGAAGTTCTGGACTCCAAGGAGAGCCTTTCCCATCCCAGATCCCAACTGGAAGAGCCCAAAACACCCCCAGGAATCTCTTGAGCAGATTCCCTGTGGCATCCTTTGCTTTGGAGGGAATTCTGCACCAGCAAAACTCCAAAAATCCCACAAAAGCCCCAGGAATTGAATTCCTGTTCCATTTCCGGGGTTTTTTTTTTCATTTTCCAGAGGCTGAGGAAAAATCATTCCATTTTTTAAAGCTGTCTTGGCGAATTTCTGGTGTCCAGATGCTCCGTTCCTGCTTCCATCTGCAGGAATTCCTTTGGGATAACTCCCTGCACATCAGTTATTCCCAGAGTGGTTCTGCACCATCAGCTCTTCCCAGACTTTGGGTTTGGGATCTGTTGCGCTCCAGGGAGAGCCTTTCCCATCCCAAATCCCAACTGGAAGAGTCCAAAACACTCCCGAAAATCCTTTGAGCACATTCCCCCGTGGCATCCTTGACTTTGGAGGGAATTCCTGCACCAGCAAACCTCTGGAATTCCTTTGTTTTCCCAGAAAAAGTTGGAAAACCTGAAGAGCTTAGACCTGTTCAACTGTGAGGTGACCAACTTGAACGACTACAGAGAAAACGTCTTCAAGCTGCTGCCACAGCTGACGTACCTCGACGGATACGACCGGGATGACAAGGAAGCGCCGGATTCCGACGCCGAGGGATACGTGGAGGGCCTGGATGACGAGGAGGAGGATGAGGATGGTACGTGGGATGGCCGAGGTGGGGTCGGAACCTGCTCCCGGCACTGGTGGGCGAGGAGAAGGGTGGGAGCTGCGAGGTCGGGGTCGTGAGGGGGTGAGGGGAGGGAATGAGGGAAAGGACCTGGGTGTCCTAAGGGAGTGAGGGGAGAGGATGAGGGAGTGAGGGGAAGGAATGAGGGAATGAGGGGAAGGAATGAGGGAAAGGACCTGGGTGTCCTGAGGGAATGAGGGGAAGGAATGAAGGAATGAGGAAAAGGACCTGAGGGAATGAGGGGAAGGATCTTGGTGTCCTGAGGAAATGAGGGAAGGGAATGAGGAGAAGGACTTGGGTGTCCCAAAGGAAGGGTGGGAGAAGGATCTGGGTGTCCTGAGGGAATGAGGGGAAGGAATGAAGGAATGAGGAAAAGGACCTGAGGGAATGAGGGATNAGACCGGGATGACAAGGAAGCGCCGGATTCCGACGCCGAGGGATACGTGGAGGGCCTGGATGACGAGGAGGAGGATGAGGATGGTACGTGGGATGGCCGAGGTGGGGTCGGAACCTGCTCCCGGCACTGGTGGGCGAGGAGAAGGGTGGGAGCGGCGAGGTCGGGGTCGTGAGGGGGTGAGGGGAGGGAATGAGGGAAAGGACCTGGGTGTCCTAAGGGAATGAGGGGAGAGGATGAGGGAGTGAGGGGAAGGACTGAGGGAATGAGGGGAAGGAATGAGGGAAAGGACCTGGGTGTCCTGAGGGAATGAGGGGAAGGAATGAAGGAATGAGGAAAAGGACCTGAGGGAATGAGGGGAAGGATCTTGGTGTCCTGAGGAAATGAGGGAAGGGAATGAGGAGAGAAGGACTTGGGTGTCCCAAAGGAAGGGTGGGAGAAGGATCTGGGTGTCCTGAGGGAATGAGGGAAGAGACCTCAGTGTCCCAAAGGAATGAGGGAAAGGACCTGAGGGAATGAGGGATGGGAATGAGGGAAAGGACCTGAGGGAATCAGGGAAAGGACCTGAGTGTCACAAAGGAATGAGGGAATGGCGGGAAGGCCAAGGAATGGCGGGACGGAAAAGGAAGCTGTGGTGAGAAGGATGAGGAATGGCAGGAAGGAGAAGGAAGGAATGGCGGGAAGGATGAGGAATGGTGGGAAGGAGCTGGGCAGGGCCTGAAGGAGCAACTTCCTCAGTTTTATCCCTAGTGAAAGACCGGGATGACAAGGAAGCGCCGGATTCCGACGCCGAGGGATACGTGGAGGGCCTGGATGACGAGGAGGAGGATGAAGATGGTACGTGGGATGCACTCCGTGGAATTCCTGGCAGCTCCCGCATCCCAAAGAATGTGGGGAGAAGGTGGCAGGGTCTGGAAAATCCCATTCCTCAGTCCAGGAATGGAGGGGTGGGATAAGGAAGGAGCCGAGGGAAGGGATTGAAGGAATTGTGGGAACAGGAATGTCCTGGGGTTGTGGAAATCTTCATGGAAAAGGGGGAGGGGAGAACCAGTTTGGGCATGGAAAAAAGCAGGAATTAGCGAAGGGCATGGAAAACACTGAGGAGTGAATAAATTCCCAGCTCAAATGAATTCCCAGCTCTGTGCTGGGCCCCGAGGAAGGAACAAGCTGGAATTCTGGGGAATTCCGAGGGATCCCGGTGCTGTAGGTGCCACCTTTCCCTGGCTGCCCCTGGAGCCATCCCTGGATGCGGATCCAGCTGATCCCAGGGAATTTGCTGGATTCTCCCATCCCAGCGGCACAGCAAAGCAGAAAAGCTGGATGTGCACTTTTCCCGGGAATGCTGAGTGGGAGCTCTGGGAAGGGCTGCTTCCCAAAAGCTCCCAAACACACAGAAAACACTCCATGAGCTCTGTGCTTCCGGCTTTTCCACTGGGAATGGTTGGATTTGGGGGCTTTCCTTTCAGGAATTCCTTAAAAGGCTGGAATTTTGTGTCCCTGGGAGGTCTTCCGATGGATAATGGGAAAGTTCTGCTCTGGATTCCTGGAATAGCCAGGATATCCCCCAGCTCCCAAATCCTTGGGAACAGTGGGAAGTGGAGCCGCTGGGAGTGACTCCAACCCTGCATTCCCAAAGCTCCCAACAATCCCGTGCTCTCCCTAAGGAATTCTCTGCTTGGATTCCCAGATTTGGGGTGGAATGATGAAAACCTCGGAGTTTTCCATGGATTTTGTTTTTCCAGAGGAGGAATACGATGACGACGCTCAGGTAGTGGAGGATGAGGAGGACGAGGAGGAGGAGGAGGAGGGGGAAGAGGAGGATGTGAGTGGAGACGAGGAGGTGAGGCTCAGAATTCCAGGGCTGGAATCGGCGGGATCCGACTGGGAAGGGCTGGGCAGGAAAGGGCCTGAATGTGGGATTTGAGGAGTTCTAGGATCAGGATGGGGAAATGGGATCAAGGGGGAAAAAAAATGGAATTATGGGGGGAAAATGGGATTGTGGGAGGGGAAAATGGGATTGTGGGAGGGGGAAAGGGATGGAAGGAAGGAAAGGGGTGCTGTATGGGGAAAATGGGATTGTGGGAGGAGAAATGGGATTATAGAGAGGAAAATGGGATGGAGAAGGGAAAATGGGATAGAGGGGAGAAGGAGATTGAGGAGGAAAATGGGATGGGAGGAAGGGAAATGGGATGAGAGGAAGAAAAGTGGGGTTGAGGAGGGAAAGTGGGATTGGAGGAGGGGAAAAGTGGGATGGGAGGGAGGGAAATGGGATTGATGGGGGTAAAATGGGATGGGAGGAGGGAGAG
>VYXC01012014.1:148994-175114 GCA_013397175.1 Platysteira castanea | reverse complement strand
AGAGGGGAAGTGGAGTTGAGGAAGGAAAGTGGGATTATAAGGGGAAAAATTGGATGGGAGGAGGGGAAGTGGGAGGGGAGGAAGGAAATGAGATTGAGGGGGAAGGTGGGATTGTGGGAAGGGAATGGGATTGAGGGTGGGAATGGGATGGGAGAAGGGAAAATGGGATTGAGGAAGGGAAGTGGGACTGTGGGAAGCTGTTTTCGCTCTCCTCCAGGCCTGCTCCCTCTCCCGCCCCTCTGGAATTGTTTCTCAGCCTTCCCAATCCACCCCTGAGGCTCCGGATACACCCACTCCGATAAATCCCAATTTTCCCAAACTCGGGAATGGCACCCACATTCCCAGCTCCAGCTCCGGAATTCCCGGGCATTGCAGTGCCGGATTCCTGCAATTCCCTAAAAACCGGAAACCCGCGGGAAGCTCGCTGAGGCCATTCCAAGGACTTGGGAAAAGGGATGTTGGGAATGCTGCTGGGCCGATCCCAAGCTTCTCATCCCAGTTTTTGCTCCCGCTCCAGGAGGACGAGGAAGGCTACAACGACGGCGAGGTGGACGATGAGGAGGACGAGGAGGAGCCCGGTACGGATCCGATCCCGCTTTTCCTACAGATAAACCACCCCAGTTCCATGGAGAACGCCATTCCCTGGAAAGCGGGGATGTGCTGGATCCGGGAATAACAGGAAATGTTTGTGTTTTCCAGAGGAAGAGCGGGGCCAGAAGAGGAAACGAGAGCCGGAGGATGAGGGGGACGAGGACGACTGAGCCGCCCCTTCCCGCAAAATTCCCTCTTGTGATTTGACTGTTTTTATCCCGGAATTCCCTCTTTTCCCACTTCCCGACCCTTTGGAATTCCTTTTCTTTTCCTGGTTTTTTTTTTTGGTTTTTTTTTTTTGGTTCCTTTGGTTTTTTTTTTCCGGATTGTAACGTTGCTGTGGGAACCGAGCGAGGGTGGGCACGGGAATAAAATCCTATTTTTACTGCCACTCCTCCTGGAATTCTTTGGGAATTTCTTCCTTTGGATCCCTTCCCGGAGTCCCTGGAGCTGCGAGAGTTGAGTAGGAACGCAAGTTGGGAATTCTTGGAAGTGGAGCTTCGACATCTTGGAAGCAAAACGAGGAGAAAACCGAGTTTAAAATTCGTGGATGAGCCGGGATTTCCCCACCTCTGATCCCAAAATCCCCACTTTTTTTCAGGAGATGCTGCTGGAATGGGAGCCAGGCTTCTTCCCTGGGGTGGGAACAGCACCTCGCTCCGTGGTTTTTTGGGAATGGCTGCCATTTCCACCCTGTTTTTCCCAATGCTGGGAATTCCCTGGGCTTTTCCTCATTGTAAATAGTGACCAAACACCGGTTTTTTGGGAATGTTTGATTTTTTGGGATGGGTTCGGAGCTGATGATTTGCAATCCCTGCGTGTTGTGTGTTTTCCTGGAATTTTGGGAGGGAATTTTTGGTTTTTTGGGAATTTTTTTTTTTTTTTTTGGAGTTTCGGGGGATTTTGGGGGGTGGGTTTTGAGGGAATTTTTGGGGGGAATTTTTGCGGCTGGAGCACGGCCAAATCCCTGGAAATGGCAGGCATGGAAGAAACGGGAATCTCTCTAAAAAATATCCCAAATTCCTGAATTTCCCAACCTCAACTCACCACTTGGAATAAACCAACTCCTTCCCCCCTTCCCGATCAGTTTTCTCCAGAATATCCGCCCCTCATCCTGGAGAAACCACTCATAAAATCCCCAGTTTTCCACCCAAAAAGCCAGGAATTCCAGGGAGATGCCTGAAATTCCATGAAAATGCCTGAGAATTTGTATTTTCTTACCTTGTGGGAGGCAAAAACCCAGAAAATCCTTGGGGAATGTACAGATCCCGCGGGAAAAATCGCTTTGGAAGTGACTTGTATTTCCTAGGAAAGCTTCCGCGTGTATAAATCCATCGGCTCCAGGTTTTTTTGGGAATTTGGGGGCCCGGCAGAGCCACCTTTGGAGTTTTTGTCTGTTTGGCTTTGAGGAATTTCAATAAAAGCTTTTGATACAAATTCCGCCTCTGGAATTCTTTCCGGGACAACAAGGAATTGCGGCCTGGAAAACCGGGAATTCCTGGTGTTTATAGAACCTTTGGCTCCCTAAAACCAAGGAATTGCGGCCCTTGAGAACTGGGATTTCCTGTGATTTTAGCAGGGAATGAGCAGAGAGTGTTGGGATGAGCAGGGGTGGAAAAGTGGGATTCTGGGGATGGGAGAGTGGGATTGGGGGAGGGAAAAGTGGGGTTTAGAGGGTGGAAAAGTGGGATTCTGGGAATCCCACCTCGGGTCCAAAGGGAGCAGTGCAAAATTCCTGAAAACTAGACTAAATCCATAAAAATTCCTCAAAATTTGCCCTGAGGGAATTGTGCTTCCAAGGGAGTCCTGGAATGTGTGGCTGGAGCTGCTGGATCCAAAGGAAAAGCCTCCCCCGATTTTAAGGATATTGGGAAAAGGAAGGATCAGCCTCAGGAATTCCATGGAAAATTTCCAATGAAAATCTACCCAGAGCGGCTCCTCAGCATCCCCCACATTTCCCATTCCCAATCCCAGATCTTCCAGGGAATTTTCATCTTAATTCCGGTTTGAACTTTAGGCAGGGCCTCCCAAAATCCTGGAAAACAGAGAATCCATATAAATCCTGCAGCTGGGAAGCCTTGAACAAAGGGAAAACTCCGGGAAGCAAAAGTAGGTCAGGATCCTTGGGATGAGCAGGGAGAGATGGAGAGGGAAAAACCAGGAAAGGGAAAAACCGGAAAAGAGATCATCCCGCGGCCCCTGGAAAGGGAGGGGCGGATTCCGACAGACACCCGAGCGCTCTGAGCCTTTTTCCTGAAATCCTGAAATCCCTGGAGCTGCGAGGATGGGAAAGGTGGGATTCCAGCCTGGATTTTAGGCACAGGGAAAGCTTGGCAAAGGCTGCAGATCAGTGGGAATTTGGATGTTCTTGAGGTCCTGGAGGGGACTGGAAATCCAGGGAATGGGCAGGAGGCTTTGGAGTAAAATCTGGGAGAAGGATGGCAGGGAAAAAGCTGGGAATTACGGATTCACTGCTTGGATTTAGACCTTGGAAAACCCAGGGAGCCACCCAGAAATACCCGGAAAATCCACACCTATCTCAATATGCTGCTATCCCGATATCCTGGTCCTCTGGCAGTGGGAAGCCATTCCCTGTCCCTCCATCCCTCATCCCAGTCCCTCTCCAGCTCTCCTGGAGCCCCTTTAGGCCCTGCGAGGGGCTCTGAGGATTCTGTGGATCCTTCCCTTCCCCAGGTGAACATTCCCAGCTCTCCCAGCCTGGCTCCAGAGGGGCTGCAGCTCTCGGAGCAGCTCCGGGGCCTCCTCTGGAATTGCTCCAGCAGCTCCAGGTCCTTGGGAATTTGGGATCCGGAGCTGGAGCAGCTCCGCAGGTGGAGAGGGGGAGATTGGCATAATCCCCCATTCCCACTGGGAATGATCCTGGCACATGGCACCACTGCTCCATCCCCGCCTCTGGATCCCATTCCGTCCCTACAATGGGAATTCCTGCTCAGAACAGCACCCGGATGGAAGTTTGGAAAAAACAGGGATGGAATTTCGGGAGGATCTGTAGGAATGGGATGGGGCGAATGGGTTGGAGCCAGAAAAGTGGAGTTTTAGATGGATATTGTGAAGGAATTCCTGGCTGGGAGTGTGGGAAGGCCCTGGCACAGATTCCCAGAGAAGTTCTGGATTCCTAATCCCTGGAATTTTCCAAGACCAGGCTGGAGCGTCCTGGGATAGCAGGAGCTGTCCCTGCCCATGGAATGGGATCAGAGTTCCTTTCCATCCCAAATTATTCCAGGATCCATCTTTGGCTCCTCCTCCCTCCAGCCACTGACAGCTCCCTTTTCCAGAGGAGCTCATCCCAGCATTTTCCTTGGGATCCCCCCCAACCCCTGAGGTGGGAGCAGATCCCACGGAGCCTCTGGATGCAGAAGGAAAGGCAGGAACGCAAGTCTGGTATCCTGAAAAGATTTTATTCCATCACTATCCCGTGGGAGCATAAATAATCGGGAATGACAGCACATGGAACGCAGCAGGGAACACCGGGAATGCCGGGAACACGGGACACAGATGGGACAGACCCGCACCGGGAGCGCCGGGAATTTCAGCGACTTGGATTGAGGGGAAACGGGGATCTCTAGGAAAAACCAGCAGGATCTGGTGTCGTTCCCCGCGCTCCGGGCAAATTCCATCCATCCCGGGATTGTCCAACGTGCTGAGCCCGCCGAGCGCTCCGGGTGCATCCCTCGGGATCCATCCCTGGGGCAGCACCCCCAGGAATATCCTTCCCCCCGCTCCATGGCACGTTCCCAGCGGGCAGGAGGAGGGAAAATCCCGCTTTTCACAGCGGAGGGAGCAAAAATCCCTCTCCGGGTGGGAATTCCAGGGGGTTTTGTTCTTTTAAAGGGACTTGGAGTGGATCCCTTCCCATGGGCTGTTCCAGCCAAATCCTGGCCATGCCATGGCCCCGGCACCATGGGAAGGATCCTGAGATCCCACTGTGGGAAGAGTCCTGGGATCCCAGCATGGGAAAAGGGTCCTGGGATGGATCCCGGGATCCTGCTGTGGGAAGGATCCCAGTTTCCCACCACGAGAAGAGCTCCAAGCTCCCACTATGGGAAGGATCCTGGACTCCCACCATGGGAGGGATCCCGTCCTGCACCCATGGGAAGGATCCCAGTTTTCCACCATGGGAAGAGCTCCAAGTTCCCACCGCAGGAAGGATCCTGGACTCCCACTAGAGGAAGGATCCCAGTTTCCCACTGTGGGAAGAATCCCAGATTCCCACATGGACACCCCCTCTGACGATCATGCCCTTCCCACTTCCTGCCCTTTCTCCAGTTCCGCTCCCGCTGTCACATTTTTGCATAGGAAAAGGAATTAATAGCAAGGAAGCGTCGCGCTTTCCCGGGAATCCGCCTGGGCTGGCTCATCCCGACGGAACGGACACGGCTCCGACTTACTGGGAGCCTCCGGGCCTTCCCAGGGATCGGGTTAGAGCAGGATTAGTGCCAGACAAGATGCGCAGGACGTGATTCCAGGCTCTTCACAGCCGCGGATTCCGGAATTGTGTTCTGGGTGAGTGGATCCAAGGAATTCAGGAGTGGAATAGAAACAAAGGAGTTGATTTAGAAAACGTCCCTGGAGTCAATTGTTCTTCGGGATATTCCGGAAGTTCTTTATTTCCAGCTGCAGCTGCCGGATCCGAATGTCCTTCTGCGAGAGCTCATCCTTCAGCCGCCGGATCTCATCCTGCTGCCGGAAGAACATCCGGAGGAGCTGGAAAAGAAGGATGGAGATGAAGGGATGGAGCTGGTGGGATCACACCAGCCACTCATCTCAGGATTTTGCCAGCCCTGGGAATGCTGGGAATGGGCCATAACTCAGCTAGTTTTAGGGACAAGGGGATGGATTTGAACTGAAGGACAGGAGATTTTGGTGGGATTTTGGGAAGTAATTCTTCCCTGGGAGGGTGGGGAGGGTCTGGGATGGAATTCCCAGAGAAGCTGTGGCTGTCCCATCCCTGGAAGATTCCAAGGCCAGGTTGGAGCACCCTGGGGTAGCGGGAGGTGTCCCTGCCAATGGAATGGGATGAGCTTTAAGGTCCTTCCCACCCAAAGCATTCCAGGATTCCCGGATTCACCTGGCTGCTCCTTTGGATTTAATATTCCCCCATCCTCCTCAGGCATTCCCTACACATGGAATCTCCAAATTCAGCTCCAGCAGAACAAATTCCTCCCAGGAACAAGCACTGATGTTTTCCCAAATCCATGTGGCATTCCTAACATGGGAAGGATCCCAGGCTCCCACCCTGGAAGGATCCCACACTCTCACCTCCGTTGGGATAGAGATTGGCAGAGTGGTGCCTTTCTGGGTTAATCCCATTCCCATTCCCATTCCCATTCCCATTCCCATTCCCATTCCCATTCCCGGACTGCCCCACCTCGTTCTCCGTGCGGGGCGGGACGTTCTCCAGGAGGTCGATCCCATTGACCACCACGCTTTTCTTCTCCCTCACCGGCGCCTTGAAGACGATCTTGGAATTCCTCTTGTATCCCTCCTTCAGCGACATCAGGATGGGATCTGAGGGGGAGCCGTCGGATCAGCGGGGCGTGGCCCTGTCCCACATCCCAGATATTTTTGGGATACCCCCCACCGTGGCTTTACCTCTGTTGACCCCGCTGAGCCACTCATCCGGGGTCAGGGCCGGCTCCGTGCCCGGAGTCATGGGATAAATATCCTCCTGGTACGTCTCCGACTGGGAACACGGGAAGAGAAGAGCAATGGGATCCGGGAATCCACTCCCTGGGCACGTGGGAATAATTCCCCCCCTCACAGAGAGAATAAACACCTAGATAGTTGGGAAACTTGGGACACAGGGAAGAACTTTGGGAAGTGCTAGCTGGAGCAGAGAACCTGGGATTGGGTCCTCCACCCAGCCTTGGCCGGCACAGCTGGATTTGCTTCCCGGAAAACCCTGATCCAAGCAATATTCACCCAAAAACAACTCCCAAACCTCAGGAGAGACCAACACCTTGGGGAAACATTCCCTAAAAACATTCCCACTAAACCATGGGTGAAACCTCCCTGGGATGTGTGAGGATGGAGAGGTCCCAGGACGGTGGGAGCAGAGCCATCCATGGGATTGGTTGAAGTGGGGCATCTCCTTGGCTCCGGAGCCACCCCAGATGTTGCGGATCCCGCTCATCCCCACATTCCAGGACTCACCCGCCTCGGGACGATCATGGAGATGGGCTCGATGAGCCCCTTGAGGGTGATGAGTTTGTAGAAACGGAAAACTTCGCAAGCGGAAACGTCCAGGCCATGCTTGGGCATCACCCCTGCGGAGAGGGACAGGGATCGGCCATCTGCACGGAATTCCCGCCGTGGGAAATCCCAAACAATCCCTGCCCTCCGCTGGGACATCCAGGGCTTCACTGGATCAATCCCTGTCATCGCTATGAGCTGACAGAGCTGGGGTGATCGCGGGGATGTTGGGAAAAGGATGAGCAGCTTTTATTTGGGATAATCCCGGGAATCCTGGACCGATGGCAAGGTGGGACAGCAGGAATGGCATCCCTGGATATGGACCCGGCTGCGATCCAGCCCCACCATGTGGGAATCACCACGGGGATCCCTGCAGGAGCCGAAGCCGATACTCCGGAGCTGGAATAGTGCCCACCAAATCCTATCTCAATCCAATCCAAACCCAATCCAATCCCAACCCAAATCTTACCCAATCCCAATCCAAACCCAATCCAAACTCAGCCCAATCTCAATCCAAATCCAATCCAAACCCAACCCAAACCCTTTTCCCAGTGCCATTTAATCCAGCACCTTCCCCATCGACCTTTTCCATGCTGAGAGAAGCGGAGCAGCACAGCAGCACATCCATCCTTACCCAGTCCTTTCTGCGGAGCCGGGGAGCGGAATTCCATGAGATAACTCAGGTAGGGCTTTTCCGAGCAGATCTCGTAGTATCGGATGTTGCCATCGCCCTGGAGCAGCAGGGAAGAGGGATGGGAATGGATTTGGAAATGAGACGGTGGATAAAAACCAGGATTAAGAGCATTTAGAGGGCAGGGATAGATGGGATATTGGGAAGGAATTCCTCCCTGGGAAGGTGGGGAGGGGCTGGGATGGAATTCCCAGAGAAGCTGTGGCTGTCCCTGGATCCCTGGAAGTGTCCAAGGCCAGGTGGGATGAGGCTAGGAGCAACCTGGGATAATGGAATCTGTCCCATGGCAGGGACATCCATGGAACTGGATGAGTTTCAAGCTACCTTCCAATCCAAACTATTCCATGATACAAATTCCAGCCCCAATCCCTGGGCAGTGCTGGGGGATTTTCTGGGAATGCCATGTCCAGATGCTCTGTGCACCCCTACCTTCCCAGCCAGGTACAGCATGTGGGTGTCGGCATCGTAGAACGGGAAGAGGAGCCCCGAGAGCCCATCGATCTCCTCCTCGATCAGGGGCATGGATAAATCCTCCTGGAAAACAGGGAAATCCCGGTGTCAGCCGTGTCCCGGTGGTGGTGCTGAGCGAGGATCCCGGTGGGGATGGAGTGGGGATCTGGGGAGGGATGGAGCAGGAATTCCATTGGGGACAGAGTGGGATCCTGGCAGGGATGGAGCAGGAATTCCAGCAGGGACGGAGCAGGATCCTGGCACCCACCTGGTCCCAGAGGGCGATCTGCCGGGTGTTCCAGCGGGACACTCCCGTGGTCAGGAGCCGTTTCGTGCTTCCCAGGAAAACCACACGGTTGACGCGATGGTTCTTGCAGCTGGCCTCCTGCAAGATGGGAATGAGCTCTGGAATTCCCCTTGGATCCAGCTCTCATCCCAGGAGAGCCCCTTCCTTCCTCCCTCGCCTCTCTCATCTCATCCCATTTTCCAGCTCTCTCCTTCGGCCAAAAATTCCCATTTTCCTAAATATCAGAGACCACCTTTAGGGACAACCCACCATCCTCCTCCAAACTTCCCGCACCTTCCCCTTTAATTCCCAGCATTTTCCACAAATCCTTAATTAACAACGGAATCAAAGCCTCCAACTCCTCTCCTCGGGACGAGACCATCCTCTCCACATCCAGGCTGGGAATTGGATTCCACCACAAGGAAAACCTCCCACCAGGAGCACCGACAGCACCTCATGGATATTTTTAGCCATTCCATAGGATTCTTCCCTAAAATCCCATTCCAGCCCCTCGTTCCGTGGCACCTGCAGGACCCTCCCGGAGCGCGGCTCCACCACGCGCAGCCTCTTGTCCTTGCAGGTGGTGGCCAGGAGGCTGCCGTCGGCGTTGAAGGACATGCACAGGATCACGTCCGTGTGGCAGTCGATCATCTTCACCGGCTCGCCCACCTCCAGGTTCCAGATCAGCACCTGCCGGAAGAGCCTTTGGAGCAACCCGGGATGGCGGGAGGTGTCCCTGGGCTGTGGAAGCTCTTCCTGGTCTGTGGAAGCTCTCCCTGACCTATGGAAGCTCTTCCTGGTCTATGGAAGCTCTCCCTGGTCTGTGGAAGCTGTCCCTGGTTTATGGAATGTCCCTCTGATCTCTGGAAGCTCCCGCTGGTCTATGGAATATCCCCCTGTTCTGTGGAAGCTGTTCCTGGCCTGTGAAAGTTCTCCCTCCCTATGGAAGGCATGGAATGAGATGAGCTTTAAGCTCCTTCCAACCAAACCATTCCAGAATTCCACGATGCCACTCTGGCCATCCACAGGTGGCTCCCAGCGGTGCCAAAAGCCAGGAAAACCCTTTGGATCAGCATTCCCAGGAGGCCGCACCTTGTAGTCGTATCCGGCGCTGAGGAGGATGTTGTTGGTGGTCGGGTGCCACTCCACGATCCCGACCCTGCGGCTGTGTCCGTACAGCTCCAGCACCGCCTCCGTCATGTTCCGCTTCAGGCCACCCTCCGGAATCTCCCAGATCCGCACCTGGAACAGGGTTTGGAACCTCTCGACTCCTGTCCTTGAAAGCTCCTTCCCAAAAAAAGCTTTCCCAGCATTTCAGGAATTTTGGGATCAGCCCTGCTGCTGAGTGTCCCTCAAGGATAAATAACGGATTAATGGCTCCGGCATCCCTCGGGAAAAATCCAGGCAGGGATTTGAAGTCCTCATCCTGAATTCCCAGGTTTGCTCATGGAGTCTTCCCAGCATCCCAGATCCTGCCCAGCCCTCTATTCCATGGTGTATAAAAGGATTTCTGGGAAGTGGGAGACAGCTCCCTGTGACTCATGGCCATGACAGGAATTTCTCCCACTCCGTGTTCTCCCTGCCAGGCTCCCAGCTAATAAAAAATGCCGCATTTATCCGGATGAGGATGAAAAAAGGAGGATCAGGAGAGGCAGGACTGTAACGGGATAAAAACCAGATCATCCCAAACCCCGGCTCTTGTCCTGCAAAATCAGGGATGGATCCTGGTTTTCCCCTTTGCACACGGGATTTTTCTTTAGGATCCAGCCTTTGGGATGGATCACGGGATCAGTGAGGTTGGAAAAGCTCCAGGATCATGGAGTCCAAACTGTGATAATTTGAACCAGCCCAGAGCACCGAGTGCCACATCCAGGAATTCCTTGGATACTTCCCGGGATGGGGACTCCAAACCTCCCCAGGCAGCCCATTCCAATGTTTGAGCCTTTTCCATGGAGAAATTCCAACCTGAGCCTTCTCTGGACACATTCCAGCCCTTCCTTGTCCCAAGATCCCAAACCTGACCCTACAACCCCCACATTTCAGGATCCTTTGGGATAAAAACTCCTGGATTTTCCAGGTGAGTTGCTCTAAAAACCACCAGCAATTTTCCCAGGATTGAGCTCCTCTTTTCCATCTCCATGGAGATATTCCAACCTGAACCTTCCCTGGGATCCACCCCAGGCTACCCTCTCCTGTCAGGGACTTGAGGAGAGCCAGGAATTCCTCCCGGATCCTGTTTTTCTCCAGGCTGAGCTTTCCCAGCTGCTCCTTATGGGATTTACCCTCTGGATCTTCCCCAGCTCCGTTCCCACCCAGATTTGTGTCCGGAAAATAAAGAATCAGAGGGAATTCTGGCCCAGGAGCCAGGCTGGGCACAGTTTGGGAATTGACTGGCTTGGATCTCCTCAACATTCCCAAAAGAGATGTCATGGAAATACAGGAATAGAGAACCAATGGGATTGGGAGGGTGGACAGATCCGGGAAGTGCATCCCGGAATCCCGGCTCACCGAGGTGTCCTCGGAGCAGGAGGCAATGATGTTATCAATGAAGGGGTTCCACTTGATGTCCAGCACATTTCCCTGGTGACCACAAACTTTGGGATAGTTCGGCTCGATCCGGCCAGTCTGGAATAGAAAATCAAGGAAAACAATGAGAAAACCATCCAAATGAGGGAGAAGTTGGTGTTTTCAGGGATGGGAAATTGTTGGAGGAGGGAGACCCAGCTCAGCCTGGGATGGGCTGAGCCGAGGGTTGGGTTTATCCCATCGGTATTCCCAGCTGATCCATGGATCCGGGCTTTCTCCAAATGCAACTCCACAGAGCAGAGAGAGGACAGTGGGAGCTCAGTGGGAATTCACAGAGTCATGGAATCGTTGGGGTTGGAAAAGCGCTCCAAGATGATGGAGTCCAACCATTCCCAGCACTAATCCCTGTCCCCAGGGGCCGCATCCACAGGGATTTGAAATCCCTCTGGGAATGAGGACTCCACCCCTGGCCAGGGCTGGACAACCCCTTCCATGAGAGAATTTTCCCAATATCCAAACCTCTCCTTCCACAATGGTCCAAATCCATGAGCAAAAGGATGGGAAGAGATTCCAGAGGCTCCAAAGCCCCTCAGGGCAGCTCAGCCATCAGATCACACGTGAATCCCAGAATTCCAGAATGGTTTGAGTGGGAAGGGACCTTCCAGGAGATCCATTCCTGATCCCTTCTCTGGCCAGGGATCCCTTCCCTAACCCCAGCTTTCTCCAAGCTCATCCAGCCTCACCTAGAATTGAAGCATTTGGCATTTCCCTCCCAAATTCTGGATTTCCCTCCCAAATTTTGGAAGCACCATTTTCCACAGTGCTCCTCCTTGGGACAAACCCCAAATTCTGGGATCACCAACTCCTGCTAATCCTAAATCCATGACCCCACAGAATGGGATCCTTCCATGTGGGTGGAAATCTTTCTAAAGCTTTTATGGAGCCTCCTGGGAAGATTCCCACTGGGATGGGCTGCAGGAATCCCTTCCCGGAATGCTCCGTGTCCGGATGCCACCCCAGTGTCCTTCCCTGCTCCGTGCTGGCTCCATGCCGGATCCACGCTTGGAGTGTGAGGAATAACTGGGTCAGCCCGGCCCAGCCGCTGAATATTTCATGGATTTTCCCTCCTGGCCTTTCCCGTGCCGAGCTCTCGGCTCCGTTTTATGGGAACAAAGGAATGTGACGATGGAACGCACCGGGAATTCTGCCCTCGGCAGCTCCGGGAAAAGCAGGAGAGCTCCGGGCAGTCGGATCAGGGCCAGGGAGAGCCCCAGAGCTGGCACTCCCAAGGTTTCTTGGGATTCATTTGCTCATTTGGAAGCAGCATCCTGAGCTGCAGGGAGGAATCTGGGAAAGAAGAATTCCTTCCCAAAGAAGGAAACGGGAATATCGGTGATTCCTTAGTTCTGCCTCCCAGAACCTCCAGTGAATTCCTGGGATGCAATTCCCAGTTTTATCATTGTTATAGGAAACATTCCAGCCCCCATCGCCTATCCAAGGGCTCGGTTTATCCCGCTTTTCCCGAATATCCTTTGCCTTGCCATTATTCACCCCCTGGCTACAGCAGAAATTCCTTTGGAATTCCACGTGGATGGAATTTTTAAAGGCACAAATTAAAATTCCACTGCTTTCATTTCGAGGAATCGGCCGAGTGGATTCCTTTGAAAAGATTTGATGGATTTTCCCATCTTTTATCAGGATTTTAAGAGGACAACACCGAGTTTGATTCTAAGGGATCGTTTCTTCCCAAGAAATCCAGAATTTGGATTCAAATTGGTTGAGCATAGTGGGAAAAGAACAAGCAATGTGCCATTCCCAGGGCACCTGGAAAAGGAGAAGGAAAAATAAAGGCAATAAAAGGGAAAAAAGCCCAAAAAAACCCCCAGATTCTGGCTGCGTTTTCCCGTTTTTCAGCAGGACCTTGCCGGCAGGCAGGAGTTAACCCAAGGTGAATCCTAATCCCTGGATCCCTGATCCCCGGCTGAGGGAAGCGCGGTGACCCAGATTCCGGCCCCGCGGGGACTCTCCCGGCTCCGGCAGCGGCTCCGTGGTTTTTCCACAGAAAAGGCTGCAAGGAGGAAATCTTGGAAAGGGGAAAGAATTTGGGTTATGTTGGGAAAAGGGAGAATTAATTGGATAAATTGTTCCTTTGGGGGATTGGGGGTGGAGAGGGAATTCTTTCTCTGGGAATGGCTGGAAAGCAGCAGGCAGAGGGATGGATACCCTCTGGATTCTGGAATGTGGGATCACAGACTCTCCCAGGGATCATCCAAATCCAACTCGTGGCCTGTGCAGGAGAATCCTGGGAATTCCAGCGGACTCGGAGCCACCCCTGGGATGAGAGGGATGGAATTTTCCTCTGTGATGGGAATCCAGGAGGAATTTCCCATCGGATCCATCCCTACCAAAACCAAGTGTTGGGAAGAATCCTCAATTCCCACCCTTGGAGCAGCACAACTGCTCCGGCCACGGACGAATCCCACTTTTCCTGGAAATCCATCCTGCAGGAATCTTGGATAAATCATTTCAATCTCCTAAATTCCCAAAACCTGCTTTTCCCTTGGAAAACACAAACCAGGAGGACTTCCAAAGCCTCCCATTCCCCGGAAAGCTCCACAAAGGTGGCAAAAATCCCCTTATTCCACTCCATCCTTCAATCCCACATGGAAAATCTCAGGGATGGAAGCAGCATCCAGCTGGCAGCGCCTCCGGATCCCATTCCCAGATGGAAAATCCCATTCCTGGATGGAAAATCCCAAGGGAGGAGCAGCCCCCACCCCTCCAGGGCTGCTCTTCCCATTCCAGCGGCTTCTCCAGCTGCTCCCCCACTGGCGTTAGGAGCAGGATCAGGGAAATGCTGCCGGAGCCAGGGGGCATTTCCCAGGAAATCCTGGAGTCTCCAAGAGGCTCCAGGGGCTGGGATTTGGGATAAATCCATTCCCTGGCTTTTCCAAGGATCTCCTGTCCTTGGGAGCCAAAGAGGAGGGAGTGACCCGGAACTGAGGCCATTCCCGTTTTTCCTGTTGTTCCCTGGGAGCAAATCCCAATCCCACCTGGTTTCTACTGTCGGGGAATTCCAGAGGGGGAAATTCCTGATCCCCCTTTTCTCTAGCCCCTTTCCCAGCTTCCTGGATCCCAGTTTTCCCATCCCAAATCCAGCCCTGTCCCATCCCAAACCCAGCCCTGTCCATGGATGGACTGGGATGAGCTTTCAGCTCCTTTCCCACCCAAACCATTCCAGGATTCTGGGATTCTCCCATCGCTATGGAGTGAATCCCACTCTTCCCAATCCCAGTGCTCTCCTTCGCCCACTCTCTTGGGATATTTTTATCCTGGTGCTGGGAAGAGCCTCATTCCCAACGGCCGAGGCTCCAGAATCCGGAAAGAAGGAGGAACTGAGCTCCCTCTTCCCAACCCACCCATCCCCCTGGATCGCTCCGTGAAAACCCCGGGAGCCGGATTTGGGATTTGGGATGTGCGGGAGGAGCAGATGGCCCGGCCCAGACCCCGGGAGCTTTGCTGAGGGCAAAATCCAGGGAAAGGATCCAAAAATACGGCGGCAAATCCACGGAGCGGCTCCGCGGTATCCGGGTTACCTCCATTAGCTGCTAATTATGGGTCCCAATTAATTCAGGAGCTGCTGAATTCCAGGGAAAATGAGTTTCTCCTTAATGAGCTAATCAGGCTCCGGATAAAAAAAACCCTGGAATTTATTAACCCCATTCACCACGGAGCATCCAGGGCCACTCCAGCCGGGATTTATCGGCCGGGTATCCCAGGATTTCCGAGGATCCCTTCGGAACAGGTGGCAAAGGGCATCCCGGCTTTTATCCCGCTGGGATTTTGCCAGGAAAAACGGGGATTTGCTGGGAATTTGGGGTTGTTCCGCAGGATTCGGGATCCAGAGGGTGTGGATGGTGATTCCAGCTGGGATCCATGAGGAAGGAGCAGGGATGGGGATGGAGCTGGAGTGCTCCGGGTGCTCAGACAAAGCTCCTGGTTTTCTTCCGGGAATATTAATGAGGCTCAAGCTGTGCTCTGCAATTAAATCCTGATTGGAATTCCTTCCATCTGGAGCGGCTCCCAGAATGAAAGAGGAATTTGGGAGAGGCAGGAATGTTGCACAGGGAAAGGGCCTGAGGAATGATGGGATAGGGGGAAACAGGGAGAGCTCCTCTGTTCTCCCAGCCTCCCTTCCCGACTGGAATTTGGGAATTTGGGAATTGGATTTGGCCCTGGATTTGCTGTCTGGGAGAACAGAAGACGTTCCATGTGTGGATTGTCTTCATGGAATGTGGGATCGGTGCATCAGCAGGGAGAGGGAATGCAGCTCTTCCACGGGAATGCAGCTCTTCCGTGGCAAAATCCCTCCTGGGAATGAGCCTGGGAGCATCCCAGAGCCGCAGGTGCTCAGGGATGGGATGTGGATTCCAGCTGGGAATGCAAGAGAATCCCGGGGCAGTGCCTGAATTTTGGGAGCAAAGCAAAGAATCCAAGAATCCCAGAATCCTGGAATTTGGGTGGGAAGGGATTTTATCGCATTCCAATATCCCAGGTTGCTCCAACCCAGCCTTGAACATTCCAGGGATGGGGGAGCCACAGATTCTCTGGGAATCTGTGCCAGGGCCTCACCTCCCTCCTTGGAAAAATTCCTTTGATCTGATTTTAACGGATTCTCTTCCCGCCAAAACCCTCCCCCTTCCCTATCCAAGGTAAATTCCACACTCAAGGTCACCGCCACCGCTTTTCCCTCCCAGAGCTGGGAATCCCATCCGGAATCCCTCACCTGCTCCAGGGGGATGACAAGGAAACCCCAGGAAAAGCAGCAGGGATTGGGACACTTTGGGATGGCTCTGGACACGTCTCATTTTGGGATGGCTCTGATTGGGAATTCCATTCCCAGGAGCCACGAGGAAACCCCAGGAAAAGCAGCAGGCATTTGGACACTTTGGGAATTCCCATTCCCAGAGCTCTCACCTGCTCCAGGGGGATAAGGAGGAAATCCCAGGGAAAGCAGCAGGGATTTGGACACTTTGGGATGGCTCCAGTTGGGAATCCCATCTGCAATCTCTCACCTGCTCCAGCAGGATGATGAGGAAACCCCAGGGAAAGGGGATTTGGACACTTTGGGATGGCTCCGGTTCAAAATCCCGTTCCCAGGAGCCGCGAGGAAATCCCAGGACAACCAGCAGGGATTTGGACACTTTGGGATGGTTCCAGCTGGGAATCCCATGGGAGTCTCTCACAGGATGATGAGCAAACCCCAGGAGAAGGAGATTCGGGCACTTTGGGATGGCTCTGGCCGGGAATCCCATTGGAATCTCACCTGCTGGAGCGGGATGACGAGGAAGGAGCCGCCGCCGGCGCTCTCGGTGACGATGGCGAGGAAGCGCGCGTTGACGGCGCAGAAGTGGTTGTCGTGCACGTTCTTGGTGATGGGAATGCCGTCGAAGCAGTGCTCCCGGCTCGCCGCCTTCCCGTAAACGTTCCGGAACTTGGAGCTGCGGTACTGCGGCCGCCATGACATCTGCGGGGAAACGCGGGGATCAGCATTCCCAAAAAAGCGCCGTATCCCCGGCTGCTCTCCCGTTTCTAGCTGGCGGGACATGGAAGAGTTGGGATGGCCCTGATCCGCCATGAACATTCCTGAAAAATCCAAGCATCCCCCTGGAGCGAGGAATGGCTCCTGAGAGGCATTAAAATAGGGCTCAGCATTCCCAAAAAACCCATTCCTGGTTGCTCTCCCATTCCTATTTTAACCTGGTGGGACATGGAAGAGTTGGGATGGCCCTGCTCCGCCACGAACATTCCTGAAATGTCTAACGCATCCCCCTTGGAGTGAGGAATGGCTCCCAAGAGGCACTAAAACAGGGCACAGCATTCCCAAAAACCCCCACACAGGCTCCATCCCAGTCGCTCTCCCATTCCCAACCTGGTGAGACACGGAAACATCGGGATGGCCCCATTCCAACATGAACATTCCTGACAAATCTAAGGGATCCCCCTGGAGCGAGGGAAGGCTCCCAAAGGCTCGGGAAGCCTCAGTGCCAGCGCAGAATTCCAGCTGCTCCCCTTTGGAGCGGGAATGCTCAGCTGGGACACGGCCGGCTGCACACGACAAAGGAATTACGGCTTGGAACACGATGGCTTGGAAAAGGATTGGCCTGGACAGCGGGAGAGCGGGAATTGGAGCGGGATGGGAGCGCTTAGGGAGCGAGGGAGCGTCGGGAAGCGGGAATATTCCGCGTCTGGCTGGCGCAGCTCGTTTTCCATAGGTTTTCCTACATGGAGCAGCACAAGATCCAGCAGTGATCCCAAGGATCCATCGGCGGATCCTGGAAGCCCTGGTATCCTAAGGATCCATCACCTGATCCTGGTGGGAAAGGGATCCCAAGGATCCACCAGCTGATCCCAGCAGTCCAAAAATCCCAGGAAAAGGAATCCCACGGCTCCCACATGGAAGGATTTTCCCACCCTCCCACTGCTTCCAGAGGATGTGGCCAAGGCCACCAAAGGGATGCCAGGAAGCAAAGCCAATGGAATTCCAACATCCCGAGGGGGATGCTGCAAACCCGGGAATTTTTTCCAGGAAAATCCATGGATTCCCAAACACCAGGTTCTGTTGGCACAGAGAAGCAGTGGCTGCCACATCCCTGGAATGTCCGAGGTTGGATGGGACTTGGAGCAACCTGGGATAGTGGGAAGTGCCCATGGACATCCCAGGACGGGCTTTAAGGTCTCTTCCCACCCAAACCATTCCAGGATTCTGGGATGTACGATGGAAAACTGTGGGAAATGAATCAAATTTGCCAGGTGGGAGGATGGAAATCGCTTATCTTGAAGTTTTTACAATCCAGAGGAGAATTCCAAGCAGGAAAAAGTTTTGGAATTTATTCATTTATTTATTCATTTATTTATTTTCCCTCCACGCATCCGGCGCTCCCTGGGCTGTTGAATCCCTGGCATTCAGGGCTGGATAAACATCAGATTTCCGGGCTGAGCTGGAGGGGATGGAGAGGAGGGATTTGGGATTCTCCAGCGGGATGGATCCCGCTCCGGCACCAGCAGCATTCCAGGTGGGGCTGACATTCCCAGCAGGAAGGAACGGAGCCCCTTTCCTGATGGAATGAGACAAAGCAGGAGAGGAAAAGCCGGGAACGGGAGCAGCTGCAGCCCCACACTGGGATTGTCCGGGCGCTTCCTCCCGCGGGAATAGTTTGGGAATGAGAACTTCCCAAGGAAGCTTTGGATGTGACCTGCCTGTCAAAAACCCTCCCCAAAGCCTCAGGAAAACATGGAATTCCCTGTTTTCCCCTGGAATTTAAACTCGCTTTCCACTGCCTTCCAGCAGCTCAGCAGCATTCCAAACTCCTGGGATATTTTTCCCAAATTTTTTGGTCTTTCCCAATGATTTGACCCAAATTCTCCCAAATTTTGTTGGGTCAGACCCTCTCAGTTTTTATTCCAAATTTTTTCCCCTCTCTGAGCACCCTTTACTCCGGAACAAAGACATGGATTACAGGAACTGGGTGGGGAATCCAGGACCCAGAGGCAAACTCCCAGCTCTGCCCTCATTCCTTGGGAACAGCAATGCCTGGAAAACCAGGAAAAGATACCAGGAGCAGAATTCCACCAGCTCTGCCCTCATTCCCTGGGAATAGCAATGCCTGGAAAACGAGGAAAAGAACCCCCCAGCAGCTCTGCCCTCATTCCCTGGGAATAGCAGTGCCTGGAAAACCAGGAAAAGGACCCAGGAGCAGCCCCCAGCCGTGCTTGGATGTTTTCCCGCTTTCCTGGCAGCTCCAGCCTCTCCCGGGAGCAGCAGCGGGAGCAGCTCTTGTCTCCATGTGTTTGGCTTTTCAAAGGATCCTTTCATCCCTCGGGAGTCTTGGAAACAGTGGGAGCGAGGGAAAGCTCGGGAAGGGAGCTCTGGACACGACAGAGCCCCGGCCCTAATCCCGAAAAACCTGGATGTCCTAAAATAGCTCCCATTAATCCGCCCCGAGCATTGGAGCTTGTGGAGAAAAAAACCTGGAATTTTTGGGAGGAAAAATCCCCACCCCTCAATCTTTTTTTCCTTGGAATTGTGCCCTTCCAGCTTTTTGGGTGGTCACCATGGCAAATCCTGTCTCCCATGGATTTTTAGTGGGAAAAAAGGGCTCCTTCTTCGGGATTTGCTGTTCCGTGGATTCGGGTGGCCAAAGGGAAAAAAAAGAGAGATTTGGCTGGAAAAATGCATTGGGAAAAGGAAACCCAGTGCTTAAAATTCCAGGGTTTTCAGGAGGGGGTTTCGAGGCTTTCCAAAATCCTGTTATTCCCAATTTTCCTGCCCCCCTCTTGGCACAGAGCTTGTGACAAGAATTCCCTGCCTGGGATTTTCCAGATAAAATCAAGGCTGAGTTTTGTAGGGAGAAATCCCAAATCCAAGCCGATCCCAGCCCTGTGGGGTTGTTTTCCCTTGCTCCCTCTGGATCCTGCACATCCCTGGGAGCCCCTGGGAGTTCTTCTCCATGGGAAAGGTCAGGAATGCCGGAGTTTGACATTTCCAGCATCAATCGCTCATTAACTGGGCACAAACAGGAGCCGCTTTTCCAGAGGAAAATCAAGGATCTGGAATCACCGGGAAGGAGCTGGAGCTGCCCAATCCCACCCCACGGAGATCCCGCGATTCCCTCGTGCAGAAATCAGGGAAAAAATACTAAAACTGGAATTTTTTTAGGGAAAAATCCCTCCCAGACTCGCTGTCGTGCCATGTTTCTGGGGGAATTCTCGGGGGGATTCCTGGGATAGAGCCGTGATCCCAAATTCCCAGCAGATTCCACAGGGAATCCGCACCTGGGAGCATCAGGACCAGGGGATTTGGGAGCCTCAGGGATTAAATCCCAGAGGATTTGGTCCATTTGGGAACGGATTTGGGACGATCCCAGATCCCGCCCAGCTGGAGGCAGGAGATTTTTTGGGATCGATATCCAGAGCCTAAATCCAGGCTGGAAAACCTCAAAACATGACGCCAAAGCCACCTCCCCATCCCAATCCAGGAATTTTTTCCACTGGGAGCAGAAAACTTGGGAGCGGGAGCTGGCTGGAATTCCCGATCCAGCCTTGCCAGAGGGCTGGAATTCCCGATCCAACCTCACCACAGGGCTGGAATTCCTGATCCAACCTCACCACAGAGCTGGAATTCCCGATCCAACCTCACCACAGGGCTGGAATTCCCGATCCAACCTCACCACAGGGCTGGAATTCCTGACCCAACCTCACTATGGAGCTGGAATTCCTGATCCAACCTCACCACAGGGCTGGAATTCCCAATCCATCCTCACCACAGGGCTGGAATTCCCAATCCAACCTTGCCGCGGGATCGACGCTTCACCCCCGCCATGGCCAACCCAAAGAACCGCGGGATGAGCAGTGGGAATGACGCGAATTCCCTTGGTTCCAAGGGATCTCCAGAGCGGAGCCGGCCCCTGGCGGAGGCTCTGGGCCAGCTCGGGATGCTTTTTCCATGGATTTTGTCCCGTGGATTCCACGGGACACAACGTTTCCATGGATTTTGCGCGGGATCCCCGGCCCGGGACACTCACCAGGCCGCGCTTGCTCCCCAGCACCTCAGACTTGTGCAGGTCCCGCATGGACTCGCCCAGAGCTCTGCGCAGAGGGAAAGGAAAAAATTCCATTCACAACCCCGGGAATTCCAGGGAAAACACCCAACCCCTTCCTGCTGCTCCCGAGGGCCGCAATCCGACCCCCAGCAGGGAATTCTTGGTGGCTCCAACCCCGTCTCCTCCTCCCAGACTGGGATAATTCCACATCGCCGCCCAAGCTCTTCTAGAGGGTGAGGTAATTCCATAAAAATCGTGGATTTGTGTTTAAAAAAGGTGGGATTATGGAATATTGGGAAAGAATTCTTCCCCAGGAAAGCGGAGAGGGGCTGGGATAGAATTCCCAGAGAAGCTGTGGCTGCCCCTGGATCCCTGGAATGTCCAAGGCTGGCTTGGAGCATTCTGGGATAGCAGAAGTGTCCCTGCCATGGAATGGGGTGGGAATGGGATTTAAGATCCCAACCCAAACCATCCTGGAATTCTCAGGAATCATTTTTGCTCCTGGAAGCGTCACAAATGGAAAATTTTCCATGCCTGGCACATTCCATGACTCCTATCCCATGAATGTGCTCCTTAACATTCCCAGAATTCCGGGATGTAAAAGCAGATCCATGCAGAACCCGGGGTGACTCAGCTCCTTTGCGATTCCGTGGAGAAAACACTTCCCATGGAGCCTTTCCCAAGGTTTCTCTCCCGGAATCTGGGAATAGAATTTTGGTGAAAAGCTGGACACGGCTCATCCGGGGATTCCCAGGAGCAGCTCCAGGATTTGGGAACATCACTCAGAGCTCCCACTGCGGTGGCAAGGAGCAGATTCCCAAAATAATCCTGATGGCCTGAGAACATTCCAGGGACCAGGAGAACAAGGAATTCCTTAGGTCAGATCAGGATTATCCATGGACTGCTAAAACCAGGGATGAGCCAGGAAAAACCACCCATCCCATTGGAATAACCACATGGGTACGGAAGGGTAAAGGGCCTCATGAGGGGGGCTGGGATGCCTCTGGAATTCTGATTCCAACCTCATTCACCTCCCAACTCCCATCCACCTCCCGCTGCCTCCAGAGGCTCCCGGGATGGGGATGGACACAGGGAAAAGAGGGAAAAGCTTTTTTTCCTGGTCCTGGCAAGGTTTTGATCCTGAAAATTTGGGAGCTGGAGAGGAATTCCATCCATAAATTCCATCATTTTGGCTTTGCTGTGGAGCCCTGGAGCTCATTCCATGCCGCGTTCCCGTGGTGGGATGAGATTCCAGCAGCCCCCGATCCCTTGGGAATGTGGGACATGGATCAGCCTTGCTGGGAGAGGCTCCTCCCGCTGCCAGCTCATCCCGGCAGCTCCGTTTTCCATGGATACGGAGCTGGAGCTCCCATCCCAGGGCTCGATGCCGGCCCCCATTCCCAGCATTCCCACACGGACACAGCCCTTGGAGCAGGGAAGAGCCACTTTGGAGCCCCAAATCCCATGTGAAGCAGGAAAATTCCATTTTCTCCCTATGGATGCACCTGGCCAATGGGACAAAGAGCTGGAAAAGCAGAGGGAAAAGGAGAGAACGGCTCCATCCCAGGAAACAAGAAACACTGGGATAAAGGCACGGAAACCCCAGGAAAAGAGACTCTTCCCATAAAACTCCAGCACATTCCCAATCCTTCCATCCTTGGAGACCACAGGGAAAGCTGAGAGGGAAAAGAGATGGCTGGAACCTGGGAAGGGATGGCTGGAATCTGGGAAATCCACTTTTCCTTATGGACAAGGAGAAGAGGGAGGAGATATCCATGTTCTTCCAGCTTGGGAAGAGTGGGAGATTGGCCAGCCAAATATTCGGGATTCATCCCATGAACACAAAGCCGGATGAACATTCCCAGAGGGATATCCACCAGCTGAGGTTTTCCCAGCCTGGAAGTGCTGGGATTTCCCTGGAGTTGGACTTTTCAAGGATTTCCACTTCCTAGAAATCCTGGGAATGGCCTCTCCTCTTCCCAAACCCTGGGAAAAAGCTCCAAGTGAGGCCGGATGGAGCTGAGCTCTTCCCAGGAATCCTCATCCCTCCCAGACTATGGAGCTCCTTCCCAAATCCCCACAGATGTCACGGAATGCTTGGAAAGGTGCGGAAATCATCCCTGGCACCCTTGGGGAGCTGAGTTTGGAATATTTTCCCTCCGGGAAAACTTCTGGAGGAGGAAAACCAAACTTTCCCAGGCCCCACGTGCCGGGAACAATCCCAAAATTCCCCCTCTGGAAGAAATTCCGGAAAGGAGCCCAATTTTCCTCCCACTCTGTTTCCCGAGTCCTTCCCACCCCGGGAAGCTCTGGATGGAGCACAAAGAATTCCCAGCCCCCGGAGCTGCCCCAGGGCACCACCCCCGGGATTTTCCATCCTCCAGCTCCTTTTTATTATGTTTCCTTGAGGGATAAAAACATTCCAGGCTTTTTCCCAACTCGAGGGGATTTTAGGGAATTCAGAGAGGCAGAAAAGTCGCTTTTCCCATTGGAATGAGCGGGACCGGGGCGGGGGCTCATCCATGGGAATTATTTCACATCCCATCACAAATCCTTGGATCCGACAGGATTTTCCAGCCAGGATCCAGCAGTTCAGAGCAGAATAAGCAGGGCTGCTCTATCCCAAGGAAAAGCCTCCAGTGGGAAGATCCCATAAACCCAACCTTTCCCAAAGTCAGCTTTTTAACAGGAAAAAGTGGGAAAAGCCACATTACAGTGGGAATTCAAGGGATGGAATTGTCAGGGAAAATGGATCCCACGGGAAAAAAATTCCTTTGGGAGATGCTGGGTGGGAAAGGATCAAAAAATTGAAGGAAAAAAAATCCAGTGGGAGCACAAACATTGGGATAACCTGGAAAAAATCCCTTCCCAAGCCCCAGCTTTGCATGGGACACGAGCCAGGGAATTTTATTTATCCTGGGATTTTTCCAATGCAGGGAACAGCGCTCTGGGGAGCAGCTCCTGCCGCCCTTCCTTTCCACCTCAAAAATTCCAAATATTCCCGGGAATGAGCACCCCGGGGTGCTGCATCCCACAGGAGGCTCCGGTGGCTCCGTTCCCATCCCGGCTCCTTCCAAACCACAACGATTTTTCGGGAAGTCTCTCCTGGCTGGGGGTGAAACTTTCCCAGCAGAAACAACGGAACGAGAAAGGCCAAATCCATAAATAAAAGAGGAAGGAAAACAAACAGGATCCAGTCGATATTCCAGGCTGCACATTCCCGTTTCCCGGGAAGCGCCGGACGAGGCTGAAGGTCACGGGATGGCCGGGTCGGGATGTGGGAGGCACCGACCCCCCTTCCCAGCCCTCGGGAATCTGAGCCTGGACAAGCCTTTCCTTGTGCTCTGGCTCCCGGGATGAGTGGAACCCTCCGGAGAAAGGCAAGGGAGCCTTGTTATCCTTGTTATCCTTGTTATCCTTGTTATCCTTGTTGTCCTTGTTTTCCTCGTTGTTTTCCTTCTTTTCCTTGTTATTCCAGCACAAAGCCGGGAGCTGCCGGAGCAGCGGCCACGATGTCCCTCCCCTGCCCCGGGATGTGCCTCAAATCCTGCTTTTTCCCAGGTTTTCCTTGGACTTCTCTGGAATCGGGGTTCCCCACTCTCCACACGAGAGCGGCCCAAGCAATTCCCTTTTCCAGAGGTTGAGGTGATCCCACCGGGAGCTGGGATCCCTCTGGATGAGCCGGCATTGAATGCTCACCCTGATCCATTTTTCCATGCATTTTGGATCATTTCCTTAATTAATTTCTTTCATCCTCATTCCCGAGCATTCCCTGGATTTGATCCGCAGGGATTCTTTGGGATAACGGGTCAAATCTGGGGAGGAATGCCACGGAAGCTGCCACAATCCCATGGATAAAAAATGCTCCTCCAGCCATGGAAGCGCATTCCCAGCTTCCAGCAGAGAAGTTTGGGATGGGAGCGGCTGTGGATGGGAGATTCCCACCCTGGGCACAGCAGCACATCCCAGGAATGTCCCCATCCGTCTCCGCGTCCCTTGGGATCCTCACCTGCCCTGCTCTGCTCCGGCGCCTCCGGATCACGGAGCTCAGGGAATCGGGGCTGCTCCAGGAGCCTGGAAAAGAGGGAAACCCTTTGGATACGGGAGCTGCTGCCTGTCCCGATTTCCAACCGGGATCAATCCTGAACTGTGGTGTCACCAAAACTGGGGAACAGGGATAATGATCCAGAGGATGTTGGGATTCACTCCAGCCCCCAGCAGAATTCCAGGGGCTGGGCTCCACAGGGATCCACATCCGGCATCCCAATGGTTCAGCTTTACCAACTAGCATCCCTGGAAATCATGGAATTCTGGAATCCTGGAATGGTTTGGGTGGGAAGGGACCTTAAAGCCCATCCCATTCCATGGGCAGGGACACTTCCCACTATCCCAGGGTGCTCCAAGCTTTCCTTGGACATTCCAGGGATGTGGCTCAGCCTTGGAGGTCATTCTCACTCCCAAATCCAAACGGAATTAACTCCGTGACAACGATCCCTGCCCCTGTCCCCACCCCAGTCCCCAGCAGCTTCCCAGGAATTTTCCTGGAGCACGGCTCTTCCCAACACTTTGGCAGAGGAGGATTTTTCCATAAGGCCCAATTTGTTGGGATTTGCACAGCAGGTGTTGCTGGGAGAAACCACCATTCCCAGAGGGGAAATTCCAGGTCGGAATCCCATCAGGATGGGGCTGAGCTCTGTGGAATTATTCCTTGAGGGGAAAACATATTCCAGGCTTTTTCCCAACTTGAGGGGGGTTTTGGGAAGTCAGAGAGGTGGAAAAGCCACTTTTCCCATTGGAATGAGTGGGACCGAGCCAGGGGCTCAGCCATGGGAATTATTCCATATCCGTAGGGAGGGCAAACCCAGCTCCTGAAATTCCCAATCCTAAAATTCCTTGACTTTTGGGTGCGCTTGGAGCAACCTCAGCAGGAAAACCTCCTGGATGCAGGGA
The DNA here is from genome assembly GCA_013397175.1 of Platysteira castanea. Classification (NCBI taxonomy): domain Eukaryota; kingdom Metazoa; phylum Chordata; class Aves; order Passeriformes; genus Platysteira; species Platysteira castanea. The sequence continues at coordinate 149,805 of VYXC01012014.1, read as the reverse complement.
TGTGGCTGTCACCACTCCCGGTATTCCCACATTTCCCAACAGGATTTCCCACAGCCACACCCCAATCTGGCCTCGGATCCCGAGGGTTGATCCCTATTTATCCTGATTTTTCCGCTCCGACAACACCTTGCCTGCTTCCAGCCCTTCCCTGGCACAGCCTCTCCCAGGAATTCTGCTCCCGGAGCTTTTGCCGGCGTTGCCGGAGGCTCCCGGCCCCAGTCCAGCCGGAGATGCGCAGCCTTTGCCAGCGGCTCTGCCATGAACAAAGGAGCGCAGGATTTCTGGGAGCGGCGCTTGGCACGGCTCCGGGAACGCCGGGATCCGCGGATTTGGGGGGCACCGGAGCGGCTGCCTCCATCCGGAGATTTTTCCCCCCCGCTGCCAGATTTAGGGAATGACTCGGGAGATAGGAATCCGGGATTCGGCTCCTCGGAGCTGCGGGATGAATGGGACTATTCATCATTGGATAAAATTCCATGGAAAGGAGCGGGGAGGGGGGCTGGGAATGGCCCTGCCCAGCCGGGTGTGAGTTACGGATCCCGGCCATCCTGCCAGGCCCCGTTAACGACCCCAATTAATTCCATTGAATCCCAATTAATTCCATGGAATCTCAATTAACACTCATTAAAAAGCTGAGGCCCGGAGTTGCCTTGGATGAGGGGAATATTCCTTGGAACAGGGATTGTCCCTTTCCAGGCTCCAACAGCTCCTTATCCCTGTTCCCAACCCCCAGCGATCCCAAAGGCTGGTGACCCCACCTGGGGTTTTCCCAGGCTTTACGGACAATTTGGGAATGAGGGAAGGGAAGGGA
>VYXC01012014.1:122108-144904 GCA_013397175.1 Platysteira castanea | reverse complement strand
AAGGAGGAGAAGAGGAGGAGGAGGAGGAGGCTGAGGAGGAGGCGGAGGCCGGGCTGTGCCCGCTGCCGAGCGGGAGCGCTGCCCGCACTCGGCCGGTGCTCGGCGCGGCGGGGCCGTGATGTCAGCCCCGCACCGCCCCCGGGAGCGGCCCCGCGCGGGGGGGCCCGGCCGCGCCTTTAACCCTTGGCGAGCCCCGCGGCCGCTCCCCGGCCCCGCTTCAGCCCTCGGCGAGCCCCGGGGCCGCTCCCCGGTCCCGCTTCAGCCCTCGGCGAGCCCCGGGGCCGCTTTAACCCTTTGCCAGCCCCGGCTCGGCCCCGGCCCCGGTGCCGCTTTAACCCCTTGCAGCCCCCGGCTCGGCGGGGCCGGCGGCAGCGCCGGGAGCAAACGCGCGGTGCCGGCGATGATTCTCCGCTACCGTGACATGTCCCGGTGGCTCCCAGAAAATCCTAGAGTGCTGAGCTGGGAAGGACCTTAGAGCCCATCCCATGCCACCCTTGCCATGGCAGCGCCGCTGCCACCATGCCAGCCCTGGCCTCGGCCACTTCCAGCGGTCCGGGGGCACGGATATTCCATAGAAATCGATATCATCCGTGGATATTTAGATATTCCTGTATATTCCAGCATCCAGAAGGATCCATCCACATGGAATAGGAGATTTTTTCCCCGTTGTTATGGACGGCGACACCAGCAGGGCTGGCAGCTCCATTTTCCAGGCCCAGCTGGAAGTGACACTCGCAGTCATTTAGGACACCGATGTCCCCTCGTGTTCCCAAATAACCCCCAAATCCAGGCCTTAAGGAGCTGCCACAAAGGGAATAAATCCTGGGGAATTTTACCCCGATTCCTGTCTCTCCACCAAGGAAATCCTGCTCCTGGTGGCACCAATTCCAAATAAATTCCAGGTAATTTAGGGAATTCTAATGTGAATGAAGTAAATTGAGGAGCATCCCTGGCACCCATCCCTGAGTTACCTTGCACGTCCCAAATCCAGGAATTTTCTCCCATATTTAAATATTTCCAGGATTGCAGATGAGGGAATAAATATTTAAGGAAAAAATAACATTTGAGCTCCTTGTTTCCAGGGAATGAAACCAGGATACAGCCCAGGCCTGGAATTCTCCAGGATTAGATATTGTCCCAATTAATTTTATTTATTTCAAAGCCAATTCCAAAGGCATTCCCAGTTTTTCTGGAAGAAAAGCACTGCACAGAAACCAAGGATTTCCTCTTTATGAGGAGATTATTCAGCCAAGAATCCGATGGAAGATGAGTTTTATTCCAGGGTCGAGTTTCCCTGTAAAAAACCAATGAATCTGGTAACAAGGGAAATAAAAATCCCTGCTATTCCATGAAAATTGACTATTTTTAAGGATAAACCACGTGAACTGGGCTGGAAAATGTGGGAAAGGTTAATGCAATTAACGGGAATTAATGACATCAGCCAGCTCTAAATCCCGACCCACCCAGCCATGACCTTTTCCCGAAAAAAATACGTTTTCCCGGGAGCTGGGCTGGATCAGAAGGATCCGTGTGGAATGAGAGGATGCTTGGAATGAAGCAGAGCTCAGGACAGGGAATATCCAGGCCTGGATAAGCTGGAGGAGGAGAATCCTGGTTTTTCCAAAGCCTTGGAGGAGCCCTGTGTCTCGGCTGCCTCATTCCAGAGGTGGAAGTGGCAGCACCCGGAGCCTCCTGGAGCCGCTGGAATTAATTAGCACAAATTAACTCAGAAAAACTCGCTGGGAGCTGAACTGGGATAGCTGGAAAAGGTAAGGATGGGAAGGGAAAGCTGTGGGAAAGCACCTGGAGCTGGGAGAATCCCGGGAATCTGGTGCTGCTGATGGATGGATCTGGATTTTCCATGTTGTGGTAAATCCCAGCATCTCCCAAATCCCAAATGCGGCTTGGGAGGAGCCTGGAAATGTTGGGAAAGGGGCTGGGAGTAGGGAAAGCTGGGGGAGCCCCTCATGCAGGCTGGGAAAAGCAGGAATGCTGGGGGCTCAGCTCTGGATGGGGTGACAATTCGGGAATTTGGGAATTTGCAGCACTGCTGGTCTTGCCAAACATGGGGGAGTTCCCTTCCCTGAGGGAACTCCTCTGGCACGGCCAGGGAGCCAGCTCCAGCTCCAACAGGACAGCCCAGCAATCCCAAATCCCATCTTCGGGAAGACTGGGGAGGATTTTATTCCATTTGGTATCCAAATGAAGGCAGCGACAGATCCCAGGGATTTTGTGCCGCGGGTTTGGCTTGGAATGTTTGCTGGGATCCCATTCAGGATTCGCTTTCCTGGAGAGAGCTTTGTCAGGGACCTGCATGGAGAACATCCATGATCCAGCTGCAGATCCCGGAAAATGAGATGCTCTGCACTTGGAAAGAGTTCCCAGAGTTCCGATCTCCTGCTGGCACCGAGCGGGATCCAGGAGCTGTGTCCCGGCCTCCTCCAGCTGAAGCTGCTCCATCGGCACCAGAGATCCCGGAATTCCCAGCAGCAGCAGACATCTGGATTGGTCCCGGTGCCCTCTGGAACGTCTCTCCCACATCCCAGGAGGATCCCCACGGGAAGGCCGATGGGAATGCTCCACGGGACTGGATCCAGTCCGCCCCATTCCCAAGCACCCCATTCCCAGTCCGCCCCATTCCCAGAGCTGTGGAGCAGAGCCCCGGCTGTCGGGAGCGGGAATTCCCGACCCGCGGCGTGTCCCGGGGAATGGGAAGAGCGGATCCCGCTGGATGCGGCCTCGTGGAGCGGAGAATCCCTGGAGCGGAGAATTCCTGGAGCCGGGAGCGGCTCGGGCGCCCTCTCCTGGCGCTGCCGGGAAGGAATCGCTGCGGAAATCCTTGGGAATGGGAATCTCGCCGGGAGCGCGCCCGTGGCACGAGGACAGCGAGGACACGGGACAGCGCGCATCCCTTGGGATGAGCGGAATTACACAGAAACTCAGGATCAGGGATCTGAGCCGGGATAAGGAACAAAACCATTCCCAAAATCCAGATTGGAGGTTCCCATTTCCCCCCCCTTGCCACATCCAGAGCCCATTGTGGACAATTTTCCATCCTTCCTCATCCCATCCCTGGGGTTATCCTGGAGTTTCCTTTCCTGGCGCTGCCGGGCTGGATGTGAGCAATTAAATCATCGGGAAAATTGGAAGCTGGGAATGCGGGAAGAGCGGAGCAGCTGCGTCCAGGGATTGGGATCAGCACAAGGCGTCACCTGTCTCAGGGAAAACTCCTGGGAAAAATCTTGTCCAGCCCATCCCAAATCCAAGGATGGAGAGGCTTCCTCAGCCCCTTCCTCATTCCTTCGCTTCCTGAGCTCCAAGGATGAGCTCAACACTTCCTTGGATGAAAATCTTGGAAAGACACATCTCACGGCACTGGGATGGGCTTGGGGATATGGGAGAAGCTGCTGGGACATGGAATTGCTGTGTTCCCAGAGAATCCTGGATCTGGGATGCAGGGCTGGGATGGATTCGCTCCAGGGATGCAGCTCCGGCCCCAAATCTCCGGCTCCAGGAGCACCCAGATGGATGGGAGATGGAAACTGGCTGGGAGACGGGAATGTTCCAGGCTTGGGAATGGCCGGGGAATGGGAGCTCTCCAGGCTAGGGAATTGCTGGGGAATGGGAACGCTCTGGGCTTGGGAATGACTGAGATCCGTCAGCACCGGAGCGCTGGAGGGACTGACTGCGACCCACCCGGCGTTCGGATGTGGTGATCCCGATCTTTCCCTCGGACATGGTGATCCCAGTGTTGCCATTGGATGCAGTGACTGGATCCCAGTCTTTCCATGGGACACAGTTATCCCAATCTTTCCACTGGACTTGGTGATCCCAGTCTTTCCATGGGATGTGGTGATCCCAGTCTTTCCATCGGACACGGTTTTCCCTATCTTTCATTCCAATGTGGTGATCCCAATCTTTCCACTGGACGTTGTAATCCCAGCCTTTCCATCAGACACAGTTATCCCAATCTTTCCATTGGACATGATGATCCCAATCTTTCCATCGGATGTGGTGATTCCAATTTTCCATGGAGTTCCCATAGCCCCCACAATCCCGACCCCCTCAGGAAAAGGGGGGACAATTCCAGGTGCTCCAGGTTTTCCTCAGCACCAGCATTCCCTCTGAAATTACGGACGGACGATCCTCCTTGGCAAAACCTGATCCTTAGGGAAAACCCCCTGGAGCTGCTGCCGTGGCCCATCCAGGGATTCCAGTTCCGGGACATTCCCGTTGCTGCCAGAGCCGCGTGGCCGAATCCGGCGCATCCCTGGCTCTGCCCACAATTACAGAGGAACGGGAATACCATGGATACAGCACCCGGAGTGTCCTGGAATATCCCGGGGCCGCCGCAGCCGCCAATTACCCGGAGCCACATGTTTGGATTCCAGAGCGGATAATTTATGGAGAAGTCCAGGGCCGGGCGTTCATCCCTTTGGATGAAAGCTCCTCTGGAATAACAATACCTGGCGCCGGGAGCGCACGGACAACCCGAATCCCAGGACTGAAAGGGAGAAGATTCCATTTCCAACCGCCAGCAGCAGGAACAAACAGCTCCGTCTGCTGCCGCTGCCCTCTGCCGCCGGCATCTGCTTCCCATTATCCCTGGAAACGATCCCATTTTTTGTGGGGAGGGGAATTTGGAGTCGCTTTGACTCATTCCGAGTATGAAGTGAATGTGGAGCGCAAGCGAGAATTCCAGCGGGTGAAGGGATTGGGATGAGGGAGCTCCTCCTGGTGGGAAAGTGCTTCCAAAGGCTTGGGAGAGGGAGCTGGGAGCAGAAATTCCCATCTCCAAGCGGTGCCCTCGGTCTCCAATCCCCAGGTGACCACCAGGATTGGGAATCCTTGGGAATGGAGTCTGTGGATCGAGTGTGGATGCCGTAGGATAGGAAAAGCTTGGGAGAGGATGGTGGAAAGGGAGCAAGGCAAGAGATCCAGGGAAGAGATTTTGGAGGGAAAGAGAGGAATATTCGGGATTCGACTGTCCAAGGCCAGGTTGGATGAGGCTGGGAGCAGCCTGGGATAGCGGGAGTCATTCCTGTGCATGGAATGGGATGGATTTAAGGTCCCTTCCCACCCAAACCATTCCAGGATTCCATAATTTTTAGTGCCTATCCCAGCTTCCTTCTTTTCTGCCCATCCGGATTTATTTTGAAGTGGGAAAGCCAAGGGATGGAGGAGGACAAACCTGTGGGATCTCGGGAAAGCTGGGCAGGAGAGGTTTAAATGAGGGATAAACGGGAAAATCCAAGGTGGTTACAAAAATTCCATGGAATCCAGGTGGGCTGAGGTGGGAATCTCCCCACTGGGGCGGCTCTGCTCTGCCCCCATTCCCCAAATCCAACATTTTCTCAAAATTCTCCCAACATCCTCCATGAACTCAGAGTTATGGGGACCCCCTGGATTTCTCCTGCAGAATTCCCCTCTCTTTCCAATGCCAATGGATAAAGCTCCAGGAATCAGAAGAAAAAGTGAGATGGATTTTTGGGATAAAGCCCTGCACTGACATCCAGGTTTATGGGGGATGTTCCCGATCCAAGCGTTTGGATCCCATGGGCTCTCTGAGCTGTGGGAGCTTCCAGGGAATTCCCAGAGTTTTCATATCCTGTAATTAATCTCCCACAGGGAGCAGTGTCCGGTGGAATGGGAATGAGGGCAGGGATCCAGCCGGAATCCCACCTGAGCCTCTGGAATTGCACTGGGAGCTCGTTTCCCATCCCTCCTCAGCCTGGCTCTGGGATGGATACAGAATTCCATGGAAACAGAGCCCGGACTTACGGCTGCCCCATTCCCGTCTGCTGGGGGAAAGCTGAGTTTGGAAACTGCCGGATCCGGTGGCAGCTCGGAAAACAGCAGGAGTCGGGCATGGAAAAGGGCTCCTGGCAGGAATCCCGGGCTGCGGGAAGCCAGCCCAGGGAATTTAAGGAGCGTTTTCCATGCCTGGAGTCCGATGTTTGATGGATGAGTTGGGACTTGGCTCCAACGGGAATTTTAAAGGCGAACCTGACACCTCTGGCCCGGCTGCTCCTTTTCCCCTCGCTCCAAGAGCATTCCCAAATTTCTGGGGGGTGACAGGGAGCAGGGACAGAAGGACCGGGTCCCCTCTGAGCCAAGGATTGCCATAATTCCCGGGAATGGGAGCGGGGATTGGAAAGGGCTGTGGAGCAGCAGCTGATGGGAGCCCCCCAAAGCTCCTCATTCCCACCAGTATTCCCAAAATTCGCACTCCCCGTCTGCCAGGAGCCATCCCGGAATTCTCGGGGCTGATCCCAGAGGTCACTGCAGAATACTGGGGGCTGATCCCAGGATAAATCCCACAATACTGGGGGAGCTGATCCTTCCCAAAATTTGGGGGGCAGATCCCAGAACTCACTAAAGATTTTGGGGGTGCTGAATTCAGGATCCATCCCAGCGTTTTGGGAGGATAATCCCAGGATCCACCCCAGAATTTTGGGAGCAGATGCCAGGATCTATCCCAGAATTTGGGGAGCAGATCCCAGGATCCACTCTTTAATTTTGGGGCGCTAAACCCTGGATCCAACCCAGAATTTTGGGGGCAGATTCCAGAACTCACTCCAGAATACTGGGGCAGATCCCAAGATCCATCCCAGAATTTTGGGAGCAGATCCCAGGATCCCCGCCAGGGGTTTCTCCCTGGCCCCTCCTCCCTTCCTGGTCCCCCCGTCCCTTTTCCAGGAATCCTTCGGGATCATCCTGGTTGCTGGGGCCCCTTTGGAGCTGCAGCTCCAGCTGCATATGCAATAATTAGGAGCCATTAATTAAAAGGGCCGGAGGTGGAGCCAGGTGCTCCAAGGATTTGGGGCATCCCACAGATCCTCTGGAGTAGGAATTTGGCCTGGAAAAGCTCTGAATTCTTCTGCATCCAAGGAAAGCCATTCCAGGTTGATCCATGGAGAATTCCAGGTGAGGTTCCGGGGAGGTTTGTCCTGGTGGTGGCACCTCTGGTGTCACGTGAGGGAGTGAATTCCATGGAAAACTCGTCTCAAAATTCCTTGTGCTCAATGAGTTTTCCTTTAAGAGCTGCCAGTGTGGGAGAGGCTGGAATTCTGCTTCCAACTTTTTTTTTTGGACCATTTCTCCGGAGCTCTGAGCTCAGCAGAGCCGCTGGATCGGGAATGAGGGATCCACGTGCTCCGGCTTGGAGCTGCTCCCTGGTATCCAGAGGGATAAATCCCAATCCCAAACCCAGGTCTGGAGTGGGTTTCGGTGTTCCTGAGCGTCCATCCTTCCCTGGAAAGTGGGGAAAGCCCCACCTGGAGCCTCTGGAGTGAGATGAAGTCCCTGCACGCCCCCCCCCGCCAGCTGAAATCTGGGAATTCGGGAGTTGTTGTCATTCCCGGCCTCTGTTTACATTCCTGGTTTCCAGCCTTGCTCTTCCCAAACTCCCGAGGCAGCCGCATCCAAGGCCGGATGCCTCCCAAAGGTCAGGATCAAGGAGCTGCTGTGGGAACAGCTGGAGCCTGGAAAAACTGAGCCTGGACGTGGGAAAAACCTCCTGGGAATGGATCCCAAAATGTCGGGATGGATGTCAGGAAGGGGTGAGGTGGAAGCACAAAATCCTGTGGGATTTGGAGGAGCTGGGATTGGGATCCAGGGATTTGTGGGTGCCATTCCTGCCCATGGAGTGGGATTGGAATGGGATGAGCCCCCAGCCCAAAGCATTCCATGATTCCATGACTAATTCCCGTTATCCATAGGTTTTCCTAGGCAAAAAAAGGCTTTTCCTGGATCCAGGGCTCAGCCACGCTCCAGCTGGGAGGGCATGGCCGGAGCAGCCTCCTCCTTATCCGGGGTTTTTCAGGAGTCATCCAAGGATTTTCGTTTGGGGAAGACACGGGATCTTCCCGTTGGGAATGGCTTATGTAATTCCCAGATCTGCATCCAGCTGAACTTGCTCCCCAGGATGAAACATTCCCAGTTTTCCCCTGCCTCTCTCCCAGTTTTTTCCCTCCTCTTTCTTGGGTTTTCTCCCCTAGTTCTCCCTCCTCCTTTTTCCCCCCAGTTTTTCCTCCTTTATTTCCCAAGTTTTCCCCCATTTCTTTCCCACTTCTGCCCTTTTTTTCATGCTTCTCTCTCCTCTCCCTCCCTCCCAATTTTTCCCCTGTCTCTCCCCATTTCCCCCTCTCCTCTCTCCCAGTGTTTTCCCCCTTCCTCCCAGTTTTTCCCTCTTTTTTTCCCAGTTTCCCTCCCCTCCCAGTTTATCCCTACCTCTCTCCCAATTTATCACCCTTTTTTCCCTAGTTTTCCCCTTGGTTCTTTTCCCAGTTNGCAGTGGTGGCACCCGAGCGGAGATGGCACCTGGAGGGAGGCGGCACCGGGCAGAGGTGACACCAAGCCGGGGGTGGCACCCAAGTGCGGGCACCATCCCCGTGGAGGTGGCACCCAGAGGTGGCACCGAAGGGGAGATGCCGCGCCAGGAGAGGTGACACCGAGCTGAGGGTGACACCTGGGCGGAGGTGGCACCGGGCGGAGGTGGCACCCAGCAGAGGTGGCACCCAGCAGAGGTGACACCCAGCGGAGGTGGCACCACCCCCGTGGAGGGGCCACCCGCAGCCATCGCGGTCCCCTTGAAGCCCTTCCCTTGCCAACCCCGCCAAGGTGTGATCCCAGTGCGATCCCACCGGGAGAGGCCCAGGATTCCAGGTTGGAATTCCCGGCTGGCACAGATCTGATTCCCGGTCGGAATTCCCAGCTGGAAGCCGCTCCCTAAAGGGTGCCGCGGCCGGAGGAGGCTGTTCCCATCCCCAACCTTTCCCGCTGTCCCTCCTCCCGGTTTCCCTCGTCCCTCCCACTCCCTCCCGATGCTCGCCCGCTGTCAGGGAGCCGGGAAAAGCTTGGGATAAGGGAAGGGATTTGGGATAGGAGCTCCCAGTCCTGCCTCCCGCCGATGCTCGGGAGCGGGGATTGGGGCAGCCGGCGATTCCATGGCCTTTCCCAGCGGGATTCTCCNGGCACCGGGCGGAGGTGGCACCGGGCGGAGGTGGCACCCAGCAGAGGTGACACCCAGCAGAGGTGACACCCAGCAGAGGTGGCACCGGGCGGAGGTGACACCCAGCAGAGGTGACACCCAGCAGAGGTGGCACCACCCCCGTGGAGGGGCCACCCGCAGCCATCGCGGTCCCCTTGAAGCCCTTCCCTTGCCAACCCCGCCAAGGTGTGATCCCAGTGCGATCCCACCGGGAGAGGCCCAGGATTCCAGGTTGGAATTCCCGGCTGGCACAGATCTGATTCCCGGTCGGAATTCCCAGCTGGAAGCCGCTCCCTAAAGGGTGCCGCGGCCGGAGGAGGCTGTTCCCATCCCCAACCTTTCCCGCTGTCCCTCCTCCCGGTTTCCCTCGTCCCTCCCACTCCCTCCCGATGCTCGCCCGCTGTCAGGGAGCCGGGAAAAGCTTGGGATAAGGGAAGGGATTTGGGATAGGAGCTCCCAGTCCTGCCTCCCGCCGATGCTCGGGAGCGGGGATTGGGGCAGCCGGCGATTCCATGGCCTTTCCCAGCGGGATTCTCCTGGCCTGTTCCCTCTGCCTCCTGCCCGGTGAGTGCCCATCCCAATCCCCAAAAATCGGGAATCGCTTGGAAAAGCCGCTGGAGAAACCTTAACGCAGCTCTTGGAAAAGTTTTGCCGGGAGCGGGAGGGAGCCGGAAAGGGACGGAGATCTTGGATGGCATTCCCGAAGGATGTTGGGGGGAAAGAATACCCACCCACCCCACAAATGAAATCCCCTTTTCCCTAAATCCAGCTTTTCTGAGGTTTGTCCCGTTGGAAAAATGGGAATGCTCGGGGTTAAACAAGTTCGGAGCGGCTTTAGGCGGAGTTTAATTCCAGGAGCTGAGCCTGCGGCTTTTCCCGTTCTGCTCCGGGGGGCTGGGATGGATTTTTAGGATTTTTCCCGACTCGCTCAGGCTTTTCCTTGGAAAACGAGCCTCTCCAGCAGCGCTTATTCCCGTTTCAATCCCATCTGGAATCCACCCGCGCTGGGAGCCGCCAAAGTGGGGGAAAACCGGGGGAGAAAACCGGGAAAAATCTGGGGAAAAAAGCTTTTCCCCACTCCCAGCAGCGCGGCCACCGGCTCGCGCCTGCTCCAGCTGCAAACATTCCCAAACTTCCTGCTGGAAAACGCGCCAGGACGGTTGGGGTTTTATGGCCGCTTTTAGGGAATTTTTCCCTTTCTGCCGGGGGATCCTTTCAAGGGAGCCGCGGCCGAGCTGCTTTTCCTGGGATAATTGGGAACATGTGTGCACGGATGGAGGGACTGGGGCTGCCGGCGTGGCCGAGGCTCTGGAATGGGATGCTGGAAAAATCCTGGGAGCTGGCGGAGCCCCGGGAAATTCCCCCATGGACGCGATGCTGGTCCATAAAGGGGGGATTGCGGCTGGGGGGATCTGGGAATGTGGCACAGCGGGAATTCCGCCTTGGGATGTGAGGGATGATCCCTGCGAGGGGTCTGTCCATGGATGGGTCTGTCCGTGGGGATTTTCATTCCCCAGAGTTTTCTGTCCCTGGATATTTCTGTATCCAGGGATTTCCAGCCTCGGGGGTTTCTGTCCGTGGATATTTCTGTCCATGGATGTTTTTATCCCCAAGGATTTCCATTCCCATTCCCGAGTGCTTCTGCCCCAGGATGTTTCTGTATCCAGGGATTTGTGTCCACAGAGATTTCCATCCATGGATGGGTCTGTCCATGGGGATTTCTGTCCCTGGATGTTTTTATCCACAGGGATTTCCATTCCCATCCCTGAGTGTTTCTGCCCCTGGAAGTTTCTGTATCCAGGGATTTGTGCCCCCTGGGATTTTGATCCTTGGGGGTTTCCGTTCGTGGATGTTCCCACAGGAATTTCCATCCTCAAGTGTTTCTATCCATGGATGTTCCTGTATCCAGAGGTTTCTGCCCATGGATGTTTCTGTCCAGGGATTTTTCTCCCCATGGGAATTTCCGTTTCCATCCTGGAACATTTCTGCCCCTGGGTCTTTCTGCCCAAGGTGGTTCCTGGTGTATCCAGGTTTCCCGGTATCCAGGAATTTCTGCCCCCCGGGATTTCTGCCCCAGGGGTTTCAGGGAATGAGCCGTATCCCAGTGGGAAGGGTTCACATTCCCGGCACTCCGTGGTGGCTCCGGACCAGGATGTGACCGGTTCCTGGTAGATTCCTTTCTCCTGCTCTTTTCCATCTGGATCCCAAGCAATTTGTGGCTGCTTGGGATCTCCCAGGGCTCTGGGATGAGCTCAGGGTGTTGGGATGGGATGTGAATCCATGGGAATGATCCCTCTGCTCCCTGTCCTGGCTGCTTTTCCCAAGGAAATCCCACTCCTGGCTCTCTCCAGAGTCCTGGGAGAACTTCCAGGGCTCTGGTCCCAGTTTTCCATTGTCCCGTGGGCTGGGAATTCCGTGGTGTCCTTGGGGATTGTCCCCTTCCAGTGACATTCCCAGCACAAACCCCATCCCGGGACATTCCAAGGTGTCCCAAAACCTCAGAGTAGCTCCGAGGCTCCGGAGCCAAACTGGGAGAGCCCATCCGAGGAATTCTGAGCCTCTTGTGTCCATCAGCACTTCCCGTGGGAATGGGTGGCCCTGGGATCACAGACGCTTAACTTCCCAGGAGATCTGGGAATTCCGGGAGGATCCAGGAGGATGCACTGAGATTCCATAAATTCCCTGGTATCCTTCCCAGTTTGGTTCTCCAGGGAAGGAATTGGCTTCTTCCCTCTCCAAAGGGTCTCCAAAGGGTGGAATCGTGGGGAACATTTGGGATTGAGAATTCCCAAGGATCCTTGGGAATGGTGGAGACTTAATTCTGGGAGGCTGCACAGTGGGTGGGGCTTTTTCCATCCAGGATAAAACCCCCCTGAAGTCCCTGGAATTCTGAGCAGCCCCTTCCCCCCAACCTATGGATTTCCTGGAATTTTCCTGGGAAGAGCTGCTGTTATTAATTCTCGCTTGACGTTATCCCTAATGGATAATCAACACATTCCCAACATCCCAGCATCTCCTCCAGAGTTTCGGGAGGCCCAAAAAGTTGGAATTCTGGAACTGGTGTGGCAAATCCCCCAGAGCTGTTTGCCAGGGATTTTGTGGGAAACCAGGAATGTTCCAGCACCGGAATGACTGAGCCTCCCTTCATCCTCAGCATTCCTGGGCTCCAGATCCCGGGATATTCCCTAATAGCTGATGCCAAACTCTGGCTTGGAGATGCGAGAGGAACTGGGAGCTGCCAGCATTCCCTTGGCACAGTGGGATTCCCAGGAATTCAAGCCCACCCTGCTCATTCCCAGGGTTTTTTCCCAAATATCTGTTACCCTTTATAAAGTTTTCCTTGTTCAGCTGAGTATTCCCTCTCCAGGAATTTCATCCCAAGCTCCGGCAGTGTCGGAGCCCGGGGAAAAAAGCTGGATGTTCCTGACAATCCAATAAAAACCGGGATATTCTTCCGGCAGCTCCCAGAATCGGAAAGCTTTGGAGCAAAGGCAGCAAAATCCAACCCCAAATTTTCATGGAAGGAGAACCAGGCTTGGGAATCATGGGAAAAATGCCAGGAACATCCCTGGAATTCCTTTTCCAGCTGGGAATCCCAAAGGATTCAGGCAGGGCAGGTTTTCCCCCCTTTCCTCCCAGTTTTTCCTCCCCTTTTTTCCCCAGTTTCCCCCCTGGTGCTGGAGCCTTTGGAATCCTCCCCATCCCAGAGATTTCCATTCCAAGGACTTCTTTTTATCCTGATTTTTCTCCTGGCAGGAAAGGTGGATTTCATTCCCGTTCTTCTTTCCCAAAGATTTTCTTGTTTCTTGAGAATTTTCCTGACAAGAATCCAAAGTTTGGATGCTCCAGAAGCTCCAAAGGAAAGGAGGAATTTGAGGCTTCCTGCCCTCGGAATTCCAAGGAAAACCTGGATCTTTTAGTCACTTCTTTGGGACAGTGATGTCATTCCCGGCAGGAAAATCTCTCTGGCTCCTAAATCTCCTGGATAACCTCTCCTGGAGTTCCCATGGAAGCTGGAGCCAGTTGGAATATTCCCAGCATTTACTTTATTCCTTTCTTTCCGTCGGAGTTTTGAGGTTCCATCCATTGCTTGGAATCTTCTCTCCCAGACTTTTTTGCTTCCCTGTGTCCATTCCCTGGGACTGGGATGCTCCAGCAGGAGCCTCTCCCAGCTCTTCTTCCTGTTTTCCCAGAGATTCCCCATTCCATGGAATATTTCTGGGTTTGGGAGGGTTTCTGCTCCTTTTCCAGAGTTTTATCCGGAAGCTGCAGCTCCTAAACCAAGGAGCCAAGGAATGGGATTCTCCAGTTTATCCCGGCATTCCCATTCCCAAAAATCCTCTGCTTGGGTGCAAAATCCAGGAAAATGAAGAGGAAAACTCATCCCATCCTCTCCGACGCTTCCAGCTCTTGGAATTCATTGCTGGGAGTACCAAATCTCTTTCCCAAAATTCCCAGTTCCAGGCTGCTCTCCATACCCTTCCTGCTTTCCCTTTCCCATCATTCCAAGCTCAATCCCAGCTTCCCTCTCTCCAGCTGGGAACCAGGAGAAGCCTTTTCATTTCTTTGGGAATGTGAAATGAGGTCAATGCTCCGCAAAAAATCTTGGCTCTCATCCCTGCTCCCGTTTTTTTTATCGGTGCTCTCTAAAATTTCTCTTTGGAGCATTCGGAAGCTCCTTTGCCTCGGAATCCGTGGCTGGATTCCGCCATTCCCTGCTCCAGGAGCGGATTTGTCCCTAGGACTGCAAACATTCCCGTTATCTCAGACGTTCCTGTCTATCCAAACATTCCCAACCCGGATTTTTCTGCAGCGCCGATCTTCCCTACTGACGTGTCCCTATAAATTCCTCCTTTATATCCCTAGAAATTCCAAACCCAGCCTCCTGTCCCTGTCCTGGAGGAGGGTTCCAAGGTTTTTCTTGGAAAGATGCATCCTGCAGGATCCAGGGAATCACATCCGGGATATCCTTTTTAGGTTATCCATGTCCATCCTGCAGCTCTCTCCTGGGATTTGGATCTTCCCATGGATAGCGAGGGGGCGTCTCCAGCATTCCCAAATCCAGTCCTGGGGGAATTCCTGATTTCCCAGTTTCCCACCTGGATTTGCTTCTGGGCAGAGGGAGGAGCTGCCAGAAAATTTCCCAAAATTTGCTTCCGGGCCAAGAAATGTCTTGGGGATTTGTCCCATGTGAGCACCAGGATGCTGGGGTTGGGATGCCGTGGACAGGGATCCTGCTCCCGCTGTTCTGTGGGAATGGGAATTTCCCAGAGGATCCTTAGGGTCCTAAGCCCAACAACTGCCCTGTCCTGGTTGGAATTCCGTCCTTAGGGAGATCCCCCTCTGGAGCTGCCTCTCCTCAGCTCCTGCTCTGACAGGGAATGGGAATCCCAGCTTTGGATCCTTGGGAAAACCCTTGGGAACAGCCAGGCTAGGTGGTGTGGCCGCCCCTTTTCCATGGATCCCATCCCATGATCCCCATGGGAAGTGGCCAAATCCAGCCTGGCTCCTCCATGGATTCCAAGGGGAGGAGGAGGAGGAGGAGCTCCCTTCTCCTTCCCATTCCCATCCCGGCCCCGGGGGATTCCCAGGATGAGCTGTTGGGATGAATCCCTCCCACAGGCGGGCTGGGAATGCGCTGATTCCCAAATGAGCTCAAAGCTCCATCCCAAGGCCTGGATGTTCCCTGGGAGTTCCGGGATGGAGAGCGGAATTTTGGGAGGCTGCAGGTGAGGTGAGGATGGAATACTTCAGAATTTCCATCCTGGCTGGGGTGGGAATGGGATCAAACCACCCCTGCTCTGTGTAGGATGCTCCTGGAGCAATTTTGGGAACAGCTTTCCCAGGATGGGCGAGCTTGGAAGCGCCTGTGGAATCAGCAAATCCAACCCCAGGCAGGAGCAGCTGGAGCGGGGCTGGGATTGGAATAATTCCATGGCTGGAGCCCTTCCAAGTTTTTGGATTCCCGGTTTATCCTCTGGCCATGTGGAATTTGGGTTTTCCAGCCAAATCTTTCCTTTTTTTCCCAGGATTCGGGGATTCCTTCAACATCGACACCAAGAGCCCCCAGATTATCCCGGGATCCAGGGAAGCTTTCTTTGGATACACGGTGCAGCAGCACGACATCGGCGGGAAGAAATGGTGAGTGGGCTCTGGAAAACCGGGAATTTCAGCGGGAATTGCACCGATCCACCCCAAACCTGATGATCTCCAACAGCATTCCCAGTCTGGGGCGGGAATTGCTGTGCCCGGATGAGGTTGCTCTTGGAGGTGCTGAACGAAAGGTTTTCCTTAAAAAAAGAGGAATTTTCGGTGGGAGAATGGAATATTGGGAATTTGGGAAGAGTAGGTATGGAGGGGGTGTCCTGGCAAGTGCTCCAGGCTGGATCAGGATTCCTTGGAGGCCCTCAGGCTCCGGAACAGCTGGAATTCCATATGGAATTTGGGCCTGGACATCCTGTTTTTCACAGTTTCCATGGGGCCTGGAGAAGCGCTCCGTCGGGAATATCCACTGGGAATGTGGGATGAGCCTGGGACTGGCTCCGGTTTGGGGTTTGATGGGTAGGGCCGATCCCAGGGATGATCCCAGGGATGATCAACAGCTCTGGATAAAAGTCGGGAATTCAGTGTTTCCTGGGATTTCCGAGCTCTCTAAGAGAAACTGCTGGAAAACCCCGATTTTGGGAATATTCCCATCCCAGTTTTATCCCTAGGAGCTCTTTCATGCTCCATCCCAGTGGAGGGGCTGCAACTCCTGGGATATTTGGGATCTCATATCCCATTTTTCCATGCCTCACACTGATGGGGTGGCCAAGGGCTGAATTCCCTGGAAAATGGGAATTTTTTCCTGCTTTCCCAAGCAGGACAATGGAGCAAAGACCAGCTCTGGGTTTTTTCCCACCTTCTCCTGCCAACTTTTCCCAACTTTTCCTGCCAACATCCGCAGGATCCGCCCTTAGTTCTTCCTTCTGTTGGTTCCCTCTGCTTGGAAAAATGGAATTTTTTCCAGCGGGATCCTACAGATGGACACGGATGTAGACACTCAGGACAGCACCGCTGGAATCTGCGATTAAGCGGGAAAAAATTCCGATGAAAAATGTGGACACAGCTAAAAAATGGAGGCAGTGACTCCAAGGAGAAATGTGGGAGCAACCAAAACCTCTGGGATGAAACCCACGGATGTGCAGAGGGAGCTGGACAATAATTCCTGGATTCCTGGATAATTCCAGGAGCTGGCAGGACATGGAAGGAACGGGAAAGTTGTGAGACCCTAATTCCTGTGAGCATCTTCCAATCCCATCCCAAAGAATTCCCCAAAATCCACTGGAATACGGCAGAGACTCCGTGGGTCTCCCAGAATCCCGGTGATGGGATCCAGCTGCCAAATTCCAAGCGTGGAATCCAAGGATTTTGGCACCTCCCCTTCAGTCTGAGCCTTTTAATGCTGCTTTTGGCTGCTGGGAATTGTTTGGGAATGGATTCCAAGAATTTTGTGTTGAGATCTTTTTCCGTATATTTATAAAGGAATATTGGAGTGGATCCAAAAGGGTTTGATTTTTCCAGGTATTTTTTAAAGCCAGGAATTTTTCCCCTTTTCCAAATTTTTCAAGGAACCACCCAGACTCACAGGTGGGGGCTTCAAGTGCATCCCAGAGAGTGGAAAATCCGGGAGGAAAATCCATGAGGGAAGAATTCAGGTTATTAAACTCCGGGGGCAAAAAAATTCCACTTGGATTTTTAACGCTGGAAAAGCTCATCCATGTGGGATTTGATTTTGCTTTGGCGTTTTCCAGAGCAGCGAGGGGTTCCCAGGCCTCCCTCTCCACACTTTTCCCCTCTTTTCCATGGAGCTGGAGGTGCCTCCTCCAAGTGGGAATGGAAAAGATGACAACAGGTGCCTGGAATTCATCCCAAAAAACCCCAGAGCTCTGTGGAACTGCAGCTTCCCAGGCCTGGAGCGCTCCCGGAGCAGGCAGGGAAAGGAGGACTTGGGATTACGGGGTCAAAGCATTCCCAGTGTCCAAGCTGGGGATTTTTGGGAAAAATGAGAAAACTGGGAGCTCCCTGTGCTGCTGTGTTTGGGATAAAACGACCTGAAAGGAATTTTGGGATAAGGAGAGGGAATTCCTGGGAGGACGGAGGGGCTTTGGGGGGATTTAAGGTTGGATCCCAAATCCAGGCGGGTTGGATGCTGTGGATGGATTTATTTCGGAAAAACGAGCAAAGAATTCCCACAAAGGTGGGATTTGTATCCCTACAAACCTGGAAGCTCCCATGGGAATGGGCGCTCTTCCCAGGGAGCTCCTGCATGTTTGTGGCCAACACAAGCTGGAATCTCACAGAATTTGGGGAAAAATATTCCTAGAGGTCCAAGAGCGGGGAAAAAAAGGAAAAAATTCCCTTCATCTTTTATTTCCCCTTCCAAGTGTTTGTCCGGCTTGCTTCCCGTCATTCCAGGAGCTGTGGAATCCTGGACAGGAGCACCCAGAGCCCCATTCCCGGAGTTTTTGGGATGCTGGATGCTCCTGGAGAGCTGCTTTCCCTCTCCCAAGCCCGCATCCCAAAGGGAAGTTCTGACCCCAAAGCTCCTTTTCCAAGGAATCCTGGAGGGGGGCACCCAGAGCCCCATTCCCGCAGCTGCTCCGGGCACAGACGCGACATTCCCAGCCGGAGCCTGGCCGGAGGGGAAAAAAAAGAGGGGAAAAAAAGAGGGAAAAATCCTCTGGCTGGGTTGAAAGCCAGAATTGTGCTGATCTGGAAAAACACTTCCAGGGATTGCTGTTCTCAGCTCCTGCCAGAGGTTTTCTTGGCTGGAATTCTCCGTGGCTTGGCTGCCGCCTGAGCGCTCGGAATATTTGGGTGGAAGGGTAGGAAGTGCAGAGAATTCCATAATGTCTGCTCCCGGCTCTCCCTCCCACCCCTGGGTGCAGGATCCCACCCCATCCCTGTTTTTTGGGGATTTTCCCTCTTTTTGGCCTCACTTTGAAGAAAATCCTGGATTGGTTTGAGTCATTCCAGCCCCACTTCCAGAGGTTGCTCCAAGCTGGATTTGAACATTCCAGGGATGGGGTGGCAACAAATCTGGGAATCAATGGTGCTTCCAAGGGAGAAGGGTTTGTTTGGGATGGAAATGGAAAACTGGGAAGAGTAAACTGGAGCAAACTGGAATCACAGTTTCCTTGGGAATCTCCAGAGGGAAGCTGGAGATCCCACAAGACCCTACGGATACGTGCGGATCCCGAAGGGCTCCATGGAAAATCCCGGCCAGGACACCACGGACAGGCCTCGCCTGTGAGCACCTCCTTAACATCCCAAGAAATGGGGAAAATGATGCTAGGAAAAACGGGAATGTGGCATTCCTGCTGCCCATGGTATTCCAGAGTTCCTCAGGCTGGCTTTGCTCCCAGAATCCGCTGTTTTCATGGATCTGGTGTACAGTCATGGATTTGTCACCTCTGGAGCCGCACCGGCCCTGCCTGTCCCTGTGTGCTGGGGAACTAGGAATAACCATTCCCGGCTGGATGCAGAGCGGC
This sequence comes from Platysteira castanea, assembly GCA_013397175.1. NCBI lineage: Eukaryota > Metazoa > Chordata > Aves > Passeriformes > Platysteira > Platysteira castanea. Next base: position 126,379 of record VYXC01012014.1, on the reverse strand, counting down.
TGGAAAAGGCTGGGAGGGTTTAGGGTTTGTTTTTCAAGGAAAGCGGGGAAAACACTGGGAAGCCTTGGAAAAACAACAGCCAGGGGTGATCCGGGGATTGGGGGCACAGGAACGGCAGGAGGGGACAGGGATTGGGATTGGGAAAGGGATCAGGAAAGGGATTGGGATTGGGATCGGGGCAGGGATCGGGGCAGGAATTGGGAAACGAATTGGGCCAGGGACTGGGACAGGGATCAGGAAATGGATCGGGATAGGGATGGGATTGGGACTGGGACAGGGACTGGGACAGGGCTCGTGTCCAGGATCTGGGCCTGGAATGGGATGAGCTTTAAGGTCTTTCCCACCCAAACCATTCCATAATTCCCTGATTTTGCCGGTTTGGGGCCTTTCCCAGCCTGCAGACCTGGACACAACCATCTCATTCCCAGCCTGGACAGAAAACTGGGAATCAACACCCAGCACTGGGCTTTGCTTGGAGAGCACAGCTTGAGGAATGGGATGGTTGGAATATCCCCAGGTATATCCTGGGATATTCCTGCTTTTCCTCTCCTCATTTTTTTCTGGGATAAAAGTTAAGAATCCATCCTCAGACAGCTTGGAGCAGTCAGAGCTTTTCCCGCTTAATCCCCGGTTTTTTCCCTTTTGTTTTCCGGGAGCAGGGAAAGGAGAGGAAGGCGAGGCAGGAATTGTTTGGTTCTGATTTTCTTCCAAAGCCTCATTTTTCCCTCTTGGGAACTGAGGGAAAAACAGGGAGATTTGGGATGATCCCAGGGTGTGTGGAGGGGGAAAGCTTGGAAACAGCCGGGAATGTCTCCCTTCTGTGGTGGGATGCTCCAGTTGTCTTGGGACAATCGGGACTATTTGGATATTCTGGGTGATTTGGGATAAGCCATCTCAAATCCCTGACTTGTTTTTTAAGGAAAAATCCAGGGTTTCAAGCCCAAGTTTCCAAGTAAAGGAAGAGTGGAGCAGCATCCCTAAAAACACCTTCCGAACAGCTGGAAAAGCCTTTCTCCGAGCTGCCAAGTTTCCATGAGGATTTGCCAGCTCCGGCTGATGAATCATTCCCAGTTAACCAAAAAGGGAAAACAATTCCATTGTTTTTTGGGAGACAAGAATTCCGGCTTTGGGAGCTTCACAGCCTCTTCACATTCATGGCAAAAGCTGGGAATGTTTGGGTTTCCTTTGAGCTCCCGGAATTGGGGAGCGGGTGGGTTTGCCTCGTCATCCCAAAGGGATGATTCGACCCCAAATCCTCTGGTTTTCGGGAATATTTATGAATGAGTACTGTGATCATGTTAATATGGGGATATTAATTAATGGAAAAGCCTCCAAGAGGATTTCCTGCAGGATGGAGGGCGCATTCAGGTGGAGCAGCTCCAAGAAGTTCATTAAATTCCATTTACCCGAAATTCTTTAGGAATTAGGAATCACACCAGGAGATCCTCCCTTTCCCAGGTGCCTCCACCTTTATTTCTCCTCATCTTCAAGGTTTCTCCATCCCGCTTCCCCATCTTCCACCTTTTCCCTCCTCTCCACATCCAAAAGGACATGAACACTGTGGGAGAGCCTCAGGAAAACCAGCAAATCCCCAGAAAATCCCAGATTTCCCTGAGCTCCTGGATGCTGTCGAGGACAGCTCCAGCTGGAGACAATTTTCCCATCACGAATCCCCTCGTTAACACTCAAGCCGTAAGACAGGAAGTGCTCCCATGAGAATCCTTGGATTCGGGAGCTTCTCCTTGGGTGAGCGATTCCGGTTGGGAGCGATGGGATAAAAGAATGGGATGTTTGTCTTTGGAGGAGCAGCATTTTTCAGGGATGACCATTCCCGGTCTAACCGGGAACATCTGTGCCGGTGGCTTTTCCAGCTGCTGGGAAGGGCCGTGTGGAACAAAAGAGCTCCTGTTTATCCGGAGATCCAGACTCGGACGGTTGCATCCATAGGATTTTTGGGAAGCTAAAAAAAAATTCCCGTTTATTTCGGGAGCGGAAGTTGCCAACAACTCGTGGTGCCGAGGATTTTTGGGATAGCCTGCAAGGAAGGGCCAGATTCCTCAGGTCCTGCTGCTCGTCCTGGGTTGCTGGATTAGAGCGTTGTAGTCATGGAAAAGTGGGAAAAATGTTTGGATGTCCCAGAAATATCCCGGCTGGAAGCCAGAATCCTTGCTGGTGGAATGGGATTTAGCAGCTCCCTTATTTTGGAGAGCAGGGAAATTCCTGATGTCCACCGGAGATCCCAAAGTTTGGCTCCCAAACCTTGTAACAACCCCAGCTTGGAGCAAATTCCCCTTTTCCAGGGTTTCCCTGGGGAAAATTCCTTCCCAACGTCCTGCCCCACCACTGGAGATCCCTATGTTCAGCTCAGGGCTGTTCACAACAACTCCGGGTTGGAGCCAATTCCCTTTTCCAGGATTTCGGTGGGGAAAATTCCTTGTGGATCCCAGTGGGATTTGCTGGAAGTGCTCTACCAGCTCCTCGTTATTCCTTCTGGGCCTGCTGGATCCCTGCATCCACATCCGTGTCCTGGAGACACTCTTGGAGCACAGTGGGAGGTGCCCATGGAAGGGGTTGGGATGAGATGATCCGTAAGGTCCCTTCCATCCCAAACCATTCCATGATCCTATGGAAAGGCTCCTCCATCGGAAGAAGGGACAATCCATGGGCACCTCAGCTGATCCCGAGGGATTTGGTGCCATCCTGGAGCTGGTCCCCTGCTCCTCCCTGCGCTTCCAGATGGCTTTGGAGCCCTCCCTCCTTGCCAGGAATCCACCCCTTGCAGCCGATGGGCACGAATTCCGTAATTCCAGGCAGCAGGGAGTCACATTCCCAGCGTTTTGCTGCTCCAGTGGGAAAGGGAGGAGAAGTTGTCCTTGGGACAATGACTGAGGCTGGGACACTCTCCTGCCACTCCCAGCCACAAGCAGGGAACTGGGGCTCAGGAATCCTTTTTCTCAGGGGGGTTCCCGTTCTCCAGGCGCTGACGGATCCGTGTTTTCCGCAGGCTGGTGGTGGGAGCTCCGTACGAATCCAACGGGCAGCAGAAGACCGGAGACGTCTACAAGTGTCCGGTGCCGAGTGACGGCCACGGCAACTGCACCAAGCTCAACCTGGGTACGGCCCCTTCCCAGCGGGCATTCCGGTCCCACGCATCCCAAACTATCCCTAAACGGGCTAGATGGGATATTGGGAAGGAATTCCTCCGTGGGAGGGTGGGGAAGGACAAATGGAATTCCCAGAGAAGCTGTGGCTGCCCCTGGATCCCTGGAAGTGTTCAAGGCCAGGCTGGATGGGGCTTGGAGCAGCCTGGGATGGTGGAAGGTGTCCCTGGGAATGGGGTGGGGTGGGTTTTAGAGTTCTTTCCATCCTAAATCATTCCATGATTCCCAGTTTGCTTTTCAGGCAAACAGCAAAGGGGGAGCTCTGGCTCACAGGGAGCTGCGTTTTCCAGAGGAATGGTTGGATCAGGGATTTGGGACACGGCTCAGTGACATTTAGGATTGGCAGGGCTGCCCTGGGGACTGCTCCCAGTTTCTGGGCTGTGCCATGGAGAAAACGGGGATGCACAGGGACGGATCAGCCACTGGTCCGGGAATACAGGATGAGCCCTCCGAGGGATTTCCTCCTCTCCCAACCTCATTCCCAGAAAGATTTTCCTTCCTTAGTTGTTCATCTAGGAAAAAACCCAATTCTTACCTCGCCAACCGCTTCCAAAAATCCCCAAAACCTGGAGTTATGCCGGCAGAGACTCCTCCGGCACAATTCCCGGTGGCTCCGGAGATCCGGGGGAGCATTCCTGATCTCCCGGGAGCTGTCCCCAACGCCGGCCTCTCTCCCAAGGGCGGGTGACGCTGTCCAACGTCTCGGAGCGCAAGGACAACATGCGCCTGGGCCTGAGCCTGGCCACCAACCCCCGGGACAGCAGCTTCCTGGTGAGCCCCGGGAACTCGGGCTGGGAATCCGGGAATCCGGGAATCCGCAGTGGGAATGTGCAGCAGGACACAGAGGCCGAGAGGCTCCTCTCGCTGGGGTTTTGTTTATGTGATGGAGAGAGATTTAATGGTGGAAGAGAATAAAATAGGCTAAAATGAAATGAAATAAAAATAAAATAAAATAATGGAAAAAAATAAAAGAAATGAAAAATTTAAAAAAAGTAAAATGAAATAAAATAAATTAAATAAAAAATGAAATAAGTTAAATAAAATAAAGTGAAATAAAATAAAATAAAGCAAAATGAAATAAAAGAAATAAAAATTAAAATAAATAGAAAA
>VYXC01012014.1:97284-122103 GCA_013397175.1 Platysteira castanea | reverse complement strand
TTGAGTTTTTTATTCATTCATTTATTTATTTATATAATTTTATTTATTCACTTATTGATTTATTCACTTATTTACTGTGGAATCCCCACCCCTGGAAGTGTCCAACACCAGCTTGGACAACTCCTGGAACAACCTGCCCTATGGAATGCTTCCCTGCCCATGGCCGGGGCTGGAACGAGTTTTTCCAGCTCCAACCCAACCCATTCCATAATTCCATGATTCCCTGTTTCATGCACCACCTCACGCACTCCATGGGGAAAAGCTGCCAACGCATCCATGGAAAAGGGATCCTTTTATCCCATTCCTGCTTTTTTCCGCCCCCGCCAGGCCTGCAGCCCCCTGTGGTCCCACGAGTGCGGCAGCTCCTACTACACCACGGGAATGTGCTCCCGCGTCAACGCCAACTTCCGCTTCTCCAGGACCGTGGCTCCGGCTCTGCAGAGTGAGGACCGATGATCCCAGCTCCCATCCCAGCTCCACTCCCGGCTCCAATCCCACCCCTGGAATCAGAGGGAATCTCTGTTCCCAATCCCAGGGAGAACACAAAGCGTTGTCAGTGCTCAGAGGAAGCGATTCCAAAGGGTTCCACACAGCTGGGAATGATTTTCCTTGTGATTGACACCTCGGGAAGACAAAAAGCACCTTCTTCTTCCCAAGCCAGGAATCCAACATCCAGAATATTTTATCAGCACAGCTAAGGAGGGAAAACAGGGAAAGAATTCTGAGCTTGGCTGCACAAAACAAAACCCTCATTGACTGGGAGTGCAATACTTTGGAATTTGGGAATCTGGATCCAAGATATTATTTTGGAGGGTTGAAATGAAGTTTCCTGGCTTTCCTGGAGCTGGGAAGGATTGCCAGAAGCCTGTCCTGCTCCTGGAAGCTCCTCATCCCATGGGATGTGATTCCCCAGCTCCAGCACCCCTCTGGTGTTGGTTAATTCCCAGGGCAGAGAGATGAGCTTGGGAAAATGGGATTTGAGGGGAATCGAGGCAGGAAAGGCAGAGCCCATCACCAAATTCCCAGGGCATAATGAGGGGCTTGGGGAAATGGGATTTGGGGGATCAAGGCAGTAAAGGCATCACCAAATTCCCAGTGTCACCTCCCTCGTTATGTTCCAGCCCTCACTGCAAGGGATAATTGGGATTTTAGGGAGTTTTAGGAAGTGTCTGTTCAGTGGGATGCAGGGCTGGCTCCTCTCCCTGATTCCCGGGGTGGGATGGAGGCACACAGAGGATCCCAGTGATCCATGTGTGACTCCAATCCATGGATCCTTTAATCCATATAAACCTAGAGGATGAACGAGCAGCTGATAAATCCCTGGAATCCAGGATCATCCGTGACTTTTCCAAGGAATGTAATAAAACATCAGCAGACTGAGACGGTCCTGGGCAGTTTTCCCCACTGGAAAAAGGCAGCTCCTGTTGTTCCTGCTCCGGCTGCAGAGCTGAGCCCTGGGGTCCCCTCCGGGGTTTTTGGCTGCCTCGGAGCCGAGGATTTCATGGGAAGGGAGGAAATGCCCGCCTTGTGTTCCATGGCAGGGCTGGGAATGACTCAGGGATCAGGAACGGCTCTGCGGGAGGAACAGAGCCGGATCCTGCTCCTCTTTGAAGTGTGGAATGATATTAGATGGGATCAAATTCCAAAGCTGAGTCCCAAATGATGCCACTGAGTGTTATTCCTAGGAAGTGATCCCATCTTTTCGAGGATTCCTGTGGCCTCTCCCCACCCTGCTGGAGCCCAAAGTTCTTTCCCAAATGATGGAAATCCAATTTTTTTCCCAATAAATCCTAAGAGGAAGTACCTGGCTGGAAGTGAAGCTATAAATCTGCCCCTTTACCAGAGGGCTTTAAATAAATCCCTGGATTTTCCACAGGATGCCAGACCTACATGGACATCATCATCGTCCTGGATGGATCCAACAGCATTTATCCGTGGGTTGAAGTCCAGCACTTCCTGATAAATATCCTGAAAAAGTTTTACATCGGTCCCGGACAGATCCAGGTAAGGCCCTGAGCCGTTTGTGTCATCCCGGGGCCATTCCCAAGGCCCCTTTTGTGTCACTCTGCTGGGATTTGTCAAAATACTGGGATTTTTAACTCTTTGCTTGGAAAAACTGCTGCCATTAGTGTCCCTTAGTGAGCTGTGGAGGGAGCCCATCCCACATCCCACATCTCAGTGGGAACAGGGAGGATGAAACCCTATGGAAAGACAGGCAGCTGTGAGGAGCTCTCCATCCTCTTGCTCCGAGTAACCCAACCCAGATTTAGGCAGGAATTTGGGCAGGGATTTGGGCAGGAAAATCCCAAATTTTCCCAAATGACCCAGTTTGATCCCACCTGGAGATGCTGTGGGCCCAAACCGGGACACATCTGGATCACTCCAAAACTTGAGAACAGGGCAGAGGGGAGAGCCATAGAATTGGGAATTATCAATGATCCCACGGAGGTAAAAACTGGAGGAAACGGGGGTGGAAGATGGCATTTTAATGGTGGCCAGTGTTTCCCGTGGTCGGCAAAGCTCCTTGTGGGCAGGACACGGTTTTGTTGGCACTTTTGGTGGCATTCCCGTCATTCCCAGGTGGGAGTTGTGCAGTACGGCGAGGACGTGGTCCATGAGTTCCACCTGAACGATTACCGCTCCGTGAAGGAGGTGGTGGCGGCCGCCAGCCACATCGAGCAGCGAGGGGGCACCGAGACCAGGACCGCCTACGGCATCGAGTTCGCTCGGTAAAACCCCTCCCATTCCCGGCCATATTCCCAGGAAAACCTTCAAAGCCCCGGTTTTCTTCCCCTCCTTCCCTCTCCCTTTGTTTCCTTGCTGCTTGAAAAGGGGGGAACCACCAGGGTTTGTAAAAAATTCCGTTTGTGGGAAGCTTTGCAAATGGTGCTTCCCAAAGTTCTCCGTCCTCGGAATTGAGTCCTCTTCCTGGAAGCCCTCAGGGGTGAGCTCCCAGCCCCGAAATTCCACCCCAGGCACTGGAGCACTCCTGGAAATCCCTGGAGGTTCCCTGGGAACTCAGGACAGCTCCAGCTCCATCTCCTCCCTTTCCAGGGACAAATCCCTGCTCCTGCTCTTTTCCTTCATCCCAACCAATATTTCCGCTGCAGATCATGGAATCATTTAGGCTGGAAAAGAGGTCTAAGATTGGCTCCAGCACTGCCAAGGCCACCACTGACCATGTCCCCAAGTGCCACATCCATATGGTTTTTAAATCCCTGAAGGAATGGGGATTCCAGCCCTGCCCTGGGCAGCTTGGAGGAGTTTTAGACGGGTCCTGGCCTGAATGATTTGTGTCACACAGAGTCCCTTGACCCTGCTCAATCTCCCTTTTCCATAAATATGCTGGAATTTGGGGCTGTGCTTTGTCAAGATAGTGGGATTTTGGCAGGGCTGGACAATTGGGTGGAGGGGTTTTCCCTCACAGGGGAGGAGCCCACAGGCCATGGCCAAAACTCCGCTGGCCAACTCCAGATCCATTCCCTTGTCCACTTTTGCTGAATTAAGGCCTCTTCCCTGCAAGAAGTGGGAAAATCCACATCCTCAAGCACTTCCCAAGGGTTCCTGCACCTCCCCGAGGGGCAGCAGCCCCAAAGACCCCTCGGGGCGGGCTCGGTGGGGCGGCGGAGCCCCCGCGGAGCAGCCCAGGGCATCTCTTCACTTGCAGCTCGGAAGCGTTTCGGAAAGGTGGCCGGAAAGGGGCAAAGAGAGTAATGATTGTCATCACAGATGGAGAATCCCACGACAGCCCAGACCTGGAGAAGGTGATCGAGGACAGCGAGAGGGACAACGTCACCAGATACGCGGTGGCGGTGAGTGAGGGGAGCTTTGGGTTGTGGAAGTCCTGCAGAGCTTGGCGGTGCTCCAGGAATCCCAGAACACCAGGACAGCCCATCCCCACTGCTCCTGGAGCATTCCAAGAGGTCCTTGTGCCTGCTGCTGCCTTTGGGATGCTCAGCTCGGGATTTGGCTGCCAGAGCAGGTGCCGGGACCAGGAACAGGCAGGACCCCAAATCCCACAAGGAATGTCCAGCCTGGAGGAATTGCAGCACTTCCTCTGTTTGTTCCCACAAAGTGGGGTCAGATCCAAGGATGGGGGCTCTTCCCATATGGACACCCCAAAAGGCTTTGGGATGGTTTTATCCATCATGGAAGAATTGCCCAGAGAAGTTGTTGACCCCTCATCCCTGGAAGTGTCCAAGGCCAGGTTGGACGGGACTTGGAGCACCCTGAGATAGTGGAAGGTGTCCCTGCCCATGGAACAGGATGAGCTTTAGGCTCCCTTCCAACCCAAACCGTCTGGGAATTCCATGAAAACCCCTGAGTCTTGCGCTTTATTCCCAACCAGGTCTTGGGTTACTACAACAGGAGAGGAATCAACCCCGAGGCCTTTCTGAACGAGATCAAGTTCATCGCGAGCGACCCCGATGACAAACACTTCTTCAACGTCACCGACGAGGCCGCGCTCAAGGACATCGTGGATGCTCTGGGGGAGAGGATTTTCAGCCTGGAAGGTGAGGGATGCTCCTCCCCGGCACATCCCAGGCTGGGAATGTGCTGCCGGTCCTTTGTTTGCCCGATCTGGATGTGGCTGCTGCAACATCTAAGCCTAAAATCCCACTTGGAATATCTTCAGATTTAAGGAAATGTCTTTATTTGGAGTGGTTGCATCCCTCAGATACCGGGAGCAGAGATCCCTTTTCCAAAGGACGCACCTCATTCCAGCCACCGGAATTCTGGTGGCTTTGACTTTCCCTTTTATAGAAAACCTTGGAAATTTGGTATGGGGGGAATTTGGGTGTCAGTGTCTTCCTCATCCATCAAAATTCCAGGGTTATAAACAGGAAAACCCACACCCAGGGGTGCCAGACATCAGGAGATTATGGGAATAATGTTGGGATTTCGGCTTTATTGGCTGAAATGAAACATCAGGAAATATTTCTGTCTTAAATGTCAGCTCTTGTGACAACTCCGTCGGTCTCCCAAACTAAATTTATCCGAATTTCAGAGGAAAAATGCAGCCTGGAATGAACAATTGGAACAGAAGATGGAGGGCTTGCGCTGGGAATTAAACATCCCGGATCCGGGGGATTTTTGCTCAAAGCAGCTCACAAACTCCCCACAAGCTTCCTAGTTTTCTCTGTCCAGCCTGGCTCTTCCCTGTGGAAGTTGCCCTGGATGAGGAGATTCTCACAGTCAGAATTATGAAGGAAAACCTCCGAATCCCCATTTTTGGTGATCTCACAGCTCTGAAAGGGGAGAAGCTGTGCCCCAGCAGAGCTCCCCGACCTGTTAACAGCACGAGGCTGTGGGACTGGGGGGATTTAGGGAGAAATGGGATCATCAGCAGGACCCGGAGCTGCTGGAGTGATTCCAGAGGAGGCCCCGGAGCTGCTCCCAGGCCTGGAGCCCCTCTGGAGCCAGGCTGGGAGAGCTGGGAATGTTCACCTGGAGAAGGGAAGGCTCCAGGGAGAGCTCAGAGCCCCTTGCAGGGCCTAAAGGGGCTCCAGGAGAGCTGGAGAGGGACTGGGGACAAGGGCTGGAGGGACAGGACACAGGGAACGGCTTCCCCGTGGGAAAGGGGAGATTTAGATGGATATTGGGAAGGAATTGTGCCCTGTGATGGTGAGGAGGGTCTGGGCTGGAATTCCCAGAGAAGCTGTGGCTGCCCCTGGATCCCTGGAAGTGTCCAAGGCCAGGCTGGACAGGGCTTGGAGCAGCCTGGGATAGGGGAAGGTGTCCCTGCCCTTGGAAGGGCTGGAATGGGATGGGAACCCACCACTGCTCCAGGAAAGTAAAACTCCATTTAACACAAATTCCCCCCTTTTTTTTTTTTTAAGGAACCAACAAGAACGAGATCTCTTTTGGGCTGGAAATGTCCCAGACTGGATTTTCATCCCACGTTGTGGAAGTAAGAGAGGAAATGTGGGATTTTATTGCTCCTGCCTTGTCCTGTTTATCCCACCCCGCTCCAGATGGGAGATTGGGGTTTGGGACAAATTATTAATTATGGAGTTAAGTCATGAACATGCGGATAAGGAAATGCTGCTGGATTATCCCATGGGAAAGGGAGGTGTTGGGACACCTGAGCATTCCTTAGGATCTGCAGCAGCTCCTCCTGATGCCACAGCTTCTTGGGAAGGACAAGCTGGGATGTCCATGGAAAATGTGCCTGGGAATTTCCTGGGGAGGAAAAGCACACTGAAAAGATAGGAATAGGGTGGAAGTGTCATTCCAGCATTTTAAAAACCCTCCAGCATTCCAGGTGTGCTTGGAAGAATGGTTTCCTGGTCTGTATGGGATCAGGGGGATGGAATCACCTCTACTCAGGAAGAAATCCCATCAAACTCCTGTTTTCCCCCAGGATGGGATCCTGCTGGGAGCAGTGGGAGCCTACGACTGGAATGGAGCTGTCCTGAAGGAAACCAGCAGCGGGAAGGTCATTCCTTTGCGGGAATCTTACCTGCAGGAATTCCCGGAGGAGCTGAAAAATCACGGAGCGTATTTAGGTGGGAAAGCTGAACCAGGCCACGGGGGAATTCGGGATTTTTTCCATAGTAATAGGAATCACGGGATATTCCTCAGTGGGAGCGGGATCATGGGAGACCTGTGGGGTGCAGCACAGGAGCATCCTCACCTGGGAAGAGCCCAGCTCCGGCCCCGGAGCGCGGCACAAACAGGATTTAAATTCGGGAGCGGCTGAGCCAGGGGGTCATCTGCAGCTTTTCTTGGAATGGTTTCAAAGCGCTGATGGAATTTCATGCCTAGGCAGGAAATACCTGCTGGGTTAATCCATTCCATGTGCAGCCACTGAAGTTCTGGAATAAAAATATCAGCCTGGATCGTGAAATGGAGCCTCTCCTTGGAGATGTGGCAGGGAGAGAGGTGGGATTCTGTGGGATCAGCACGTCCAGGCTCTTTCCCGGGAATGTGGAGAGCCCCTGGACATGTGTTTCATCCTGGGGCTGACAGCAGAGTGTCCCCTGGGCTGGGAGTCTCCGGAGCAGGGATGGCTGTGGGTGTCCCATGGGAATCCGCGTGGGAGCCCAGATGGGCTCTCTTTCCCAGTGAAAAATCCAGGAATATTAAGGAATGCTGGTGTATCCTGCTGAGGAGCAGCCTAGGGGGCTCAGGGCTGGTGCTTGGTTTAGGAATATCCGGGGGGGGGTGGGGGGTGGGTGCATTTTTAGGGAAAGAGGGACCCCAGGTAAGGCCGGTGTGCAGGGAAAGGGGTCTGAAAATCCCTGGAGAAACTCAAAATTTAACTGGATGCAATTCCAGGGAATGCAGTTCAGTTTCATGGTTGGCCAAACTTTGAGTTCCATGTAATTCCAGAATCCTGGAATGGTTTGAGTTGGAAAGGAACTTAAAGCTCATCCCGTTCCACCTTCCCCTATCCCAGGTTTCTCCATGCCCCGTCCAACCCAGCCTGGAATATTCCAGGGATGGAGCACCCACAGCTTCTCTGGGCACCCTGTTCCATTTCTAAGAATTTAAGTGGAATTTAAACCTGAGCCTGAAGGTTCAGGATCCTGGACCTGGGGTTGAAAACCAGGATTTGGGAGCCCCAGCTTTATATTCCTATAAATTCCCATCTGGAACCATGGAAGTGCGGCAGCCCAGGGAGTGATCCCAGTAGGAAAGATGGATTGCTCAGGGTCATTGGCTTAGGCAGGGTTATTTCCATAAGGAGGAATGGTTTTGATGGATTCGTGGCTTTTATTGGACTGGGAATGCTGACATCAAGCACCGGCAAAGCTTTTCCTGCCCGGTGTTCCCGGAGGAGCAGAGCAGCAGGAGCTGCAACTTCCCAGCACTCAGCACCTCACGAGTGTTTGTCCAGCTTGATGTGAGCCATGAAATAAAACACTCAGAAGTCCAGGAACTGCAGGAATGGGATTCACCTTCGATTAAAGAAGGATTTGCACAGGAAGTGCAAATCCGGCAGTGCCAAAACTCCCGGCACAGCTCCGGCTGTGGCTCAGAGGCACTGGGGTCCATCTGGGTGACTTCACCTTTGGAAAAATCTGGAATGTTAAGCTTCCCTCCCTGGGAAGTGGCCAGAGCTGTGTCAGCAGCTGGGGGCTAATGGAAAGCAGATCCCGGGAGCAGGCAGGGAATTCTCACTCCGTGTCCATCCCTTTCCAGGTTACACCGTCTCCTCCGTCATCTCCACCAAGCACGAGCGGATTTACGTGGCAGGAGCGCCACGGTTCAACCACACCGGCAAAGTCATCCTGTTCAACATGCACAGCAACAGGAACCTCACCATCCACCAGGCCCTCAAGGGAGAGCAGGTAATTCCGGCCGGGAATGCTGTGCTGATTTCCCTCCATGGAAAAATCAACCCTCTCCCTCAATTTTCCAAAGTTGGAATGGCTCGGCAGCATTGCACGGCTGCGGGTGTCCTGGTGGTCGCTGCATCCACGGCGTGGCTGTAGCGGGGAGAGGGCTTGGAATATCCCTATGGATCCCAGGGGATGACAGCATCATTCTGATCCCGTCCTGTCTCCCGCAGATCGGCTCCTACTACGGCAGCGAGATCAATTCCCTGGACGTGAACGGCGACGGCGTCACCGACGTCCTGCTGGTGGGAGCGCCCATGTTCTTCAGCGAGGGCAGGGAGAGGGGCAAGGTCTACGTGTACAGCCTGCAGGGGGTCAGTGACACCTGGGGACACCGCGGGCACGCCCGGGCCCTGCTGGGGTCTGGCGCTCCCAGGGAAATGCAAAATGGGATCTTGGCCACGTGGGAACGTGGATGTCCCTCTGGAGAAACCATCTCCAGCCACGTGGCCTCCTCCAAACTCGCTCCCTCCAGGGAGAGCTCAGAGCCCCTGCCAGGGCCTAAAGGGGCTCCAGGAGAGCTGGAGAGGGACTGGGGACAAGGGCTGGAGGGACAGGACACAGGGAATGGCTTCCCACTGCTGGAAGGCAGGGATAGATGGGATATTGGTAAGGAATTCTTCCCTGGGAGGGTGGGCCACTCACGAGGCTGTAGGGACAGTAAGCCCCCTCCCTCCACCCTGGGAATGGGACATGTGCCACCCCTGTCCCAGCTTTCCTGGGGGGCCACCCCCAAATCTGGCTCAAAATGCAGCTCCCGAGCCAAATCCACCGGGATCCAGGGGCACATGGGAAGGTCGTGCTCTACATCCAAGGATGCAGAGCCTGCCTGGAGCATGGAAACTGGAGCATGGAATCCTGTACCTAAAGCAGGATTGTTCATTATTGACAGAATTATTTCTGCGGGGTGCAGAGCGGATGTGGGGCTGGCGGGGGGCTCAGGAGCTCATCCCTCCCCAGGGATGTGCTCCAAAATCCCACACCCCTGGGAGCACTCCCACCTCTTTCCTAGGAGAATCCATCCCACATCACTGCATGTTTGCGTGAGGGTTTCTCCTCTTTCCAGTCTCGCCACTGATGCTTTGGGAATTGTTTTCCTTCCTTTCCCCTTTTCCTTGGCAGAATCTCTTCGTTCCCAGCGGAGCCCTCATGGATCTCCAGAGTTACCAGAATTCCCGTTTCGGCTCCTGCATCGCTGCTGTTCCCGACCTCAACCAGGACTCCTACAACGACCTGGTGGTTGGGGCCCCTCTGGAGGATGAGCACCAAGGAGCCATTTACATTTTCCTTGGATTCCAGGAGACCATCCTGAAGAAGTACAAGCAGGTGGGGCTTCCCTGTGTTTGGTTTTCCTCGTCCTTCATGGGAATAAATGTAATTTGTCCCTATTTTAAGGACAGATGGAGGAGGACAAATCCACACCCAGGATTTAATTGTTAATTATTATGGCCAGATATTCCGTCTTTTGAGACATCCAAGACAAAACGTTGGAATTTGAGCGCTGGAACAGCAGTAGTGGAGTCTCCATCCCTGCTGGGATTTAAGATGTGTGGATATGGCACTTGGGGACATTGGTGGTGGCCTTGGCAGCGCTGGGGGATGGTTGGACTCAACAACCTTGGATGGCTTTTCCAACCTAAATTATTCCATGGAATAGCAGGAAAAAGGCTTGGAATTAGAGGCAGTGTTTAGCATTGCAAGGGATTGCTATAGATTTATCAAGTAATTAAAAATAAATAAATTATTTTTATTTATTTACTTATTACACTTTTGATGAATATTAAACACAAAAGGTAAACCCAGTAGGAATCTTGGATGGTGTCTCCAAAGGGAAACTGCTCTCATTCCCTGGAAAATCATGTGTAGTACAACCACTTGGAATGGGGAATTTCCAGCGGCGAGGTGGAGTCAGCCTGGCAAACCCATGGCAGGCAGGGATGCTCCTGCTGGAACCCAGCCTGGATCGTTCCCATTCCTTTCCAGCGGATCGCGGCTGCCAACCTCGCTCCGGGCCTGATGTATTTTGGATGCAGCATCCATGGGCAGCTGGATCTGAACGAGGACGGGCTCGTGGACTTGGCCGTGGGCTCCCTGGGGAACGCCGTGGTGCTGTGGTGAGCCAGGGATCCTTTGCGCCCTCTCCCAACTTCCTCTGCCCAAGTCATGCTGACATTTTTCCAGGGAAAACTGATCTCCCAGCAGGCCAATCCATCTTTCCAGAAATTCTGATCTCCCAACAATCTGATCCGTCTTTCCCAAATAACGACCCCCTGTCCAACAGGGCTGTAGGATCTCAATGCCCTCAGGCCCTAAAAAGATGCCAGAACTGGTTTTCCACCGAGTTTCATCCATAGTTCTCCAGAAGTTCCAAACTGATTCATGGGGATTTGCCCAGGATCTCTCTGGTCTGGTTTAATTAGAACAATATTTTCCAATATTCATTAATGTTTGGGGAGTGCCTTGAAGCTGCTGGGATGGCAGGTGGCTGTGCCCAGCCGAGATGGGTCACCCTGGGCTCTGCTTGGAGAGGGCCTTGGGTCTTCCTCAGCCTCCTGAGAAAAGGAGGGAAAAGGGCAAACCTGGAGCTGTGGGAGACTCCAGGATGTGCCACTGGATGCCAGATCCCATCCATGCCCTCTCCCCACCCCACAGGTCCCGCAGCGTGGTCCAGATCAATGCCAGCCTCCGCTTCGAGCCCTCCAAGATCAACATCTTCACCAAGGACTGCAAGCGCAACGGGAAGGAGGCCACCTGCATGAGGGCCTTCGTCTGCTTCACCGCCCTCTTCCTCTCCGCCCACTTCCAGACCGCCACCGTGGGTAAGGGCAAAATCCCAATTCCTGCCTTGCTCAGCCCCATGGAAACACTGGAAACACCCAGCTTTGGGGATGGAAACCATCCAGGAGCTTGGAGGAGCGCACGTGTCCCTCTGCCACATCCCTTTGGTGTCACCCACATCTGTCCCGATCCTGGCTGAGTCTCCAGGTTCTGGTGACGGCTCTGCCAAAAGAAACACACTCAGGATAAATCCCACCTCGTCCCTCACCTATTCCCTGGGCTGTTCTCTCCCGGGGTTTCCTTCCCGTGCTCCGTGTGATGGGAATGTCACCCCAGCGGGGCAGGAGAGGACGTGCCCGGCCCGCGTTCCGCAGGGCTCATCCGTCCCTCCTGCCGCGGCAGCGGGACACATCTGCCGGCCAGATGTGCATGTTTCCCTAATAACCCAGGGAATCTGTGGAGCTGGCCGGCTCTCCTGTTAAATCCTTGGATGGTGCCGTGACCCCGAGTCCACCCGATGGATTCCTGGGAGTCAGCGGAGCAGGGAAGCGATAGCGGCTCAGCCCCTGCAAGCTGGCAGCAAACGCTGGCAGAGGAAAATCGGGATCCAAAGCCAAAGGGAAAATTCCCATCCCCCAGAGCAAGAGCTTTGTTTTGTGCTGTCAAATCCAGTGTTTTCCTTCCTCCTGCTGTCCCTGTGGCATAAAAACTGAGTGGGATTTCCTTATTTATTTGATTTTACCTTTATTTCCACTTGGAAGAGTCACCTCCTGGATAAGCCCCTCTGCTCTGGAGCCAGGCTGGGAGAGCTGGGGGTGTCCAGCCAGGAAAAGAAATGACTCCAGTGAGAGCTCAGAGCCCTTCCAGGGCCTGAAGGGGCTCCACGAGAGCTGGAGAGGGACTTGGGACAAGGGATGGAGGGACAGGACACAGGGAACGGCTTCCCACTGCCAGAAAGCAGGGATAGATGGGATACTGGGAAAGAATTCCTGGCTGTGAGGGCGAGGAGGGGCTGGGCTGGAATTCCCAGAGAAGCTGTGGCTGCCCCTGGATCCCTGGAAGTGTCCAAGGCCAGGCTGGACAGGGCTTGCAGCACCCTGGGACAGTGGGAGGCGGCCCAGCCCATGGCAGGGGCTGAAATGAGATGGAGTTTAAGGTGTTTCCAGCCCAAACCACTCTGAGATTCTGTGGTTCCAACGGCAGTGAAGGAAGCAAAGGATTTCCATAAATCATCCAGGTGTGCTCCAATACCCCCAGACTAGCACGTGAACATATGAGAGGCAAATAATTCCATCCCTGCACAGATTTTCCACAGGGTCTTGAAAGAATTAATTTCTCAAACTCCTCATTTGGAGAGGAGAGGCTTTTCCCAGAACTGTCTGTCAGCAGCAGGCTATAACCTGATTTTCCTGGATTTGCCCCAGCAGGGAGCGGGCACTGGGGCCACTCTTTGCCCCGGGATTGGGGTGTGTGGCCCCGAGGCCTGAGCTGGGCCTGTCCCCGCAGGGCTCAGGTACAACACGACCATCGACGAGCGCCGCTACTCGCCCCGGGCACACCTGGACGGCGGCGGGGACAGGATGGCACCGAGGGGGCTGGAGCTGGCGGCCGGGCGGGAGCTGTGCCACACCCTGCCCTTCCACGTCCTGGTGAGCGCCCTGTCCTCCTCAGCCAGCCCCGAGACGCGTCCCTTGGTGGCTTCCTGGGGTGGGAATGAGCCTCATCCCGCTGGATTCCTTCCCGCTGGATTCCTTCCCACCAGTTTGGTGCGGTCAGGGACGGAGCTGCCAGCACGTGGCAGCTGCTGGGTCCCCGAGCAGCGACATCACTGCAGGCCCAGCTCCCACGTGCTCCATGGCCGTGTCCTCGGGGAGGGCGCGCGCTCCTGATCCCGGGCTCAGGCTGCTTTTCCTGCTCCAAAATCAGGAATGCTCATTTTTTCCATCGGGAACCGAGTGTCTCTGTGCCAGTCCCCGGTGGTGCCCCCTTCTGTCCCCTCTAAGCCAGCAGGGTCCCAGCCCTGGGTGCAGAGCTGCTGAATCCCTTGCTCGCAGGGAACAGCTGATGCACGAACCTGGCCAAACCCAAACATTCCCAGGGAATGAGGAGAACCTTGTGCAGGCCAGGCAGACCCGAGCTGGCCCAGCCCCAAGCCCCAGCCTGAACTGCCGTGAACTTTTGGGAAATTTGAGGCTGGAGATGGAACCGGGGCTCGTGATTTAGCCCAAAAAACATCTCCCTTCAGAGCATCCCTCTGCAAGGCAAAGGAGGAGCTCCTAGGGGCTTCCAGAGGGCAGGGATGGATGGGATATTGGGGAGGCATTCCTGGCTGTGAGTGTGGTGAGGCCCTGGCACAGGAATTCCCAGAGAAGCTGTGGATCCCTGGAAGTATCCAAAGCCAGGCTGGACGGGGCTCGGAGCAACCTTGGAGCATGGGATCTGTTTTGTCCTTACATCCCAGCCGGGGTTGGGGCTGCAGGACAGATCTGAGACCTTTGAGGGACGCCTGAGGTGCTGCCCACCCCAGGCAGCAGCCCCGGGCTCCTCTCCGACGTTTCCTGTGTGCCACAGGACACGGCTGACTACGTGAAGCCGGTGACGTTCTCCATCGACTACGAGCTGGAGCAGCCCGAGCACGGCCCGATGCTGGATGATGGGTGGCCCACCTCGCTCAGGGTCTCTGTAGGTAGCAGCTGCCACCTCCCAAGGTGTCACCTCCCAGGGCACCAGGGCAGATTTGTCTCCGGGGGAATTGTCACCGAGCTGCTCTCTCGTCCCCTCAGGTCCCTTTCTGGAACGGCTGCAATGAGGACGAGCACTGTGTCCCTGATCTGGTGCTGGATGCCAGGAGTGACATTCCCAGTGCCATGTGAGTAGGTGACCCAGAGGATCCCCCAAGAGTGTCACCAGCTGGGGGAGGCCCCAAAATCCAGCCCCAGTGCATGCTCCATAAATTCTGTCATCACTAGTCCTTCATCCAGCACCACCACAAGGTTCATCCAAGCCCTCCATGAGGTGCTCCTTGGCATTCTGAGCCTCTTCCTGCTCCCTGTCTGGAATGAATCCGTGGTTTTTCAGGGAATCCACAACCCAGCTAATATTTGATGCCATGGCAATGAGTTCCAGGGATACAAATCAGGAAATGACAGGGAATAACTGCAAGGCTGGCATTACCCACCTGGCAATTACGGGCTTGACTCATGGAAATAATTCCACGCTGCAGCACTGTGGTTAAGGAGCTATTAAAGGTTATCCCTGAATCCAGAGGAGGCCCCAGAGCTGGTCCGAGGGCTGCAGCCCCTCTGGAACCAGGCTGGGAGGGAATTCACCAGGGAATGTTCACCTGGAGAAGGGAAGGTACCAGGGAGAGCCTCAAGGGGCTCCAGGAGAGCTGGAGAGGGACTGGGGACAAGGGATGGAGGGACAGGACACAGGGAATGGCTTTAAGCTGAAAGGGGGATAGATGGGATATTGGGATGGAATTGTTCCCTGTGAGGGTGTGGAGGGCCTGAGATGGAATTCCCAGAGAAGTTGTGGCTGCCCCTGGATCCCTGGAAGTGACCAAGGCCAGGTTGGACAGGGCTTGGAGCCACCTTTGCTATTGGCATGGGATCTGTTTTTTCCCTACATCCCAGCTGTCCCTAGCATTCCTAATCATGTTTGAGAAAGCTTCACACCGTTGGCCAAAAATCCTAAAATCATGGACAATGAGAGGAATTCATAATTCCTCTTTCAGCACAGCAGGACAGAAGGGAGAGCAGGGGTTTCTGCGTACTACCCATGGACGTAAAATCCCAGGAATGCCCCTTCTTGCAGGGAATTCTGCCGGAGGGCACTGCGGAGGGGGAACTGCTCGGCCTTCAGCCTCTCCTTCGACGCCTCCGTCTTCATCATCGAGAGCAGCAGGAGAAGGGTGGCCGTGGAAGCAACGTTGGAAAACCGCGGGGAGAACGCCTACAGCACCGTCCTCAACATCTCCTTCTCCAGGAACCTCCAGTTCGCCAGCCTGATCCCCAAGGTGAGGCTCCCGGGAAGATCCAGGCCTTTCCAGAAGCGCTGCTAATCCCGGCCCGATGAGAAAGCTGCAGCTTAAAGCAGAGCCCAAATCTGGCTCCGTCCCTCATAAATCAGAGCTGTTTATGGGCTCAGTTTCTAAGCACACTTCCAGCTCTTTATTTTGGAAATACAAAAACTGAGTTTTAAGAGCCTGAGCGAAGGTCAAACCCAGAGGAAATTATTTCCCTCTATTTTTCTCCTCCAGTTGTTTAAAAATACTCCTTGCACATGGCCAAGTTCCTGTCAGGAATGAGTTTTTGCAGCTGAGGAATAACTCCTGGAAGTAGGGGCTGATCAGGGGAATGCAGCCACAGCTCAGCACAGAGCCGGGCAATGCCACCTCTCCGTGGCTTTCCCTGGATGATCCCAGAGTGTCCCATCTGCTCCCGAAAATTTCACCCCCACACTCCCTCGATCTTGGAGCAACTCCTCCATATTCCCAGCGAGGTTTGGGAATGTGCTGATGCTGCTGAGCCTTCCCTCACCCCCCCATGACTTCATCCCCGCCCACAGGTCCCATTTCCTTTGTTTTTCTCCGAGCCATGCCAAGGGAAAATTGTGGGGCTCGTTGCCCACAAAATAAGAAAAATGCATTTTTTGGAGATTATTCCAAACGCAGTGAGGGGAGCAGGGAAAACCCCCGGGATGATGGGGAACAGAAAGCACCGGGCAGCAGTGGTTGTAGGGAATATTTGCAGCTGGTCACAGAAGAGACAGAGATAACGGGCTCCTGGCTGCTGCTCCTTATAAAGGGACATCCAGAGGGGATGGATATCTGTGCCATATAAATAAAAAGTTGCTGTGGCCCCAAGAAGTCCATAATTTCAGCAGATGAGAGGGAGAAGCTCCAGGCTGTTGCTGGTGGCTGGTGGTGGGATATTCCAGCTCCTGGGCAGGACTTTTTGGGTCACAGTGGTTCAAATTGAGACCCTTGTGAGGTCTGACTCAGGGATAAAAGCTGGAATAGCTCATCCCCTCGTGGTGAGGTGGACACGCTTACAACCAGGCTACGACCTCTGGTAGGGTTGTGGAGAAGGCAGAGTAGGGTTGGTGTCCCATCCCATCCCATCCCATCCCATCCCATCCCATCCCACCAGGGCTTTGTGATGGGCAGGAGCTTCTCCAGCCTGGCTGGAGAGATGGGAAGTTTTCCAGCAGCAGGAATGTAGGTGTTGAGGTGAGGGAGTTCTGGCTTAGCTGGTGGCCATGCAGGATAACAGCTCATGTTATCCCTCGGTGCTTCCCAAAGACTCCTCATTGCAGAAAAATCAGGAATGCCAGGAATAATCACGTTCATTCATTCCCTGCAGCTAAATTCATTCATTGCTGTAATTAAATTCAGAAAGAGGATTTAAATCAGGAAGCTGGAAATTGCTTGGTAGAGATGCCCCTTCCCAGGAACATCAGAGAATTCACAGGAAGGATTCCCAGCTATAGCGAGCAGGTTGATTGGTTGGATGGTCCATTGGTTGGGTTTTGGTCGTTGGTTGTTCATTGATTTGTCATTGGTTGGTTGTTCACTGGTTGGTCATTGGTTGCTCATTGATTTGTCATTGGTTGGTTGTTCATTGGTTGGTCATTGGTTGGTTGTTCACTGGTTGGTCATTGGTTGGTCGTTGGTTGGTTGTTCATTGGTTGTTCACTGGTTGGTCGTTGGTTGGTTGTTCATTGGTTGGTCATTGGTTGGTCGTTGGTTGGTTGTTCACTGGTTGGTTGGTTGCTGGTTGGGTTTTGGTCATTGGTTGGTCATCGGTTGGTTGGTCATCGGTTGGTCATTGGTTGGTTGGTCACTGGTTGGTCATTGGTTGGTTGGTCATCGGTTGGTTGTCTCCCCAAAGCCAAGGCCCATGTTGAGCCCCTCGGGTGTTTCCCATTTCCTGACGCCCCGGCTGCCGGGGCTCATTCCCGGTGTCTCGGACACTCCATGTCCCTTTTCAGGACGACACGGACATCAACATCGACTGCGCCAGCGATGACAGACACCCCACGCGGAGGGTGTGCAACGTCAGCTACCCCTTCTTCCGCGCCAAGGCCAAGGTAGGACACTCCCAACTTCCAACTGCTCCTTTGCCTGCAGGACACGGACCCCTTGCCCCCGGGGTCACATCTGGCACATCTGGGCAATGCCAAACAGGATTTTAAAGATAAACTTTTGATTTGTTCCCTTTTGGAGTTTGAAAAGCATCCTAGGGAAGCTGGGATGGTTGAGATCCTGCTTGGGAGAGCCCCAAAATCCAACCCAGCTCCTCCAGGTGGCAGAATTTGCCTCCAGCCCTTTGGAAAAATTTAGTGTTGGCTTCAAACTACTGATGGGAACTTCCCTGTGCTCATTCCCTGCAGGATGAGGCTCCTTCCCTGCCTGAGAGGTTTTCCTTGTTCTGAGGTGCCTCTGGATCCTGCTGGGAGCCTGTCCAAGCCCCCCTGGGTGGTGGCATTCTCCAAAACAGTGTTCCCAGTATTTGGGATGAGCCTAGATCCAGTGAGAACCATTTTTACAAGCCATAAACCCTTGGAAAACATCAAATTCAGGGATAAGTGGGGGAAGGAAAAGTGGGGAGATGCAGCCACTGAGGATCCACATGGAATTCCCCCTCCCCACCCCACACTCCCGTGGGAAAAGGGACCAACACCAGCGGGAGCTGCAGATAAAATCTCCCCAGCTCCCGGATCCGTCTGAAACCTTTCCTGGATAATGATGGATGAGCCTCAGGCACCAGGCACGGCTTTAAAGCTCCCAAAAATCCCGGTGGGATGCCTGTGGCTGCACGCGGAGCGCGGCTCCCCATGACCTACGGGGGCTGGGAATGCATCCCGGGCCATCAGGTAGTGCTGGGCCTGCCAAAACAAAGACGGGCTGGAGATGGAATTTTGGCCCCGGAGCAGCACGAGCTTTAATATTCCAGTCAGCTGTGCCGGCCCAGACGGTTTGAGGTCACCGCAGATGTGACATTCATCACATTTATCCCATTCTATTGGCATTGGCTCTCTCCAGCTGCCTCCCCTTCCCTCCGATCCTGGGCCTCTGGAGGGATCCGCTTCCAAAGGGAGCCGCTCGCTCCTCCAGTCGAGCGAAAAACAATTCCTGCAAATCTCCTCTCTGCCTGGAAGGGCTCTGCTCGGTCCCAGTGGGACCAGGGATGGTGTCACCCACAGGGTCCCGCACTGTCCCTGCTCAGCACTTGGGGTTTTATTCCCACTGATGTTTTTCCCAATGTTTTTCCCTTCTCCACAGGTCGCTTTCCGCCTGGATTTTGAATTCAGCAAGTCTGTCTTCCTGGAGAGCATGGAGATCTACATGGTTGCCAGCAGGTCTGGGGATGCTTTCTCCCTCTGGAATCACAGAATCATGGAATGGATGGGGCTGGAAGGGACCTTAAGGGCCATCCAGCCCCACCCCTTTCCCACACCTTCCCCTATCCCAGGCTGTCCAACCTCGGACACTTCCAGGGATCCAGGGGCAGCCACAGCCTCCCTGGGCACCCCGGGATGCTGCCAGCTTCCCTTGGGATTCCTTCCTCCAGAGCCAGAGGCTTCCCATGGAATAACCCCATGGAGAGCCGGTTGCTGTGGGTTATGCCAGCCCTGCGCTCCCAAACCTGGCTAGTTTTATTTATCTGGGGATTTATATCCATGATTTTTCCGTGCCTGTGGGAGCTGCCAGGCTCTGCTGGATCTCCAGGCATCGCTGCTTTCTCATCCATACTCCCACTGCAAATATTTCCTGGGAAAAATATCTCCTAATAATTTTGCAAAACTCTCCTTACTCCCAATTCTTGCACAGTAGAGATTTCCCACGGGGAAGCGAAATTTCATTAATAAATTAATATTTTTAATAATTTTTTAATTTAAATTTTTTTTTAATTTTAATTTTTAAATTTTAAATATTTTTTTTAAATTCTAGTTGTTTAATTCTAATTATTAGAGTAGGGGAGGATTCCCCTGCACCTCTTTAAGCTGCCGGGGGTGACACCTCCCTCCAAATCATTTTATATGGAGATTCATAAAAATCCCGGAGTAATTCGACCAAAAAGCAAAGAAAGTTCAGCCTTCTCCAAAAAAATTCCCGAGGGGATTTGGCTCCTGCCTGACTCCCTTGGCCCTGCTGCTGTTCCAGTGACAGCGAGGAGAAGGAGAGCACCAAGGACGACAACTTCGCCCACCTCAACTTCCAGCTGAAGTACGAGGCCGACCTCCTGTTCACCAGGTGCGGGGTTGGGAATGGGACGCAGCTCCTGGGAGGTCATGGATTGGGGAATATCCCCTGGGAAAACCAGCGGGGAGCAGCCTTCAAACAGAGCTTTCATTTGGGAATTTATTGAAGAAGTGGGAGCTGGAGGAACCATAAAATCGGGGAGAGCTTTGTAAAATTCCCCAGCTGTGGGGAGCTGGATTCTCCCTACGTTTAAAGGCACAAAGTTATTAAAGAGGTGTGAGGCCAGTTTTTTATGGGGAAAAATGGGATTTCTTGGAGGTAATAATGGCCCTAACAGGTGTTCCCAGTGTCTGGGCTGGTGGCCATCCCACAAAACCACCGGAGGGAAGCTCAGCTGTGGGGTGAGCGTGGAATCAGCGGGAATTAAAGTCTGGGAGAGCCAGGGATGGAGGCAGAGATGATTTAGGAACGAGCTGATAGGAAAATCAGGGATCCCAAAGCACATTCCCTGGCACCGCTCGCTGGAATTTTTCGGAGATTTTTCAGCCCTTTGGTCATTTTATATTTTTTACTCAGACACCGCAATCGAAACCCCTTTAATGTTTAGGATTTATGGGGAGCGAGGGGATTCTCCAGCTCAGAACAAAGGGAAAACTTGGAGGAAAAGAAGAGCACAGAAAATATCAAATTTGGGAACTTTGGGGTGAAAAAGGAGGGAGATAATTTTAAAGAATGTGCAGATTTGGGGCCATCACAGGTGCTCCCGAATGGATTCCCACAGGATATTCCTGGCTCTTTTCCCACCTCTCCAGCTACAAAGCAGGGATTGATTTACCTCCTGTGACATCCAAACCTCAGCCAGGGCCTTGGATGGCTCTGCCTTATTAAAGAGGCGAGAAAATCCTGCAAAGAAAGGGAAAATCCTGCAAAGAAAAGGGAAAATCCTGCAAAGAAAAGGGAAAACCCTGCAAAGAAAAGGGAAAATCCTGCAAAGAAAGGGGGAAACCCTGCAAAGAAAGGGGAAACTCTGCAAAGAAAGGGGAAACTCTGCAAAGAAAGGGGAAAACCCTGCAAAGAAAAGGAAACCCTGCAAAGAAAGGGAAAAACCCTGCAAAGAAAAGGGAAAACCCTGCAAAGAAAGGGAAAAACCCTGCAAAGAAAGGGGAAAACCCTGCAAAGAAAAGGGAAACCCTGCAAAGAAAGGGGAAAACTCTGCAAAGAAAGGGGAAAACCTACAAACCCCTTTGTCACCCCTTGTCCCACAGGACATCAAGCCTGGACTATTTCGAGATCCGATCCAACAATTCCCTGGATAGAGCCAACCCCATTGGGCCCCCCTTCCACTGCACCTTCACGGTGAGCAGGAATTTGATCCCTGAGGGATTTTCCTGGATTTGGGATTTGCCCTGGGAGCTGGGATCCCCATCCCGCGATCCCGGCACATCCCCGTGCTCTTCCCTGGCAGCTGCAGAACCTGGGATTCTTCCCGGTGCGAGGGGTGACCCTAAAGCTCACCGTGCCCGTGGCCACCCGCGCGGGCAACCGGCTCCTGCTGCCCACGGAATTCCGGGCAGACCAGGTAAGGCAGGGTTCCGGCCCGGTTTAGGGTAGGATTCCAGCCTGGTTTTGGATGGATAGATCCCTCCTGCACAGGGATGGGGATGGAGGAATTCCATGGAGTGTCCTGGTGTCCTTTGGGAACCTCCCTCCTCCCTTTGCTCCCACCTGGCTCGTGCTCAGAGATCCTTCAGCATTCCCTTGGCTGGGAACATGGAAAACGGCAGAGTCCAAAGGGTTTAGTCTGAGGAATTCTCCAATCCCAACCTCTCTCCAGTGTGCAGTGAACTCCTGAGGGTCTGGGAAGCAGCGGCTGTGCCTGGGATGAGCTCCAGGCTTGGGCCTGGACTGTGAGGGCTGGGAGCAGATCCCGAGGCTTCCCAAGCCAATGGAAGGAGCCTGGAATTTTTATGGACGGTGTTTTTATGGACAGGGTTTTTATGGATGGCGTTTTTATGGTTGGGGTTTTATGGACGGTGTTTTTATGGATGGATTTGGCCTCAGTTGGGAATGTTTTGTGCTGCAGCTCTGGCGGTGTCCCGGTGTCACCGGTGTGACCCTGGCACTCGTGGCTGGCATCTGGGATGGGGCTCCCTGCCAGGCTGAGTTTTGCTGGGAAGAGGCACAAAACTTGGGAATTGTTTCAAGTAGGATTCCAGGACTTCCTCCAGCCACATCCCACAGCACGCCCAGCTCAATCCCAGCTCCAGCAAAGCCTGGGGGGTGCTGGGGATCCCAAGGTCCTCTGGGATGGGAGCACAGGAAAGTGGTCACCACGTTCCCTGTGTCCATGCTGGAATTCCATCGGCTTCTCCCACAGGAAAACACGACCTGCAGAATCTGGGGGAACACCACTGACTACCGGAGAACCCCGGCAGAGGAGGACCTGTCCCGCACCCCACACCTGGTACTCACCCCCACGGGGCTGATCCTGGCTCCAGGACACCCCAAAACAGGGAAAAACCTGGAGCAGGGATGGCCCATGGACATGGGAGGGGAGGGGCACATGGATGCTGGAATTCTTAGGGGATTTTGAAGCCCTTCAGCCATTTGATTTTTATTTTTCCTCTCGGCCACTGCAAGTAAAACCCCGTTAATACCTGGGATTCGTGGGGAGCGAGGGGATTCTCCAGCTCACAAAGA
The DNA here is from genome assembly GCA_013397175.1 of Platysteira castanea. Classification (NCBI taxonomy): domain Eukaryota; kingdom Metazoa; phylum Chordata; class Aves; order Passeriformes; genus Platysteira; species Platysteira castanea. Next base: position 100,071 of record VYXC01012014.1, on the reverse strand, counting down.
TCAGATCATTCTTTCCCAAGGGAAAACTTGGAGGAAAAGAACAGCACAAACCCCAGCAAATCTGGGAAGTTTGGGGTGAAAGAGGGGGAGAAAGTTTTAAAGAATGTGGGGATTTGGCCACACGTGGGATTCTCCCTCCCTTGGCGTGTGCCAGGGATGGATCCCAGGGGGATTTTCCCTCCTTTTCCAGCGATGATCCCACATTTCCCTCTGCAGAACCACAGCAACTCCGACGTGGTTTCTATCGACTGCGATGTGGAATTGGCACCCAACGAGGAGCTGAACTTGCACTTGCGTGGGAATCTGTGGATAAAGTCTCTGAAAGCAGTGAGTACTCCACAGAAAATGTGGATTTGGGGGAGAAATCCCCCTGACACCCCAAGAGTGTGGGGTTTTTCCCTTCCCCAGGAAGCCCAGGCGTGTGTGGGGTGATTTTTCTTCCCAAAGCCACTTATCCTGTTGGATTGCGCATCCAGCATCCCACCCAGCACCTCGTCGTGGATTATCTAATTCCATAACTAATTAATCCACGCAAATTTAATTAATTTAAAACCTCCTTTTTGCTGTCGCTGGGATGGATCCCATTGGGAATGGGGGCTCCCTTTCCATGTGGGATGCTCATCGCAGCCCTCTCCGTGCAGCTGAAGTTCAAGGCACTGAAGCTCACCATGAACGCCGCTCTCCAGCGGCGCTTCCGGAGCCCCTTCGTTTTCCGGGAGGAGGATCCCAGCCGCCAGGTGAGCCCCGGATTGTGGGATCCAGAGCTTTGGGATGCTGCCACACCCTGCTCTGGTCGCACTGGGAAAACCCCCGTGGATAGCAGAGGGGCTGGAGTGACCCAGGCTGAGCACCGAGCTCTGGAGAAACTCGGTGCAGCTGTGGCCGGAGCCGAGGTCCAATCCCAGAATCACCGGATTCCGCGGGGAAAACTGAGCCAAATCCTTGGTGCAGCATTCCCAAAGGAAGGGGTGCTCAGCATTCCCACTGTCCCCTTTTCCCCTCCATCCCTGCCTGGAATCTGCAGTGGTTTTTTCTCTCCTCCCAGATCACATTCGAGATCTCCAAGCCCGAGGAGTCGCAGATTCCCATCTGGATCATCCTGGGAAGCACCTTTGGGGGACTCCTGCTCCTGGCCCTGCTCGTCCTGGCACTCTGGAAGGTGAGCAGCCCTTAGGCCGCACCTTTTGTGGGATTTCTGGAGATTCCCATGGGTGGAGGGACCCTCTGGATCCATGTCCAGAGCTCCACGAGCTCCTCAAAGTCCCCAAGAGCTCCTCCAAAATCTCCTTTTCCATATAAATTATATCCAAGATCAACTTCCAGCTGCTCTCCCACTAAAGCCAAGCTCCTGGAATAACAGCGGGATTTTGTTTCTCTTCCCTCCCCACAGCTCGGGTTTTTCAAGAGCGGGAGTCGCCGGCGAGCGGCGGAGCGGGAGCAGAATTCCCAAGGCATGGAGTGACACTGCCGGGGCCAGGAGCCCCTTCCCAGCTCCGCAGCCTGGGATTCCCAGGATCCCGAGGGATTTGGGGGCTGAGCTTGGCTTTGCAGCGGGATGGGCGAACACCCCTTGTGGGACAGCACCTAAAAGCCATCAAAAACCCCTCAAACCAACCGAAAATTCCCCAAAATCTCCTCGGAGGAGCTTCCAACTGGGATTTCACCGAGGTGGCAGCAGCGGGGACGAGGGGACACTGCCGTGAGGTGTCCCTGATGTGGGGCTGGAAAACTCCTGACAATAATAATAATATCCCAAAAAACCCCATGGATTGCTCCTTCCCGTGGCGGAGCCATAGCAAATCCCGGGCTCTGCTGGCCACGGCTCTCAAACTGCCTTCGTTAAGCGGAGTAATTAAGAGGAGGCTTTAATTAGTCTGAATGCACTGAATGAAATGGTTGGGATCTCAAGCACCTTAATGCCAATCTCCGGTGTCCAGCTGTACATAATTATTCCAAAAATAAGAAGGAAAGGAGGGGAAAAAAAACTTAAAGAGGGAAAAAAAATTTAAAAATCGTTAAAAAAAATAATTAATTCCAAGCAGTTTGATGAGTTTTGTCCCAGCAGAGCAGTTTGGGGAGCTGGTGGCCAGGGAGGGCCCCCACCTGTATCATACCTGTACATAGCTGGAGCCATGGAAATCATGGAAATGTAAGGGCGGGAATGTGCCCTTGCCATAGCAGAATTATTTATGCTAATATTAATTTTATGGAGAAAAGGGAAGCAGATGTTTCTGGATGCGGGATGAGGTTCGGGAAATACTGTCCTGGTATTTTTTAAGGATTAAAAATATGGTATTTTAAAAATTCCTGGTGTCTGTTCCCTTCTTCCATGGGTGTGAGGGGGGCTGCTCGGATCCCTCTGGGATCAGGGGAGGAGGATGGATCCCAGACTTTTTCCACCATTTATTTCTGACGGATGTGCGGCTTTTCCAGGCTGTTTTAAAGGGATGCTCTCGGGTGGGATGAAGCCTTTGTGAGCCCCAAACTTGGTTTAAAATGGGATTAAAAAAACCCAAAATCATATTTTCCATCCTCAGCTGGAGTGGGAATTCTGCATTTCCGAGTTTCTGATGGTCAGGGGTCCGGCTGGGGTGCAGGGATACTCCGGAGAGCCCAAATCCCAGGATTCCTATCCCAGGGAGGAGCCTGGGATGCGTGAGCAGCTCAGCCCTGGTGGATCCCACAGGGTCGCTCCTTCCTTCCCTCATTCCCAGGCTTTGCATCCCAGCACACAGAGGGAAACAGCTGGATACCAGCCAGGAACGAGCGGGACCCTTCCGGAATGTA
>VYXC01012014.1:20944-87250 GCA_013397175.1 Platysteira castanea | reverse complement strand
CTCGGCGCGGCGCCGGCCGTTCCCGGCCGCGGCCCCGGGGTCCCCCCCGCCCGCCGGGCCGCTCTACCCGGGCAGGTGAGCGCGGCCGGGGCTCCGCGGGGCTGGGAACGGGAAAATCCGCCCCTCGTTCCCTGGGGATCCTCACCCCATCCAATCCCACCGGCTCACCCTGCCGCTCCGAGAGCGGCATCCGCGCCCCCGGGACAGCCCAGCCCCTTCCCGGGTACCACCGCGGCCGGGATGCGGCGGGGTCCGGGGCACCCCGAGGGTCGGGGTCCCCCAAGGTTCCCGCACTCGGCTTTGTCCAGGGCATCCCGGCTTACCTGGCTTGTCCCAGCCGATCCAGGGTTTGACAGCCTCTTCCAGGAAGCCGCAGCATTCCCAGCTCATCCAGGGTACCCCATGCTCACCTCCCAGCTCTCAGGGTTCATTGAATCGTCCCAGAGTGGTTTGGGGTGGAAGGGACCCTAAAGATCCTCTCGTTCCCTGGGCCGGGACACCTTCCATGGCCTTCGGACCATCGACTCGGGCAGCCCAAGCTCGAGACTGATCCCGCTGATCCCGTTCTGGTCTCGGCACCAGGAGAGTGATTGATCCGCTTTTCCTGGAGGGAGGGGGAGGTCCCGAGGTGCTGGAGGGGTATTTCATGGAAAGGCTCCAGCGCGGTTGGATCCGGCCTCTGCAGAGGTAGAGGATGTTCGGGACAGGAGCTGAAGGTGGTGGTGCATCCTGAGCATCCCGGCGCTGGAATTCCACTGGGCATCGCTGCATTTTTAGCACTCGGCTCAACTCCTGGGAGTTGGGATTTTGCTTCATCATGCAAAAGTTAAAAATAGTTGCACTTCGTTCAGCACTTTTCACCTTGCTGAAGAGACCAGGAAGAGTCCTCCTGCAGGGACGGGTCAGGGATGGCGGCAGCTTCGTGCTCCTCTGTCCTGCCCACTCCTTAGCTTTGTTATCCCGCAGATCCCAGAGCCAGGGAAACACAGGCTCTGTGTGGGATAACAGCTCTGCCTCCTCCCAGAGCTGCTCCAGGGCTTTGTGTCCCTCTGTCCCCTCCAGGCACGGGGCGGTGAAGGCCGAGGACACCTTCAAGACATCCCCATTCCACCTGGACCTGTGGTTTTACTTCACCCTGCAGAACTGGGTGCTGGATTTCGGGCGCCCCATTGCCATGGTGAGTGAGGGGACAGGGCCAGGCGGTCCCCAGGGCTGTCCCCTGCTCCAAAGGGGTGTCCGGGAGGAGCTGGACCCTGTCCTGGTGTCACTGTGGCTGAACCAGCTCCAGCCTCCCGGGAATGCTGTTCGCTGTTATCTCTCCACACCTTTGTGTCCACACCAAAAGGGACCTGGGAGGCTCCTCCTGCTCTTCCCCATTCCTTGTATTCCTGTATCCCAGAGCTTGGGGCTGCAGCTTCCAGCTGGAGTGGGCAGAAGTAGCCATTCCATTTAAATGGGATTTCTTATAGCTGGAAGCCAGCAGAAGGTTCAGGGAGATCCATAGCTGCAGGATCCTAAATGCCTCCCTAGGCCCCACAACTTCCCAGCACCAGGCAGGGATAGGAGTGAAAACTTCCAGAGGGTGATTTTTGGGAAGTTTGCTCCAAGAAGACCTGCCCAGCTCCCTGAAATCCGACTGACCATTCCCATGGAATCCAAAGGTTTTCCCTCTCCCTGTCCCTCACCCATAATCACGGATGTCCTGCTCTTCCCTCTCTCCTCAGATTATCCTCCCTCTGGAATGGTTTCCTCTGAACAAGCCCAGTGCTGGGGATTATTTCCACATGGCTTACAACGTTATCACACCCTTCCTGCTGCTGAAGGTAACCCTGGGAATGTTCAGGGCTTTCCCATTCCCTGTTTTGCAAAGGTTATGGGGTTTTTAGGATGCTGGTTATTCCCAGACTCTCGCCAGAGAAGAGGAATTCCCGCTCCGGGAAGGATTTGTGATGCCACCTTTTAAAGACCACCTGAATACCCCTCAATCTCCTGCATATCCAAAGCAAATCCCCTGGAATTCTGGCTCCAGGAGGAGTCAGAGCCCTTCTCCCAAATGATATTTTTAGGACAACATCCATTCTTGGTTTCAAAGACAGCTGGAAATGGAGTGGATTTTCTAAATTGTTCAGAGCTTAATTACACTGGGTCTTTGACACTGGAACTATGGCTGGGGCTGGAATTTATCTGGCTCCAGCTGCCAACCTCTGGATCCCATAAACCATTCATGAGGTGAAATTCTGTCAGATCATTAGGAATCTTTTCCTATGAAACACTTAGGAGAAAGCAATTATAAATATATTTTAACCCTCATTAGCTGGGAGCTGAATTATGGCCTGAGATGGAAACGATTCTCTCCCAAGATTCTGGGAGGTTTTAAACGCTGGTGGAAAAATGGGAATATCAAGGATGTGGGAGCTGGCCCTTCCCGGGTGATTTCTGCAGGCTGGGGGCTCAGTTTGCTGCTTGCGAGCTCAGCACCGAGGGCTCATCCATGGAAAAATTCCAGTGGTTTTTCAGGATGCGTTTCCCTGGATGTCTCCCACCCTCCAAGACCTTGTGCTCTCCTTGTCCTCCGTGCCTCCGGTGACGTTCGTGCCACAGCCACGGGGAAAGGGAAAGTTAAGCCTCAAAATTAAACACAAATAAGGAGCTTTTCCCTGGCAGGGGGGAGCCGCAAAGCTGATTTAGGGATGGGGGTGGCCCCGGCTGATCCCGGCACTGGGACAATCCCGAACCCCTGGAGCTGGGATCTGGCTTGGGAGGTCTTCCCTGCTTCGCAGGCTGAGTGTGGAGCTGCTTCCCAGAATTCCTGCTCCTGTTCCAAGGCTTGTCCCAGGCCCTGAGCCAGCCTCACCTGCTGGGAGCTCGAGGCGGGGCAGGGAGAGCCCAGCGCTGGAGGTGCTGCCCAAAAGGTGGCCCCACCTGGTTTTGTGGCACTCAGCTCCTCCTGGCTGTGGGCTCAAACACAGCTCATCCCTCAGGAGCTGAATCCCATTCCCTCGGGAAGAAAGTCAAAAGAGCCCCAAAACGTTCCCTTGGAGAATCTCAATGTGTCGGGAAAGGGGAGGGAAGCGTGAGGAGCGGAGTGTGCTGGAGGCTCTCCTGCCACTGGAGGGCACATCCCACCTTCCGATCCTCTCCAGTGCTGGGAAAACCACGGCCTTTCCTCCCTCATTTGTGGGTTTTGCTCATTTATGATCAAAAAACTGCTCTGAGTGCTCTGGCAGAGGCACCAAACCCGCAAAACTCTGCTGCCGTGTCCCCGCTGCTCCTCCGGCTGCTCACCCCCTCCCTGTGCCTCCAGCTCATCGAGAGGTCCCCCAAAACCCTGCCCAGGTCCATGGTCTACGTCAGCATCATCACCTTCGTGATGGGCGCCAGCATCCACCTGGTGGGAGACTCGGTGAACCACCGGCTCATCTTCAGCGGGTACCAGCACCACCTGTCCGTCAGGGAGAACCCCATCATCAGGAACCTCAAGCCCGAGACCCTGGTAAGAGGCGGAGCTGGGCTGAAAGGATGGAAATGGGTAAAACACCCGGTTGTGCTCGTTGCTAACCCCGCGTTTAACCCCTGTGCCCTGCTGCAGATCGATTCCTTCGAGCTGCTCTACTACTACGATGAGTACCTGGGGCACTCCATGTGGTGAGTGATTCCCGGCAACCCAGAGGGCCTGGGGTGGTGCGGGGGGAAGGGCAGAGCAGGGCTTGAAGGGGAAAAAAAACGGAGCCAGAGCTGGCCGGGGATAATGTTCCGCTGGCCAGGGGGATTAGAGTGGATCTGAGCCCTGGAAAATCCCCTCTGGTCAGGGATATTTCTGGGATGTGGCAGTTGTGGGGCAGCTGTAGGGCTGGAGGAACGGGTGGTCCTTCCAGGGGGTATCCGGGTGGAGAGAAGGTTCCTCTGGCTGCCACCACCCCCAGCTGGGCCCCAAACACCCCGACCCCGAGAGCCCAGGAAGGCCTGGCTGTGCCTTGATCTGCTGCCAGATAACCCCGGGGCTGCTCAGAGCACAGGGGAATCTCTCCCCATCGGGCTCTCCAGGCTGATTTGCTGTTCCTGGAGTGCTGCGAAGCGAGAAGCCTCGTTGTTTTAAAGGAAAAAAGGGCTCTGGGGTTTTTGGAACCCTGCTCCACATCCTGCGGTCCTGCAGGACACAGAACAGGGCTCCCAGAGCCGGGGAATGGAACAACTGGAATTGTTCAGGGCAGCACTGGGGCCCAGCATTTGCCCTGATCAGCAAATTGGGGCTTTTCCTGCCGGAGATTGGGAATTCTCCTGATCTGCAGGAGCCCTGGGAGCAGCCAGGACAAAACCAAACTCTCGGAGCAGGAGACTCCCCTGCTGCTCTATCCCCAGGTGCTCAGCACCAGACCTGCTCCGGGTGTGGGTTGGATTTGGGGAGGGGTTCAACCCCATTCCAGGCTCCCCCAGCACTGGGAATTGTTGATCCTTGCAGGTACATCCCGTTTTTCCTGATCCTGTTCATCTATTTCACCGGCTGCTTCACCCCCGTGGTGGAGCAGAGCAGGATGCCCGTGGCTGCCGTGCTCCTGATGGGGCCCAGCAGCCTCTACTACTGGTGAGTGGCTCCTGTCCCCTCTGGATGAGGAGGAAACACCCCATGGATACCCAGGAATATCCCAGGAATACCCCAGGAAGAGCTGCTCCATTCCCTGGGGTTCCCCAGGGCTCTGCAGGGCTGGGAAATCAAATTAAACCTCGTGGAAATTTGCAGCCACTTTCATCTCTGGAAGCTGGGACAGTTCCAGGGCCACCCAGGACAACCCCAGGGTCACCCAGGACAGGCCCAGGGCCACCCAGGACAATCCAGGGCCACCCAGGACAACCCCAGGGTCACCCAGAACAGGCCCAGGGCCACCCAGGACAACCCCAGGGCCACCCAGGACAGCCCCAGCGTCACCCAGGACAGCCCCAGGACAATCCAGGGCCACCCAGGACAACCCCAGGGCCACCCAGCAGGATTCCTGTCCCCATCTGGGGGTTCCTTCAACCCCAGCTGCTGCTGCTGACCCCGTTGCAGTGCTGGCTCTGCTCTCAGCCAGTTCCCGGGCGATTCTGGGCCGGTCCCCAGGTCCCTGCAGTGCTCCCGCTTGTCCCAGCGGGTTGGTGGCAGTGGGGACGCTCCTGGCAGCTCCCCAGGGGGTGCTCAGGCACTGCCTTCTCTCTGCCATGGCCTTGGGAGCGAGGCCCGATCCATTTCCCATTTCCAGCAGCCTCTGCCCCCTGCTGAGGCAGCTTTTCCACAGGAAATTCCTTTGGGATACTCAGAATCATGCAGATGATTTGGTCAGCTCCCAGTTACCCCCTGCACTTCCTTTGGATGGATCAGGGTGGATGTCTGTGGCTCCTGTGGGATTGAAGAGCCAGGAGTGCAAGTCCTCCTTCCCCTGCTGCCTCCCGGGCAGGGCAGAGCGAGGAGGAATTCCCGATGCGGGAAGGGTTTGTGATGCCGCCTTTCAAAGAGGCCCTGAACACCCCTCAGCTTCCTGCGTATCCAAAGCAAATCCCCTGGAATTCTGGCTCCAGGAGGAGTCAGAGCCCTTCTCCCAAATGATATTTTTAGGACAACATCCATTCTTGGTTTCAAAGACAGCTGGAAATGGAGTGGATTTTCCATTCCCCAGCAGCGAATTTGGGGCTAGATGAGCACAAGATCCCCAAACTGGAGCCAGAATCTGGCTCTGGCTCTGCCTTGGAGCATCCCAGCCACAAACTGAGCCCAGCAGCTTCTCCCATCTAGGAATGCTTCCCTTTACCCACGCTCTTCCCAAGGCCACATCTCAGGTCTCCAATTACTGATAAGGAATGTGAAAATAAATCTGGCAGAGGAAGCAGCACAGCTTTCTTGGGATGCGGAGTGGATCCCGGGAAAGCTGGGAATGCTGCTCTCCCTGTTTCCCCTCTCCCAGAACCACCAGAGGTGCTTTTCCTCGGCAGGTACCTGGTGACAGAGGGCCAGATCTTCATCCTCTACATCTTCACCTTCTTCGCCATGATGGCGCTGGTGATGCACCAGAAGCGCAAGGGGCTCGTGCTGGACAGCAACGGGCTCTTCCTCTTCTACTCCTTCATCATCGCCCTGCTCCTCATCGCGGGCTGGGTGGTGTGGCTCTGGAATGACAAAATCCTCAGGAAGAAATACCCCGGAGTGATCTACATCCCCGAGCCCTGGGCCTTCTACACCCTGCACATGAACACCCTCCACGCGGCCAAGGAGAGCTCCTGAGTTTTGATATTTGAGAGGGATTTGAAAAGGGGCGGGATAGAATTCTAGTTTTTTTAATGTAGATTAATGTATTTCGAATAAATTCCTGACCAGCGGTAGCTGCAGGAGCTGCTGTGTGATGACTCCAGGCCGGAGAGCGGGGTCCCAAAAAAAGGGGTTTAATTTAACACGGTAGCTTTCCCTGGATTTGCTCTCCCAATTCCACAACGCAGCTCCACGCGGGGCTTCCTCAGGTCACCGAACCCCTCCTCGCTCCCGGTGAGTCCCGACATTCCCGTCATCATCCCGGCCTGGAATGGGAGTGGTTTCCCGGGAAGCTCCCGCCCTCCCCTGCCCCGGCACGGAGCCGGAGCTGCTCCTCCCACGCTGCTCCCGGCGGAGCAACCGCGGGCGGGGATCCGCGCTTGGAGCCGCTCCCTGCAGCCCCGGGAGCCTCCCGGGGCTCGGCCCGCGCTGCCCCGCACAGGAACGGGGCAGGAGAGGCCAATTCCCCACAAACGGCCCCAAAATCCATCAGGCAGGGGGTGAACTCCAGGGGTCTGTGCAGCAGCACCTCCAGCTCTCGCTCAGACATGAGAATTCCTCAGAATTCCCCAAAAACGCGGCCCAAAAGGAGCATCAGGGAGGGGGTGATGTTTGAGCAGCTCCTCCTTCTCCAGCCGCGAGGATGGAGCTCCGCAGCTCCCGCTGCATCCCCGGCATCCCTCAGGTCTGAGCAGTTCCTGGCAGACGCAGCCCCGGCGCTGGAGGGAGGAAAGCTCACAGGGCAACACGGCATTAAAACATTTGAGAGAAGCTCGGTGACTCAAGGGAAGCGCTGGAGGGAGCAGCTCCATCCCAGCGGGTTTAGGGACCTTGGGTGGTCCCCGGGAAGGGTCCGGTCCGTGTGTGGCCAGTAAATATTCTGTCCGTGGGTCTGGGATGTCCACCACACCTGGCTCCAGGTGCTACCCCCTCTGGGTATTAAATCCTAATAAATAAAACCTCAGAGAGCTTTAAACCCCTCTCAGGCTGTCCGTGAGTGTTTTAGGGGCACATCCAGACCTCCAACCCCTACAAACCTTGCTGCAGATCCATTAATCCCCCTCACCCTTCCCCAGAGGTCCCAGCAAATTCCAGCTGGGCTGGATTTTCCTCCTCTCCCAGCAGCAAAGCTCAGTGCGAGGTGCGGCTCTTTGGGATTACCAAAGCTGTGCCCAACCAGCGCGACCCCAAACAGCCCCAAAGCCCCATGCCGAGGCTTGGGAAGATCCCTTTTCCCGGGAGGAGCAGGAGCTGCGCGGGGAGCAGGCTCAGGCCCCGNCCAGGCAAAGTTTCTGTCCCAGGATCAAATTAATGGTGAGTGCGGGTTTGTTCCGGCTTGGGGGTTAATTAGAAAGATTAAATTTATAAATGTGTAAAAGTGGTATTTCCCCCAAAAATGTCTCGGTCTGGGCTTGTTCTCCCTCACTCCNTCAAGGGAAGCGCTGGAGGGAGCAGCTCCATCCCAGCGGGTTTAGGGACCTTGGGTGGTCCCCGGGAAGGGTCCGGTCCGTGTGTGGCCAGTAAATATTCTGTCCGTGGGTCTGGGATGTCCACCACACCTGGCTCCAGGTGCTACCCCCTCTGGGTATTAAATCCTAATAAATAAAACCTCAGAGAGCTTTAAACCCCTCTCAGGCTGTCCGTGAGTGTTTTAGGGGCACATCCAGACCTCCAACCCCTACAAACCTTGCTGCAGATCCATTAATCCCCCTCACCCTTCCCCAGAGGTCCCAGCAAATTCCAGCTGGGCTGGATTTTCCTCCTCTCCCAGCAGCAAAGCTCAGTGCGAGGTGCGGCTCTTTGGGATTACCAAAGCTGTGCCCAACCAGCGCGACCCCAAACAGCCCCAAAGCCCCATGCCGAGGCTTGGGAAGATCCCTTTTCCCGGGAGGAGCAGGAGCTGCGCGGGGAGCAGGCTCAGGCCCCGTAGCCATGGCAGCGGGTATTTATTACAGCCCGGCCGCCTCCGCCCGGGGCTGCCGGACTTTAGCCCTTAATCAACCGCAAAAGTGGCAGCAGCCGCCTCCGCTCCTGCCAGGAACCCTAAACCCCGCGGACTGCCCCCAAAACCATGGTGAGTGACGCGCTGAGGGCTGAGCCGACCCCTCACTCTGCACCCCTAAANGGAGGAGGAGGAGGAGGAGGAGGAGGAGGAAGGAGGCGGTACAGGGGATCCAAATTCCCATCGCGAGCCACCCTGGGAATGGGGATCCGCACCCGGGGCTGGGATTGCTCCGGGAATGGCCGAAGAAAGCTGAAATAAGAGTATTATGGCAAATCTGATAATCTGCGGCTCCGCGGAGGGATTGGCGAGGGGAGGAGGAGGCGGCCGGGGCAGGGGAGGCCACGGCGCCCACGGGCACCCCCGGAGCATCCCCGGGACACCCACAGAGCACCCACGGGGCACCCCCGGGCCCCGACACCCCGACAGCAGCGAGGGCTGGGGACAGCGGGGACAAGGACGGGGGATGGCACCAAACCAGGCCGATTTTCCTGCAGCGCCCAGCGGGACCGGGAGGGAGCGGGTGGGAAGGGGGGTAAGAGCTCCCGGCCGTATCTGGGTCAGCTGCAGGCCGGGCTGTGCTGCTGGAAAAGCGGGAAGGCCGTGGGCGAGAGGGGTGGGAGAGGGAAATGCGGGAGAGCTCGGCATCCTCCAGCTCCAACATCTTCCACCTCCGGCATCCTCCTCCTCCAGCGTTCTCCTCCTCCAGCGCGCTCCATCTCCCTCCTCCAGGCTTTTCCCCAGCACCCCCTGTCCCTCAGCACCCTCTCCCACCCGCTGAAGGCAGGAAAATCACTCTTAGCCAACATCCTCCGGTTTCCCGGTTCCCCTCCCAGCCCCGCTCCCGTAGGGTGGAGGGCCCCAGTTAGCGCCGCAATTCCCAAGGCTCGGTTTTAATTGCCGCTGGCACTTCCCCGGGCCCTCCCCCCGTGCCCATCACCCTCCTGGCCAGGAGCCACCCCCGGAGCCGACACCAGAGCCCGGCTGGAATCCTGCCAAGGCCGCCGGGCCGCGGGAGCGGGGCTCAATGGGATCTCACATGGCGTAACCGAGTTTTGGTTTTTAATTAGAGTTCAAGGAATGTTTTTCCCTGTACGACAAGAAGCAGAAAGGCAAGATCAAAGCCTCGGAGCTGCTGGCCGTGATGAGGTGCCTGGGAGCCAGCCCCACGCCGGGAGAGGTGCAGAGACACCTGCACCTGCACAGGATCGGTGAGCCACGGGCATGGCCACCAAAAACAGGGATTAAGGGTGGAAAAATGTGGTTTTTCTGGAGTCAGGCAGAGCCAGGAGGGAACATCTACCCAGAGCAGCTGGGATGTGCTAAATCCAGCCCACGGGTTAAAACAGTGCCATTAAAATCCCCCCAAAAGCGGGAGACAAACATATTAATATGGATTTTGAGGGTGGGAAACTGTCCAGGCCAACCAGCAGAGGTGGAAGAGCACAGGAAGATGTTCAGCTGCAGATCTGTAGGAAAAACTCAAAGCACAAAGTCCAAGGAATTGTGAGATTGGATGGGGGGGATTAAAAATTCAGGATCCAAGTTCAGAGCACAAATTGAATGAAGTTATAAATGGGATTTTAGGAGAAAAACCCCAGTTGTGGTGTGCCCTGAGCCAGATCAGGGGTGGGGAAAGGAAACCCCAGGGTCAAGGAGAAGAAACCCCAGGAAGGGGAACTAGGTGGGGAGAGGAGGGGGATAATCCTGGATCCAGCCCCAAACAGAGCCATTCCCAAGGGATCTGCCCTTCCTTTTCCAGACAGGAACGCAGAGCTGGACTTCTCCACCTTCCTGAACATCATGTACAGGCAGATGAAGCAGGAGGAGCCTGAGAAGGAGATCCTGAGAGCCCTGGCCATGATTGACCAGCAGAAGAGAGGGGTCATCGCCGTGCCCGAGCTCCGGGCCAAGCTCACCCAGCTGGGCGAGAAGCTTTCCGAGGAAGAAGGTATCCTGCAATTCCCACAGGGATCAAATCCTTCCTTCCTTTCCTTTCCTTCCATTCCCTTTCCTCCTGTGCCAGCAGGAGACAGCAAAGTAAAAACAGGGAAAAACCCCAAACCTGTCCAGTTTGTCAGAGATTTGGTTCCAAGGGGCACAATAAACCCCAAAGCCCCTTTGGATTAATCTGTGAATCTTTTCCCTGAGGAGCTCAAACAGGTGGATCTCTCTGCTTTAATTTACATGGAATTAAAACCCAAGCGTTGATGGATGCCAGTTTGAAACTCACCTGGCTGCCACCCCCACCTGACCCCAGAGGTGACTTCTAACAAAACCCCCCCAAGCCCCAAATCCTGCAGCCCTGTTTTCCTTCCAGACATCCCCACACCCCCGGTATTTCCCATCCTGACGCTCTTTTCCTGTTTCCAGTCGATGACCTGCTGAAAGAGGCCAAGGTTGGGCCAAATGGAACCATCAAATACGAAGAATTTGTGCGCCACATTTGCCTCCCTTTGGCCGACTACTGAAACCCAGCGTGAGATTTGCTGCGAGCAGGACCTGGAAGGGTTTTATTCCTATTCTTCCCAGTTTTTAGTTGGACTCAGGAACCACCATTTGCCTTTCAAAACCTGATTTTGCCTTCATTTAGTGCTGCCACTTCCATAGGCTCTGACGCTTCCACGTCTCCCTCATTCCTGGAGAAACAAGGTGTGAACAGTTATTGAAATAAACTGAATATAATGACACCTGTCAAGCTTGGAAAAGTTATTTTAAAAAGCATTTAGAGCTTGAAAAAACTGTTTTAAAAAGCATTTAAATCTTGGGATTGTGGCAGAAGGAACTCGTGGTCGGGGTCTCCTGCTTCTCCAAGAAGTCAGCACGACCCAGCAGGTGTTTGGTGTCTCCACATTCCGGGCTGGGTGCCAAGGAAAATTCCAGGGCCAGGGAAATTCCCCTTCTCCACATAAGGAAAAGCCTCCCCAGGGCAATTCACCTTTTCTACACCAGGAAAAACCTCCCCAACTCCAGACTGATTAAAGCCCCTCTGCTCCTTATTTACGTCCCACCTGTGTCTCACAGCCTCAGAGCAGGTCCACAAAGGGGTGGCTGGAATTCCGAGCAGGTTCTCCCTGGATTCAGCTGGGGAATTTCGCCGGGATCATGGCACCAACAGCAACCTGGAAAACTCTCTGGAAGAGCCCACACTCCCAGAAATCTGCTCTGGCTTCTGCTCCAGGAGCCTCTTCCTCTCCCTCCACCCCTTTCTTAATCCTGAATCTCCTCTTTGCCCCACCAGTGAAATAATCAGGATTTAAATCCTGGCAGCCACAGCAGATCCAAGGGATTGGGAAGGAATTCTTCCCTGTGAGGGTGTGAGGGGCTGGGATGGAATTCCCAGAGAAGCTGTGGCTGCCCCTGGCTCCCTGGGAGTGTCCAAGGCCAGGCTGGACAGGGCTTGGAGCACCCTGGGATAGGGGAAGGTGTCCCTGCCCATGGGATGGGATGGGATTTAAGGTCCTTCCAACCCAAATTATCCCAGGATTCTGTGATTCATCCATCCCTGTGGAGCAGCTGGAATACTCCAAGGCCACCACCCAGGAGCGTCACACAGGGCTGGGAAGAAATTGAAAAAAACCCAAAATGTGAGTAAATCCCAACCTTCCAAATCTGTAAGTGTCCCTGTGAGGGGAAAACAGGGATTATCCTCATGGAGTATCACATGGAGGGGGGAAGGCACGGAAGATCAAATGACACTGCTGAACTCTACACAAGCCACGGAAGCAGATCCAGGAATTTCAGTCCTGCAGTTAGGGAAAAGGTCAGGTTCTGCCCGAGCTCCCGATCCAAGCCCTGATCCCTGTGGTTCTCCCAGCAGTCCCAAACCCAGGGAGCTGAGACTGGGACCCACCCCCACATTCCAGGCTCTCGGAGCAGCTGCCTTCCAGGGAAAAGAAACTTGGCCCCGTGGAAAACTGACACCTGCCACAGCCCGCAGCTCTTAATTGGCTCTTCCTGCTCCAGGGATGGAAAATATTCCAGAAAAAGCTGAAGATCGGAGTTACAAAGAGCTCAGCACTCAGATAGCACTCCAGGAAAGCAGCACACCTGGATCAGAGCCGGGATTCCCTGGGAGAACCAGGAGCAGACGGAACCCAGAGCCGAAGGTGGGGTTTCCCTGCTCACTCTGTTCCCACCCTCAGTTAATCCCAGGGTTTGGATAAAGCTGGGAATGGAGCTCTGCCCACGCTGGGGGTTTGCTCTTGGATTCTGGAGCTCTCCCGAGCCTGGATCCACCGGGAAAGGCCTGGTTTGTTGAGCTGAGGGAACAAGGAATTCATGGAGAGCGTTTGTCCCCAGATTCCAACGGACCCCATCCATCCCAGGCCTCATCCCTCCCCATTCCCGGGATTTGACTCCCAAATCCTGGTGGCTGCAGGCAACGGCAGAGCGGGGCACGGGCACTGAGCAGCTCCCAGTCCCTTGGGATTGCTCCAGAACAGCTCCCGCTGGGAGAATATTCCCAAAGCAAAGCTGGCAGGGAGGAGCTGCCCTTTGCACGCACTCCCAGGACAAAGCAGCACTGTCAACAGCCCCAAATCATCCCCAGAAAGCCATTCCAGGTCCAAAAAACAACCCGGGAAAACCCCCTCTTCCCACCCCCTCCCCTTTCCCCCCTCAGGAAACACAAAATAACTGAATGCTTTTTATTCCACCTAAAGATTTCTACAGGAACAGGAAACATTCAATAGGCAAACCAGGTTGGGTTGGGGTTTTTTGTTTTCCGACGCAGGTAATAAATATTGTCACTCGGTACTTTTATACAAACTGAGATGGGTACATCTGTAAAAGCCGTGGGGAGGGTGGGCATGCCCAGTGGAACACCAGAGAGGTTTAAGGCAATGGATGACAGCTTTCAGTTCATGGCATTCACGGTCATTTCTCATGTTCTGCTTATTTACATTCTTTGCCCTTTGTTAACCCGAGAACAGCAGCACTTTCGGGGACCACCAGCAATTTTCCCTTGTTAGAAATCTAAGTTCTGTTAAAAAAAAATAGTAAAATTACACTGATAAAGCAAAATCTTTTCTGTTTAAAATGTGCTTCAAACCCTGAAATGTTCGGTTGCAACAAAGAATGAACTTTCACCACGTTCTCCTCACAGTCCTGGGCCCTGCAGCTCCTCGAGAGTCCAAGGAAAGCTTTGAGCATCCCACCTGCACAATCCAGGGAGAGGAAGGGATGCCTGGAGTGCTGTTGGATCACCGTGGGAGCGGCAGGAAGGGCTATGGGGTGGTTCAGGGGGGTTTTCCAGCTTCTAAAGGACGGGAGAGGGACTCAAAGGCACCTGCACCCTGCTCCTGCTGCACGGACACGCAGAGCTGCCCTGACAGATGCACACATCCCAGACAGGGGTGAATGTCCTGCAGACACCGGGGTGCACACCCCAAAGGTGTGTGAATGTCCCACAGACACCGGGGTGCACACCCCAAAGGTGTGTGAATGTCCCACAGACACCGGGGTGCACACCCCAAAGGTGTGTGAATGTCCCACAGACACCGGGGTGCACACCCCAAAGGTGTGTGAATGTCCCACAGACACCGGGGTGCACACCCCAAAGGTGTGTGAATGTCCCACAGACACTGGTGTGCACATCCCGAAGGTGTGTGCACGTCCCAGATGTATGTGAAGACCAGACGTGTGCACACCCTACAGACACATCAGAGCACATCCCAAACACATGAACACGTCCCAGATGAGTGCACGTCCCACAGACAAGTCTGTCACATCCCACACACACACGTGCATGTCCCAGACAATGTGTGCACGTCCCACATGCCTGTGCATGTAGCAAACACGTGTGTGCACATCCCAGACATGTCTGCACATCCCACAGACAGATGTGCACACCCCACAGCTGTGTCTGCACATCCCAGACATGTCTGCACGTCCCACAGACAGATGTGCACATCCCAAACGTGTGCACATCCCACAGACAGATGTGCACATCCCACAGGTGTGTGTGCACATCCCAGACATGTCTGCACATCCCACAGACAGATGTGCACATCCCAGACACCTCTGTGAACTTCCCAAACATGTGTGTGCACACCCCACGGCCA
Source organism: Platysteira castanea (assembly GCA_013397175.1). Lineage (NCBI taxonomy): Eukaryota > Metazoa > Chordata > Aves > Passeriformes > Platysteira > Platysteira castanea. The sequence continues at coordinate 72,909 of VYXC01012014.1, read as the reverse complement.
TGTCTGTGCACACCCCACACGTGTGCACACCCCACAGCCCTGTCTGTCCATATCCCACACCGTGCACACCCCACAGCCCTGTCTGTCCGTATCCCACACCGTGCACACCCCACAGCCCTGTCTGTCCATATCCCACACCGTGCACACCCCACAGCCCTGTCTGTCCATATCCCACACCCTGCACACCCCACAGCCCTGTCTGTCCGTATCCCACACCGTGCACACCCTGCTCATCCCGTGGCACAGCCCAAGGACAAGAACCCCCAACTCCGAGGATCCAGAGCAGGAGCACGGCCCAGGCCACCCAGCAGAGAGCTGGGGACCCAAAGAACGGGAGTTTGGGAGTTTGGGGAGAACCAGACTGAGACTTCCAGCAAGCACCGCTCGCTGTGATCAGAGGCACAGAGGAATTCCAGCTGCAGGAATGCCGGAGCGTGGAACGGGAACACTCACACAGCCCTCGCTGCCCCTCCTGTGCAGAGCACCGAGGTCACAAAGGCCAGCAGCGACCCTGGAGCCTTCCTCCCACCGGGATCACAGGGAATGGGGAATGCCAAGCTGAGCTCCCATTCCCAAAGTGCCAAATCCTGGGATACCAACAGCGCCACATTCCGTTTTCCATGGGATTAACACGGTTCTGATCTCGCTGCCGGAAGCGGCACAAGCTGCTCCTGGAGTCAAGTCCATGGGAAGGTGGGAAAAGCAGCCGTGAGCAATCCCAAATCCCTGCCAGGTGTTCCCGGAGCTCCCAGAAATCCAGGGCACTCCCACTTCCAACAAAAATGCTCCAGCTTATCCGTGACTAAACTGGATGAGAGCTACTCCTAGTGGAGGTTCAATCACTTCCAAATCAGACTGTTTCAAAAATAAGTCTTTCCCATTTTCTATCCTTTTATTTCTTTTTTAACTGACATTTAATAAATTATAAAATCGGTGTATGGTGAAATATATATATCAGCCAGATATGTATGAAATACACATGCATGGGAAAAACTATTTAACTCACCTGGAACTCACACACACGGATCTATAAATACATATATACACACACATATACATATAAACACAAACAGTTCCGTTTTCCAAAATTCAAGTCAACTATTTAGTGGCAGAGGGATGCTGTAAAAACACTAAAAACAATTTTGATGCCACATAATGTGAACCTTTCAAATAACCATACGACTGATCAGACAGCAATACCTAATGCTACTTGGATTAAAGATTTTTTTTTTTTGCTTTTTTTCCTGTTTTTTTAAATCATTTTTTCCTGTTTTTTTTTCCTTTTTTTTTTTTTTTTAATCAACGCATGATTTATTTTTTTTGTTTTGAGACGACTTCATAGGCAAAAGGTGGCCCTTGTCAATGCTTGAAGCGACTATTTGCAATCAACAGGTTTTTTGGACATGAAAAATTCAGACAAGAATCTGCTAATTTTAGTATTCCTTAACTCTCTTTCCTGATAAACTCGTTACCTGCACTTTCAACCAGTTATAAAAATATTTTTCACACCAGAGGAAATATTTACTCTCTCTGACGTGGACTTTGGGACACAAGAGAATCACTTCCTTCCCTCCCCCTTTCTCTGACTTTAAAGAATCTCCTGAAAAAACCTGCATTCCAGCTATTTACACATTCCACTTCTTAAGAAGAACGGATCAGCCCAAATGACCGAAAAAAAGAAAATTTCCTATGTCATGCACAACTTAAAGAAAAAAATGAGAAACCAGGAAGTAAATATGGCTCCAACATACCGAAAAAATCCAGGAAATCCAAAAAATTCCAACAAAAGTGAATTTTGAAAGCCACTACCCCTAAGAGAGCTGAATAGGGAGCACCACTCGGGGACGTGGGGGTTTTTAGTGGTGGGTTTGGGGCTCAGACTCACACTGAACACGGAATATTCAAGGGATGACAGAACTCGGCACAGGGTACCAGGAGCATCATCGGCTGCACAGACCATGCAAGGGCGTGCTGGAGCTTCTATTTGCTTCTTGTAGGTTGGTGACAAGTTCACCTGGAAGCAGCCATTGGATCTACTGCACTAAAATTGGGATTTTCCAGCCAGACAAGCCAGGCCTGGGCTGCCAAGGCCGTTTCTAGGCACGGCTACGCCAAAGCAGAAGCAGCTCCACGGGGGAACACCGACACATGCTCAGGATTTTGCTGGTAAGATCTGAAGTTATCTGAACAGGACTGAAGTTCTTAGAAACAAACCCCTCCAGCCCAAGTGATGCTTTGATGTGGGCCTCCACTCCACAAAAATGCTCCCTCTCGTCCCACAGGTCATTCCTCAGGGATTTGATGGAGTCAGGCCCTCAGGAATAACTGAACACGGAGTTGTGGACTATTCTGAGTTGGGAGGGACTCATGAGGATCGAAGTCCTGGCACGGGGCATCTCAAAATCCCACCCTGTGCCTGGGAGCGTTGTCCAAACATTCCTGGAGCTCTGGCAGCCTTGGGAATGTCAGCATTCCCTGAGGAGCCTGGTCAGCGCCCCAGCACCCTGTGGAGGAAGAGCTTTCCCTGATAGCCAGCCTGAACCTCCCACTCAGCTTCGTGTCATTCCCTGGAGTCCTGGCACGGGTGAGTTTGCGACATTCCTGACTGAAGCACAGAATTAAGAAGGAGAATTTGCCTGGATAGGGGGGCACACGGAACCAGAAATGACAAAAAAAAATCCCAAAAAACCAAACCCACTCCTGAAAGGCTCTGGCCTGGAAACAGAGCAGGGTCTGCTCTGCTTTCAGTGTAAGAAAATCTGCACTAAATATGGGATGGGGGAATTAGATTCCACCAGCAAAGGGAAATGTCTCCAAGAGGAAAAAAAACCCTCTCTCAAGCTTGAACTTTAGAAGTTCAGCTCCTTTCCTGTTTCTGTAACTGTGAAGAAAATAATGCCATTTGTGTCCAAACTATAGGGAAAAAAAAAAAAAAAGGAAAAGAAACTCACATGACAAATGCACAGGTGTAAAATCTTCAGCATCCAGAAAAATGAACTGAAGCTCCTTGTTTTTGTTATATTTTTTTTTCTTTTTTGTCTTTTTTTTTTCTTATTTTTACCACTGAGGCCATCTTAGGTTTATATACAAAAGTAAAACTGAAAATAGACTTTTTTTGTTCTCTGTACACGTAAATTTTTTTTCCCCCTTTTTAAAAAAGGAAAAAAAAACCACCTTGTCTTAATGTTTTTTTCGAACAGAAAGGAAAACCAAGCACAAAGATTTCCTCTGTCCCCCCGTTCCCCACCCCCAGAAAAAAAAAAAAATCCATCAGTCCAATGAGATAATGTCTGGTATGATACCAAAGATTGAGGCCGTGTCCGTGCTGCTCCTACTCGCAACGGGGTGCCCGTGGTTCTCCCGCAGGCTGTTGGAGGAAACGAGACTGCTGTTACTGCCACTGTTGCTGCCATTCGTGGCTGGCAGGGAGCTGCTTCCTCCTGCATTGAGCTGATCCAGAAACATCTGGGATGAAGTGTAGGGAAAAAAACGGGAGTGTAAAAGTTCCTGATCATCGGACGCGGAAACGGCCGCGGCTGCGGCGGCGAGGAGGGAGGTGTTGTAATGCTGGGGGGAGAAACAACGGTTAGATTTCAGGGATTGCGGCAGACCCGGCGTTCAGAGCAGCATAAAAAGAAGGGATTTTTGTCAAGCTGAGGTTCTGGCAGCTCCTGGGTTTTACAGTAGCTCGGCCAGTGGAAGGATGAAATGAATTTTTAGCTCTGCGACCCCACATCTCTGAAGCCAAAAGAAATTGGGAATGCCGGGGTTGAGTGAGAGTGAACAGCAGGGAGGGAACCCAAACCAGGAAAAAGGGCAAGCAGCAGCACTTCTGGGTTTTTTTTTTGTTTAGCTCTTCAAAAAATTCCTTGGGGGCATAATTCCCCCGAATTCATTTTGCCAGCCCCTAAAAGTCAGGGCCAGCCACAGCTGGTGGAACTGGGAGCAAGGCAGAATCCTGGGAAAATGCATTTAAGGACAGCTTGGTCCCACAGGATGGAGCAAGGGCTGTCCCAGACTATCATCTCTGCTGCACCCCTGAAGGGCAGGAGCTTGAGCTGTCAAAAATCCCATTTAAACCAACCTCCCTGAGCGGGACATTGCTCTCAGTGTTTCATCCCATTATGATGGAACATCCAGGCTGTCCAGCCTTGTTCCCTGACATTTACCCACTGGCACAACCAGTGCAGCACTCCTTGGTTCAGCATAATTCCCAGCATCTTGAACATCCAGCCAGATCTCCTGAATCCAAATTCCACAGCAGGCTCTGCTTTTCAATAACATCTAAAAGTATCCCTCAACCTTTAGTGCAATTTTCTTACTGGGGAGTGCAGAAGGGGCAGGTGAGACATCCCAGCTCCCTATTTTTTTGGAGGAAAAGGGATCAGACTGGACCTTCAGCCATGGCTGAGGATCATTCCCAGCCCCTGGCTCCCAAAATGTTTATTTTTGCTGTGCCTCATCCCACCCCTGTGCTCAGACCATGCTCCTGCTTGCTCCTGTGTGTACAAAACAAAGCTGCAGCCTCGCCGTTCTCACACCTCCACCCACAGCTGCTGCTTCCCACACAGCACATCCCGCTTGGAAAAGCCTGTTTGCCACAGGACTCGGTTCTCCCTGACTTACCTGATTGTCTCCTGACAGGAAAGGGAAGAAATCTAAACCTGTGAAGAGACAAAAAACACAATTAAGCTTCTCAAAACAACAACAAAAAAAGCACCTCTCCATTTTTTCACCATTTCTTTAGAAATAAAACCAGCCTAACACTGATAAAACTTCAAATTCCCTTCACTAATAGAGATATTAATCTACTTTTTTAAAATTTTACAATTATTATTAGCTGTACAGGTGGAGACGGAACTCACCTTGCAAGTCATAAGGCATGGGTGTCATATGGAATGGATGCCTGTAGTCTTGGATAAGTGATGTGTTGATGTAGCTGGTGTCCACAGCAGGAAGGCTTGGGGTTCTTGACACAGGAGAAGCTTGGTGGGGTAAATTTAAAATGCTGGAAGGAAAAAGGCTTATTAGAAGCATAAAATACACTCCTGGTTTATTGCTGTCCCATAAAGAGATGCTTATTTGCTTATTTTCACATTTAACCTATATTCAAAATGCATTCTGAGCTTCTTGAAAGATGTGCAGCATTGCAAAGTTTCACATGAGCATGGCACGTTCCCCAAGCTTTCTTCTCACAGTATCTTACCAGGAAAATTAGTTGAGTCCAAGGCAGCTGGAATTTAGGAAAGGAAAGTTCAGTCTCAAACAGTTCAGTCTCTCAGTGTAAAGGGTGCTGGGATGTCTATAAAGATGTTACAGATGCTCCCAAGGCAGGACAAGACAATCCTGCAGGAATATTGAACCCCAACCCCCACAGGAATCTGTGCAACCCCGCAGCACTGATACCCTACAAGGTAACTCCAACTGGAGACGGCAAAAAAAGCCTTGAGAGGTTTCAGTGATCACTGAGTCATTCCCATGATGGAGCAGGAACCACTTCACCACGGGATCCCTGGGGTTCCATCCCTGAATATTCACACACACAAGGAGCTATTTCCAGCCCGGCTGCTCAGGTGTGCCCAGGTACTCCTGGCATTCCCTATTCCTGTGCTGCTCCAAACCCCACACCCCACCCCCCTGCTCCTCCCTGCTCTCTCCCTGTGTGCTGCTTCTCTGCGCAAGAAAAACATTCCCAGATATGCAAACCCCACACTTTTAGCCACAACCCTTTGCACCATTCCACAAACACGACTACAATATTTTATAGTGTTCCACACAAACTGTGATTCCAACCTTAGGCCTTGTGACCCAAGAGCAAATCCACGAGCTATTAAATGAGGATATAACCCAAGCACAGAACTCTCTAGAGACGATCTCTTAGAAATTTCTGGCTTCTCTCTGCAATGTTTGTTTTGTTCTCACCCCTTGTTATTTATTGGTGATGCTGGAGATATGGAGGGACAGCTCCTCTTGGCAGAGGGCTCCTCCTCCTCCTCATCTGACGAGCTGTCGATGGTCAGATCGATCACTTCCACCTTCTTGTTTTTACTGGACTGTTGGTGAGAGGACACCTGGTGCTCCAAGGAAGAGCTGATGCATCCTGCACAAAGCCAACACGAGAAGCTACAATCAGCAGATCACAGCTCATTAAAAAGTTCTAAGTCAATTTAAAGATAAATAAATTACACAGTGTTGGTAACTTTAAATTTTACCATCAGCCCCAAAGAGGTGTTACTCAATTAACTGATCTCGTAAAAGAGTAAAGCTATAAATATACATTTTTAAAAGAGCATTTTCAGAGGTTAAAGGAACATCAATCCTTAGGGATCCCAGTGTGTCCTTCACACCCCCCAACCACTGCTCACCATCAACTCCGTTGTAAGACGCAGTCACCTCCTGCACTTCCTTCTTCGATCTCATGGGAGCCCAGGACCCATCCTCCTTAAACTGGATTTCATCACAATCTGTACAGAACTTCAGGATTTCCATGAACAACCTGTCCATCAAAAATATTTAATATCAGTCCTAAAGAAGAGGTTTTTTCCTTTATTAGTCAGTGAAAGCCTGAATTAGTGTAAAACCAAAAGCTTTCATTGTTCTGCTCTTCTCTCAGCTGCCTCCTTGATAACAAGGAACCATTGCAAAAATTCAAGTATTACCCAAAATAAAAATCTGCACATTTATTTAAAAGCCCTGAGAGTGGAATCCTGCAGAGCTTGTGACACAGAGCTCTCCATTTCCCAAAACAAAGGAACTGTGTGAACTAGAGTTTTAAAAAAATCTCCTCCTTGCCCCTTTGACAAAATTTAACTGAGGAAACCCCTCTTAAAGGGGTCCCTACAGCTGAGGGTTTAAGGCCTTGTACTTCCTGACACTTCCTACCAAATGCTGAGCCTGGGAATCTCAACTTGCAGCCTCTTCTCCCACAGGCACCTCCTAAAACTTTAGGATCCTGGCACCACATCACTCCCAGTGGGAATTCCAGCTTGTGACCAGGGCCATTCATGTGGTTCTGCAGCAAAGAGCTTGGCTTTAATTAGAGACAGTTCCCTCATTCCCAGATTGGAGCATTTTCCAGAAATAACCTTCTCTTTGGGATGCTCTAATTAGATCAGCTCCAACATCTGCACCTGGCAACACGAAGAGAAATAAGCAAAGTGTGGCGTTTGCATTATTCTCACTTTTTGTCTCCACTATTTTGGGCAAAAACCTTGGCAAGGAGCCCCCCTAGCTCTCTGATCCAAGGCAGAAGACCCGTAAATCTGGGGATCCAGCAGTCCAAAACAGCCTGAGTGTCTCTTCAAGAGCTTTTTGCAAGGTTCTAAAGGGATTTGAGTGACCTTATGCTTCACTGGCAAAATAAAACACACACTCCCTAAAGAAGACTCATCGTTGATGAGGTAGTTCTCTGAAATTCTGGGGGTTTTTTCAGGGTTTTCAGCTTTGCTTTTGGGGTTTTTGTTTGTTCGCTTCATCAGTTTTTGGGTTTTATTTCTATTGAGAGCATCCTCAGAAGCCTCTACTTGTTCTCTCCCTTTACCACCCTTTGCAAAAAAAGATGGCTCTCTTAAGAAATTAAAATGCAAACCCAGAAATACACACTTGGCACAGCCCAACACAAGATTTATTTATTTTTTTTTAGTGTTTTGCAAGTAGGCAGTACCAGGGAATCAATCTCTGTGTCACTTTCTATAGATAGCAACTCCCCAAGTGTGAAATTGTACACGGAATTGTACAGGCACTCGGAGGGGTGGCAGGATTTATTTGCTCTAACGTGGCTGTCTGTTATCAACTCTGCCAGATTTGTACAGTTGCTCCATTAAAAGAAAATACAACATGTGCTGTTTTCACCTAGGAATTCAGCACTAAGGAACATGGAGGGGAAAAAAAAGCATTTTCAGCAGGATAGCTTAGGAATTTACTGAGGATTGGAAGGAATAGATTTCATTATTATCAACTTGAACAGTTTGAGGAGCACAGTTCTTGCAGGAGGTTGAATGAGAAGGAGCTGGTCAGGAATTCTTGACCAGCAGCAGGGAAATTAAATATGGGGAGTTCAAAAAGGAGGGAAATCACCTTGATTTCAGCCAGGAGGAAAACCCTGGATTTTGATTTCAGCTTTACTCACCCATCAATAATGAGATGTTCATAGGGAGCCTTCTTGTCACACACGGGGCAAACCCAGGTTGGCTTCTTCTCATTCATTTGGATGTAGAGAGTGGCATCAAAACACTGCAGGTGGGAACAAGTCAGGGCCCTGCAGGGGATGGTGAGGCGCATTTTGCCAAGCTGTAAGAGAAAAAACCCCAGGATTTTATTATCTTGGTGTTAAATTAACCAACAGGGCTTTTCTGCCTGAAAAGAGACAAGAGTCAGGTTGAGTTTTATCCAGAAAGAACTCTCAGAAATCTGAGTTTTGATTGAACTATGTCACATACACACTTCCCTCCTTCCTGTATGTTTGAAATGGCATAAAAGTTACTAAAAAACACATTTTGAAGTATATTTGATCAAGGAAAACTGAAGAACACATCCTGCCGTATTCCCATAACAAAATACAGAGCCCACTGAGCACCTGTAAACACCAGCGTCCTGCACGGACCAAAAATAGAATTATGCTTCATTATCATGAAAATATCATTACACTGGATGGAAAGCAGACAGTGGAAGGAATTTCATCTTAATCTGAAATAAAAATCTCCTCATGAAACCCCGGCAGTTGATTTGTGGCCAAGTGCTTACGCTGCAGTTCGGGAGGAGCTTGGGCTGACCACACTAAAGGTGAGAAGCAGCAATGTCTAAACAAGATTTTCACCACATGAAAACCCAACAAAACAATCATTTATGGAGAACTGTTTACACCGAGCAGTTTGAAGTTTGGTATTTGACTAAAATATACACAAGGCCTCCATCTGAGCAGCCTCAGCCGATTCCAGTGGTGGCTGGGAGTGGAGCAGGCTGGGAGTGTGGCTCAATCCAGCCCCGTGGCCAGGCTGATCCTGAGCAGTACAAGAAGGATGCCACAGGATGGCACCACAATATCCCCAAACCAAAAACAATATCAAGAACAAAGGCTCTACTCACAGGCCACCACTTCCTCCATCATGATGACGATTTTTTTTTATTCCCTGTGAAAGAAATCCCTCTGCCCCACTCCCGGCAAATCCAGCGTGGTCTTGCTTCTTTTCCCTCCCTCTGGCTCTCAGTTGCTGTCACCAAGTCCCAGCAGATGGGAGGGGGCAGAGAATTCCCTGGGGAGCCCCAGGCTGGTGGCAGAGCCTCAGCCCACGCAGGAGATGCTCTGTGTGCCATGTGTTTGGCACCCTCTCCCCCAAATCCATGACCAAGCACGTTACTGCTATCCCAAAATCAACTCCCAGCGCAGCCAGGCCCCTGACCCGTGTCTGTCAGGAATTCTCATCTCCCAGATGGTGGGGCAACGGCTCATTTGTCTTTTGGGCACAGTCCCCCAGCTCAGGGAGCATCAAAGGGAAAACGCGGCTGCTTCAAATGAAAAATAAGGAAGGTTGAAGACAGGTGCTGCAGGAAGGACATAAAAACCCATCTCCTGAGGGAAAAAATCAGATTTAAAAACCAGGAAGATCTTCCCAAGGTTTTGGTACAAACCCTCTACCTGTGATGTCACTGAGATGGGATTTAACCACACTCAGAGTTAACAGGTTGATGCTCTTTTCCCATTTTTGGCACTGAACCTCCTGGATCAGCTCTGCCACAATGGCCAAGCTGTGTCAGAACTGACAGGAAAAAGCAGGGATGTATCCCAACTTTGGAAAAGCTGCATTTCCCAACACTGCGACTGTTTGATTCCTGCCTGTTGGCAGCGAAAAAAACCACTGCATTAATTTCATTTACAAGCACACAAAACATTTCTATCTTTCCCTGCTAAAAAACAGGAGTTCAGGATTTGTAAACAAAGCTGCAAAACCTCCAGTAAACCCCTGAATTTGGAATTTTTCTTCAGTTAAATATTTGGTCCGGCTGCAGAGCCTGGGGATTTATTTATTTGTATTTCCAGGGGGAAAAAAGAACATGAATTCAAGTGTGTTCCTGAACTCCAGGCTCAGAGCAGCCCCTCTGCCTGCTGGATCCTGAACGGATGCCAAATTCCAAGGAAGCTCTGAGGAGCTTGGAGGGCAAAATTAAAACTATAAAGACTAACCCCACCAGCCTAATTTATTTTTCTGGATATTCCCATGGAGAATCACACCCCGGAGAGGGGAGAGCAGCACCCTCCCATTCCCAGACTGATGCTAAATTCTTTAATTTTCCATTCTGCTGCTGGAGACCAAATCAGCGTTTTCAGGGTGCACCTTCAGAGCATTTAAACATTTGAAAACAACCACAAAACACAAAGAAATTCTCCCTGAGCCAAAGGCTTGCAAATTAGCAAGTGAAAATACAAGGCTGTAAATGAAATTCTGTTCAGACCTGAGGAGAATCAAGGTACAACCCTTCTGTCGGAAGGTGCAATCTCTGCCCCAAAGAGGCTGGGATGGATTATTCCAAGAGCAACAGGGAAATCAGGCAGCACTTTTTTCCTGCCAAAAAGCAGGGAAAAATGGGAATCCAAAAGCACTGCAGAAGAATTTTATCAGTGATGGAGGCAATCAGGACAAACAGAAAATTCCCATGGAATGACCTATAAAGCAACACCTTGACCAATCAAATAAACTGAATAAAAATCTGTAATCCCACCAGACGCATGAAGATGGATTTAAAATAATTATTCAATACTGCAGTGTTCCAAAATATGACATGGAAGTTACAGGTTTTTGAGATTATCAATTCTGAGGTTTTAACTCGACAGATCAGGATTTTATCTGGTAAATGCAATCCCTGTATCTTTCTCATAAATTAATTTTATCTTCCTTGTAAATTCCTTATCTTCCTTAGCTAGAAACAATGTTGATATGGAGAAAGGAATAAAACTGAAGATTGTGATAATACCACATGTAAAGACTTACAAGAACATAATATATACAAAGTGACCACACTGTTAATTGTGCTTTGTACGAAGCAATTACACCTCTAAAAGTCTATTTTTTTAGAGTTTAAGAACATCCTAAATAAATTGAAAAACAAGCTTCAACTTTGCAAGAATAAAGTCAAGTTTTCTTGCTTAGATTTTAAACCTGAGAATGTCGTGTCAAGCCTGAGCAGACTGAGGCAAAGCAGGAAACAGATGTATCCTTAATCTTGACAAGAATTTCAATAGCTGTGCTGCAATAAAGGGACCCTGTCAATCAATACAGAGAGTCAAGGATTCTGAAGGTGCCCTGCACCTGAAACAAGTCCCAGAGATTAAGAGAAGTACACGTCATGTTAATAACATAAATCCAGATATAAAATAGTGCATCTACTTGGTTAAAAAACAATTATTAGGTCAAGATACATCTCTGCCACTTCCATATTCCCTGGAATTCTTTTTTCTCACCTCAAACTGGTTCAAAACATTTTGTCTGAACAACCTCCAGGACACTGCTTTGTTTATAAATTCAGATTATTAAATACTCCAAATGTACATCACCAATTTCAGATTCAAGGCGCTCAATCCTTGGGCTCTCTGAACAGTCACATTCACCTCCTTTCCCCAGAGAGAGGTTTTATCAATCCAAGCCCAACCTGCACACTCAGATGATCCAGTGACAGATTTAAATGTATGCTTACATATATTTTGAGTAACATTTTCAAGCTAATGGAATACTCCTTTTCCCAGGGGTATTTCATAGGCTTTTAAGAACAGCAAAAGAGAATTTCAGCTGCTCTCTCTCCCCAAAAAGTTAAACCAGGTAAACACAAGGTAACCTCTCCCACACACATCCCACAGCAGCCACATTTCAATCAGAATCACTTTGGAGGGAACAAAAAAACAACTTACTGGACAAAGAAGAGACACTCTTAAGCTGGTTGTTGCTATTTCACTGTCTGGATCAGCAGTTAGTTTCTCTTTAACTGGTATTTGAAAGAAGAAAAGGTTTATTTTAGGTTAATTCAAACATGAATCGGATGATAAAGAAATAAAACAAGTCTGAAATGGTGTGGTAAACTTTCAGTTCAAGATCCCTAGAAAATGTGTTTATCCAGAGATGTCTCAACTCCTTTACATGCAGCTTTGCACTGACCATTATTTAATACCTACCAACAGATGAGGCACACTAATTTCACTTCTAACTTAATTAACTAGTTCAACTTGTTAACAACTCTCACATGGACAGGCACCCAAAATCCTCATCAAGCAATCCTGTGACTTAAAACTGAAATGCAAATGGAGCAATACGAAGCCAGAAGTACCCTGACAAAATCTGAGATTTAAATAACTGAAGTGAAATATCAAAGTCTTTCACTTCTGGAGTCTTTCATCCTCTATTTTTATTTACAAGGCCTATTTTATAAGCAGTCATTGGTTAAATGAACAAGTCGGTCCCATTTTATTCCTGCTCTAAGAACTGGACCCACCGCTTCATTCTCACCTTGTAGAGCAGCAGCCACCTGGAACTCTCTGGATTTTTGTGCATTTAAATCATCAAACTGCATCAGGACAAGTTAATGCCCAGCACTTTTATTTACTGCTGGACTCATTTCCACCCTTGTGGAGAAAGTACAACCCCTTATCCGAGCACTAAAGAGTAACAACAGCGACCAGGTGCCGAGATTTTCACCCTCTCCCTGAAAACCGAACACGCTGCAGTTCGTGCTGGCCTTTTTACGACACAAACTTCCACCAACTTGCTGCCAGAGCAAACAGTAGGGCAGCAAATCTCACACTCGAGTGAGGAGGGGGCTGGGAGGAGCTCTGTGCTGGCCACTCTCTCCGGGCTCCCTCCACAGCTCTGTGCCAAGGGAACAGAACCAGCTCGATGGAGCTGTTCCTGCCCAGCATCCAGGTCCGGGGCGAGGCCTTCAGCGCAGCCTGCCCGAGGTACTGAATGGGCACTTCTCTGCAGAAATACAGTTGTGCCATTCTGCACTAACAAAGCCAGGATGGCTGAGCTGAAAGAGATTCTCTTGCATTTTCCCCCTCACAGTGTCAACAGGGTTCCTGGACTGGCTCCTAGTGCAAACAAAGGCCTCTGAGTCTTTGAATTGGAACTGAATACAAAGAACACCACTATCAGATTCCCAAAGCCCAGAGGGCTGTAGGAAGTCCAAAGCTTGGTTAGCACAGTCCTAATTCCAAATCTGCCTTTACAAAAGTGACTTTTTCCTTTTTGAACAAGGCCAGCAGACACATACTCAGTGCTCTGGAGTGATCTGGGTTCCGGATTCCCTTGGCCCGCAACCGCTGCAGGAGCACCGTGGAGGAGAGCTGCTTCACCAGGTACACTGCCATGGAATAGTTCTGGAAAACACCAAAAACATCAGAGCAAGCCCTGGCTGCAGCACAGGCAGCCTGGAGACAGTTTGTTGTGGGATTGCAGGTGGCAAAGTTTTCAGAGAAACCCTTCAGGAAGTTCACAGGGCTGGAGTTTCAGAGGCAACAAAAGTGACTTCACGCTTCACTGACATTGAGATGCAAACCAGGCTTTTCAAACAGCATTAAGGACACTTCTGGAAGTTCTACATCTATTTCAGACATGCAGCCTACCCCTTTAAACAGGATAATTTTACATGGATAACATACTGCCTGTGTGTCAGTGCACTGAATTTTATATGGATTATGTTAAACACTGCACTTGTGTCACTGCATTGAATTTCATATGGACAATGTTAAATACTGCACTTGTGTCAATGCATTTAAGGAAAGCTGTCAGGTCAAATATGATCAGATCTTTTTTTTTTTAATAAAAGCTTTTTTTGGTTTCAAAATAGGAAAATGAGCAGCAATGCCTCTTCAAAAGATGCATCACCTGCAGTATCTGGAAGCACTGGTCATGTTTTTCTTCTCTTCCTGCATTTCACTGTCTCTGCAGTGTGAACTTCACCACCAGAGCAGAACAGGAGTTCAAGGGTTGAGTGGGGCCAAGATGTGCTTTGGAGACCCAGCCCAGATCCCCACTCCCAGTCCGTCCAAGGGTTGGGTCCCTTCCCCATCAGTCCCAGCAGATGCCAAAGTTCCTTATCAGGGTCAGGAAAAGCCACTGGATGCTCCCTTCTGCCTCTACAGAAAATCCTTTGGGATCCAGGCGGGCCAGAGACAGAACCCAACTCTGCTGGACCCCACAACTCAAGTGAGCCTTCCCTCATGGAACGAGCTCTTCCTGCCATGGAGTTCAAACCACAGCCTGGATTTCTGAAGCTCTCATTTTTCTTACAATCTCCAAAAAAAACAGGTTATAAATGTCTGTCTAAAAATGTGATTCAGCAGCAACACCTCTCAACCCCCAGAATGCAAAGGACCAAATCTGTGTTCTCACTTCAGGGTACATCAATTCTTTTTTGATTTAAACATGGGCTGAACCCGGGGCTGCATTCATACAATTTAAATTGAAAAATAAAAGGCTTCCCTCAGCAACTGCCACACGTTTCCACTTTAAAAAATCCATGTAATTGTGACATCTCCCATCCTTTATTTAGGATCTGAAGGCAGGATTTCAGTGATATATCTCACCACAAAATCACACAAATTGAAATAGCATCAGAAACACCACATTTTAAATATTTTATTCTCACAATGAATGCTTCTCACATCGTTAAAAACCACTACTGCTTTAACTTGTTTGTTTAATGCCTCAATTAGGAGCGAAGTTAGAAAAATGCTAATTAACGTTGTGAAATTATTTACCGACAGCTTGAATCTACAAAGGCAGGAACTTGCCCAAGGCATCTTGTACAGAAGGCTCTTGAAACAGATTGTGTAAAAATCACAATGAGGACTCCAGCAAAGGTAGGGAGCACCAGTTGGGACACGCAACTGATTCTTGAGGGAAGGGGGAGAGGGGAACTCAAATTTTGTGCTGCACAGGCACAGCCAAACATGAAATAATTCCTCACATTTCACTGCCAAAGTCTTGAAGAATCAGTTTGGGAAGGATTGTGTCTCACAGATTTGGAAGGGATCTTAAAGCTCCTCCCATTCCATCCCTGCCATGGGCAGGGACACCCTCCACACACCAGGCTGCTCCAAGCCCTGTCCAACCTGGCCTTGGACACTTCTGGGATCTAATGCTTACTTATGCCCAAAGTTACCCAAAACATTCTTTATTACTGATTTATCTGTGAAACCTGAGAACCCGCCAGTTCCCAAGGGACTAACTCAAACCTGGGGCTCTTCTTGTCCCTAAATCCTGAATTCTGAATCCCTCAGAGCAACATCCAGGATCCATCCACCTGCACGGAGGCACTTCAGCAGTGCCAGCCAAAGCAGGCTGATTTTTAACTGCTTATTGCTGCTACCTGCAGCTCTCATTAGATAAAAGAGGATTTTTTACAAAAATCACTCAGCCATCCTTTATCCCATAATCTGAATGGAGATTGTTTTCCGCTCCACAAGAAATCCATCATGAAATACCATCCTGATGTTTTATAACTGCCTATTGTGCCTGGCTGGAGTGTAAGCATTTTTCCACGCTGGTTCAGGAATCCTGGGCTTTGCACACTGACAAATTCTTGGACAAAGTTTCACCTCAGGACAATTCTGGGGACTTCTAAAAACAGGATGGGGGCAGTGGCAGCAGCACACGGTGCCTCTGGAATGCCCATCCAGCAGCTTTGCTGCCAGCACTGAAAGCAGCTCACTAATTCATGGGCTGATTTATTGAAGTCACTTTTTGCAGCATGTTCCAGATTTAATTAGTCCAGTGGAACATCAGCAATTTTCTAACACCGGTTTTAACCTTCTCCCCACAGACACAAAAAAGTGATAAAAACATGAGGTTTTAAATCTGAAGGATGAGGAGAGCAGTTGGGAGAAGAGAGACATAAAAAAGGCCAATGAAGTCAGCTGGGTTGTGCTGTTCTGTGTCCACACTCACAGCTCTAAAGAGCCACTCTGTGCTCAGTGTCACCTGCTCCTTGCAAGTCCAAGCCAAGGTTTGTCAAGTCCCTGAAGTCAGGAAGAGCTTCAAAGTCTGAAGTTTGGCCAAAGCAACAAACAAAAGGTTTAGAGGATGCCTTGATCTCTTTATCTGGGCCCTCCCCAGTCACAAGGATGAGGGAGGGTGAGGAGGGAGAGATCCCACCCCAAACGTGAGAGAGGGATCTGAGGGAGCACTTCCTGACTGGCCAGCACCACGGAATTCCAGCTGAACAAGGACACTCTGTGGCTACCCCTGCAAGGATTTTCTGCACATTTAAACCTGCTCATCTCCCAGAGAGATAAAAGAGACCCCAGAGTCACTCACTCTGCCAATCTCTGCAGTCCAGGACACGACGATGGTGTTGGGGACCGTGGTGGACAAGCGGACGAGTGAGGTAATGTTGATTGGTCGGCTGGGGCGCTTTGGTTCAACACCATTTTTGGTTGGTGGCAGATAGCCCTAAAAACCAAAACATTTCATCTCTCAGAAAAGGGAATTCAACAGAGCTTTTGCTTCCTGCCCCTCCCACCACAACCCAATACACCTGGACCAGGCTCCGAGTTTAATTCAAAGAGAGAAGAACCAGACAATAAAATACCAACCATTTTACAAGCTCCTTCTCCTGACAGGAATCCAAAATCCTAACCCTGCCCACAGAATATTATAGGCAACTTTGCCACCTCTCCTGTCTCAGTAAAACTAAACAAAAAAACCCCTAAACTTTGGACCAGAGGTTCTAAAATTCAATCCTTTTTCCTCTGCTCATGTTAATTTAAGACTTATTTGTACTTAATAACAATATGTGATCTTAAAAAGGGAGTTTTTAACTTCCATATTCATAAAATCACTGAATCATTAAGGTTGGAAAAGGCCTCAAAGATTATCAGGTCCAAGTTTTGACTGAACATCACCTTGTCAAGTAAATCCGAACTCGCTTTTGAACCCTTCCAGTTTTCCACCCTCAACCACTCTCCCATGAAAGGAATATTTCCTAATATCCAGCTCCTGCACTGGTGCCTGCCTGGCTCACACTGCTCACCCCAGCCCCCTGTGCCACCCCAGGACTGGCAGCTGCTGTTGGTCAAACACCAAAATTTCCTGTAATGTCTTCTGGGGTTCTGGATCTACTGGCTAAAACAATTTATTTGATATTTTCTACTCAATCAAATGCTCCAGGAAGTGAAAACAGAGGTAGGGATAAATTTTCAGGCTAATTTCTGGCAGATAATTCCTAATAATGCATCCCAAAATGTGTATTGAAAGAACATCTTACTTACTGGAAGGCTGCATGGTTTCCCATTTACTTTCACACATAGATTGGGCGGGAAGTGATCTTCTTGTGGACAACTGGTTTCTGATAAACAAAACCTAAAAGCAAAGAGCTGCTATCATCTTTCACTTTTACAGTGATTTAAAGATCATCTTTTCCTGGAAGGAATTGTTTTCCACTGAGCTATGAAATCATGGCAAATCTTGTTGAACACAGTCTCACATGATGTTATTAAGCAGGAAAGCCCCCCAAAACTACAGTGGTTCAAGGAGGCTGTAGGTTCCTCTTCAGATTCCTTGAATTCCTCAGCCTGACTCATTCCCATACGCAGGTTCCTGTTACAACAATCCCGATTTCTTTTCTGCCTTTTCTCCAGCCTGACCTCTCCACAGTCACACCAAGGTCTCCCAAGGGACATTTGCCACTGTCCCAGCTGCAGTTTCAGCAAACCAGGCCGCTGCTGAGCACAGCCATGGACTCCTCAGGCCTCTGATGTTGGATTTATTTACTGAAGTTCAAAGAGGCGTTTTTGCTGCTGGGTCCCCAGCAGGACCCACCCTTCCTGCTCCCAGCCCAGCTCACGGACAATGGGCATTCCAAGGAGCAGCAAGAGCCTCTCGGCTCCCCTGGATTCCTTCCAGGGACCTGCCCCATCCCTGTCCGTGTCCCATCAGGGGCTGGATAACCAACCTGCTGCTCCCAAAGAGGGGGAGCTGCCCTCTGGAAAGTTCTCCCTCATTCCCTCCTCATCCCTTGGTCCCTTCCACCCCACCTGGCTGAGAGAGAGAGAGTCATCGATTTGTGATACACCTGCCAAAAGCCCCAAATTAACCAGCCCGGTGATCCCCAAAGTGCCTGAAAAAGTAGACCTTGGAATGCCCATGGAATACTGAGCTTGGCGTCCCTGCTAGGAAAAACAACCCTCCCTGCTCATGGATTTTTCAGGCCCAAGCACACAGAATGCAAAGGTGGAGTTACAGGAAGGAGGATTCACTGACAAGAAAATCAACCAGGATGAGGCTCTTCTCCATCCAGGAATTCCCAACCTGTTGGGCAGGATCTGGGTGATAAATCCCACAAAGCAACAGCAGCACAGGCAGTAAAATACCCACCTTAGCTGGACCTGTACTGTGAAGTCACATTTGGTCCCAGAAATATCCCTGGAAACAAGAGAACACGGGTTAAAACATCCTGTTTTCACAAGAGATCCCTCAATATTGCAATATAGATTCCTCAAGAGATTGCTGGAAGTTCAATTTATGGAAAACGCTTTTTTTTTACACAAATAAAGGTGTAAAATAAACACTTTCAGGTATGTATATAATGTACACCAGACTTTACTGCTTCTGCTCAAACCACCGCTCTCAAGACAAGTTAAAAGGAACAGTTTTTATTCTTCAAGATAAATGAATAAATTCTTGTCTGACCTGTATAAATTCCTTGTTTTTGGTATACTAGAAAGTTCTGATGGGTAAAGTACCACCTTTACAGTGAATTAACAGAGAAGTTGGTGGCAAGGAAGGGCTGCAGGAAGCAGAATTCTGGATTTGTAGAGAACATAACGCCGGAGAAACCCACCCAAAACTCACTGGTGGTGTTGAATTCTCTCCTCCTCACCCTTCTGCTCCCCGTACAAAGGGGAAAAGAGCAAACACCCCCTCCCATTTCCAAGTTAGGGATATGGAAAGCTGGCTCCTCTGGGTGGTTTATTGGGATTCAAAGGCTGCTGGAGCTCACTCACATGGAACTGCTGATCTGCTGCACTTGCTGTGGCGTCAGCGCGAAGGCAAAGCAGGTTTCTCGAAATCTCTGACTGTTATCTGAGGCTGCAGGAGAACAGAGAGTATCAAAACCACCCAAGACAATCAGTAAATAATTAAATCAAGTGTCTGCATATCTAGCACACGTTTTTATGGCCAGCCCAGCAGTGTGAGGCATATCTGTTTCTCTGAACAGCTTTAGAGCCAATGAGAAAGTTGCCATTGGAAAGCCTCCTGTAAATAAAAACACCATGAAAAAACTTTATATGCCTATAAAGTGTACATTAAAACAGGGATGAAGATAACAGCAGAGCTGAGGCAAATCATGGCTTTTTATCATTGTAATTTAATGTCAAATGTGTTCTGATATTAAATAAAAATGTATCTTAGGACTTCTCATCAATCACTTTTTTATTTCCCTCAATGCACCAGATCGTGGCTTGGCCTGGAGAAGTTCACAGAGGGGCTGAAGCACAACACGTGGGACATCTCACATTTCAGATTGGTATTTTATGGATTTACATGCAGCAAATACATCTGTAATCGGCCAAGAACTCGTGAGATCTGCAACTGTAAAATCTGACTTTAAAGCCTTTCCACGCTGTGCCACAGTGCTCCAGAACCAAACGCTGCTCAAGAATAAATGCTCCTGCTGGAAATTGTTAAATACCTGTAAAATACTGTTTTTAGCTAAAACTCAGCTCTTCACAGGGCCACTGCAGCAATGAACATGTTTTTTTTAAATAATAAATCAAAAGAAAGCAGCATCTCCCCAGAGAATTATCCCACACACTCACCAACACACACTGAAGTGCAACTTACAAGCAGCTTTCCACTCAATCTCATTATTCTTAATAATTCTATAGGGTTCTGAAGAAATACCCTGTGCATTAAGCCCTCGGTAAATTTACCATTTTTTGGTTTACTACAATGCACTTCTTGACTCATCCCTGAGTGACAGCTGAGTGAACACTTCGGGGTGAGACTCCAGAGGTTTTGTTCCAAACAGCGTGTGGTGGGCTGGAACCAACAATAGCAAAGGCACTGCCTCAGTATAAATATTACCAGCAGCAACCTCCCAAAACTACATTTGTATCTTTCCTGCCTGATAGTGCTGCAAAATCCTTCCATTTATTCCATAATTTGCTGTTGCTCCTGAGCTGGATGAGCAGGAACAGGGAACAGAAAGTTGCTGTTTGGAATAACATAGGGAATCTTTGGAAATGCATTAGGTTTTATAAATAACTTATATTTTGAAATGCATACATTTCCTCCCAGCCTGCCCAGCTAGCACAATGTCTGCAGGAAATACAAACACAATGTATACAATTAACAATGAAAATCTGCTCTCACATGTGCTCTTCGATAGAATTTGACACCTATTTTTAGCTATAAATGGAAAGATCACAATTACAAACTCTAATTAACAAAAGCTGAAATAGCAAAGCTAACGCACTGCAGAGAAATGAGGGAATTCCAGTTATTATTTCCTAGTTTTCCATGGCTTTATCTGCTGGGTTGATTTTTCTCCCAGGTGGTATTTGCTTTAGCCTGGAAATTGCAAACTTTGGCTTTATTAGAAAAGTTCTGGAAGGTTTTTGGGAACTTTTGGTGTGAACTCCAGCACTTTATTAATTAAAAACTGCTGCACATTTAACTAATGCCACCTTCATTTAAAGCTTAATTATCCAGAGAAGTCAACCAGCAGCTACCAAAATTCTAACCCTGCATCTCCCAAGCTTTGCCCTTTCCCCTGCCCATCTCTGTGCTTGGTTTGGTTCCGCAGCAGCTCCAGTTTAGAGAATCCAGCAGGGAAAAGCACAAACAGGAGGAACTGGAAGTGTGTGCAGCAGGAAAACCGTGACACAGTTTGGACCAGAGGTTCAGAATCAATCCTTTTTCTTCTGCTCATGTTGACAGAAGATTTGTTTTTACTAAATAGTGATATGAAAAGAGGGTTTTGAACTTACGTATTTAAGAACCACTGAATTATTAAGGAAAAGACCTCCAAGATCACCAGGTCCAACTTTTGACTGAACACCCTTTTGTCAACTAAATCAAAATGTGATTTTTGAGCCCTTCCAGGGTTGGTGATTCCACACTTCCCTGGGGAAGCTGTTTCAATACTTAACCACTCTCCTAGGAAAGAAATTTATCCCAAAATCCAGCTGTTGTAGTGGTCAAATTAAAGCATTTATACATTTATTCGGGAGAAAATGTAGAAGGACATCCCTGAGTGCTGACATGGGAGCTTTCCCCATTCCAGCTCTCCTCACAAGCCATGCCAGGACAGAAAACAGTTTCTGCTTGAATCAAAAACTAAATAAAAAAGACTTCTGGCCTTTCTTCTTGAGATTTGGGGGGTTTTTTGGTCTTTTTAGTGTCTTTTGTGCAGTTAATGCTGCATCCTCAAAGAGGAGACTTTGCAAGGGAGTGACAGGACAAGGGTAACAGGTTTAACTGCAAGAGGGCAGGGTTAGATGGGATATGGGGAAGGAATTCTTCCTTGTGAGGGTGGTGAAGGGCTGGGATGGAATTCCCAGAGAAGCCGTGGCTGCCCCTGGACCCCTGGGAGTGTCCAAGGCCAGGCTGGACAGGCTCAGAGCACCCTGGGATAGCGAAAGGTGTCCCACGGCAGGGGTGGGATGGGATTTCAGGTTCCCTCCAACCCAAACCCTCCTGGAATTCTGTGCTGAGCCCTTGCCTCACTAACTGTGAGCAAAGCCTGGGAGCTGCTGGATCCCTGATCCCAGAGCTCCGATTCCCTGGGAAGCAGCACCGCCACCCCCATGCTCTCCATACGTTGTTTTGTGTACAGCCCTCGCTGTGATTACCACGGGAGCACGGCCAAATTGTAAAGAGGGAAGAAAAAAACCTGTTAATTAGGCAAAGATGCTCCAAAAGGCAATCAAAATATTTCAAAACTCTTGACAGACTGAGCCCAACAGGCAGAGGAAGACAGACAAGAAGCTACATTAAACTACAACCGAGCTATGGTCAGGCTCCTCAGCTACTCTGAGGATACAACTCCGCCCCTTGGATGTGTAGTTGCATCTAAAAGGGAGATGAAATCTGATTTTTCTTTGCGGCTTTCTCTAATCTTCTCCCTTATCAGCTTTTTATGCCCATATCTAGTCCTTCTAGATCTGTTTACCCTACAGATGATGCATGAAACTCCCACCAAACCACATGAAACAGAGCTCACTGAGCAGCTTTTCCATGAAACACTGAGCTTCCACCCCTCTGGCTCCAGCTCCTCTATTCCCAAAGACTTGAGATTTTCCAAGGCAGAGCCATTGGAAATTTGGAATTTCAGAGTGCAGAAAAGCTGACAGATTTCTATTAATTCATCTGGTGTATCTGCTGTGTTTAAAACACCAAACAGACCCTGGCAAGTCAAGCATATCATTTACTTTTAAAGTTCTGGAGGATGATTAAAACCAGAAACATGCAAATATATCATTTTAGACAATAAAATCATTCTGATGGCTACGAACACAACCATGCCCTGCAAATAACCATTATTATTTAACAAAAGAAAGGTAAAAATAGATCTGCAATTGAAAACCAAGTGGATGAAAATAGAATTTATAATCCAATAAAGCTGGAATCAAGCCAGGACAACAGAGTTAATATGGACATTCTTCAGAAAGATGCCAGGAATGTTTTTTGGGGGCTGGGTTTGTTGTTTCTTTTCTATAACTATGATTTATTACATATTAAAACATTTTCTTTAACCCTCCCTGAATGGAAAAGAGCTTGGAAGAGTCAAGAGTGCAAAATGCATAAAAGGTTACAGAGTTTCTTCTCCCAAACTCTTCTTTTCCTAATTCACTCTCACCACCATTTCCTGAATTATTCCAGGCTTACCTCACTCCAGGAATGATCCAAACTGCACCTGGGATTGGTACAGATTAACTGAGGGACACAATTGTGCCTTGCTGGTTGGGGATTTTCTTAGAACACTTCATTGAGGTAAAAAGTTTTCAAAATTTGAGGGAAAACTGTTTTCATATATGGCATTCACAGGGCCAAACCACTTAAAATCCCATAGGAATATACATATATATATATACACACAATATATATAGGGGTGTGTACATATATATTAATATATATGTATATACACACAATCAACAGACCACCTATTTAATAAATAAAAATGATACAGAAAAGATCTTTTCTACTAATTCTTCTCTTTATTTTGGAAAACCCCTCCAGCACCAGAGTGAAAAGAACCCAGCTTGAGTGGCTGCATTTTCTACAGCTCTAAAAATATTCTGTTCCACCTCACCAGTACCCAAGGCTAAAAATAGCCACACAATCTTTCTGCAGTAAAATACCTCTTGCTGTCTTGAGAAAAAGCCACTCTGAATTTCCATTCAAGCACAAACACCTTCAAATTTTTCATGAATTTTCTGGGATCACAGAGCTGAGGTGGCGATGCTTCCTAATGCATCTGACCTATAAACTGAGGTTCATCTTCCCTTCATCATCACCCAGTGCAGCTTATTAAATACTGGAGGGAATATATTAGAGAGGGAGGCTTGGCCGAAAATTAAATTTGCATTTTACACCACAGGAATTACCTAAGATATCACTGAATGGGCCCTTTCCCAATGATTCCCAGTAATCGTGTGTTTATTTCCAAAGGCAAAAATAGTTGTGTTAAGGAAGAGTATGAGGAGTAGAGGAAATTTTTGCTGCATGCTGTAAGAAAAACAAGAGATTCCCAATTGGTTATTCACTAACCCAGCAGTCTGGATTACCTAAATTTGTTGAAATATTATCCAGAAATATGGAATAGCTGTCTCTGACTTACTCCTGAGGGGCAGCTTTGCTCTCTGTGACCATGCACAGGACTCAGGGAAGCTGAGTGAGGGGTTTGGGATGGATTTTAGGAAAAGGTTTTTCCCTCAGGGCGTTCTGGGGCACTGGCCAGGCTCCCCAGAGAATGGGCATGGCCCGAGGCTGCCAGAGCTCCAGGAATATTGGGACAATGCTTCCAGGGACAGGGTGGGATTTTGGGGTGTCTATGCAGGGCCAGGAGCTGGACTGAATAATCCTGTTGGGTCCTTCCCAACTCAGGATATTCCCCAATTCTTGCTTTTCCTCCTCAGACAGGTGAGATGCTTCATTTTGCTGCTTTTGTCTTAAACAACAGAAGGCATCGAATCGATTTATGCTCAATCCTCTATCAAGTATCACTGCTGAAAATTTAATCCCTGCCTCCCAACTAGACCAAAATGAGCATGCTTAGGAAGGCACAGAAAACACTGTGCTTTGAAAATGTTGAAATTCAGAGAGGCTTTGAGCCCTGCTCCAGGGCAGCAGAAGGCAGGAAATCCGTAACACAACACCACAGCACAGCTCCTCATCGCTCCGGCTGTCCGGAGCCTCCTGGATCGCTCTGCCCAGGGCTCATTTGTCCAGCTGTGTTTGGAAGCAGGATCCAAGGCTGGGTTTGAGCTCTAATGGCTGTAGAGAAGCACAATCCAGGGGGGTACGTGGGAGAAAAATGCTGAGAGGATCCAGCTTAACGGGGGATCTCATCTCAGGATGCACCACGAGGCCTCCAAAGCCACCCCAATTTCTGGAACTCCCAGGTAACCAAGTGTTTATTTACACATTGACACTTCCTGCCTCTGAACCACAACCTCTCAGCCCCAAGCTCTGTCATCTTCTGGAACCAGCAGCACTTTCAAACCACCACCCACCATTCCCTGCACTTCCGGCTGCCATGAAATGCAGCTGGAGCGAGCAGGATGGGGCTGGGCACAGCCAGATCCCTCCTGGAGCCACCCTCTCTCTGGAAAGCTGGAAAAGCCTCCCAGCAATCACTAAAGCCATGCCAAAGGAGGGCTCTGCATCCCAATACCCAAGGGCATGGCCGAGGGATGTCCTGTCCTGTCCTGTACAAGCCATGGGATTCAGGAGCTCTGAGCTCATGTCCAGTGCCAAGAGAAATCCCAAATTTCCACTGCTTTTTGTCACACCTTGGCCATTCCACTTCATTTCAATCACTTATCACAATGGATGCTGCATCCTCAACCTTTCGAAACACTTCAAAACTACTTGAGGGGAAGCATTTTAGTAAACATCCAAATCCTTCTTTCCTTGATGAGCTCTTCTCCCACCTCCACAGGTCACAACTGTGCCCACAAACTCCCTGACAAAAGTGGAGTGACAGGGCCATGTTCTCCACCTTAGAACAGATGAAAAACTGAACCCCAGTTCTGGCCAGCTGCTGCATTTATCCCTACGAATCATTTTTAGATTCTGTTCAACTCACAGTTAATCCTCAGGAGGAACAGGCAGAGCCACCCTGGGGGTGGGAAAGGAAGGGAGTAAAGAGATGTGAAGGAGCTTATTTGAAATTGTGCCTAAATATATATATGAAAATAGCCTGGAAATACTCCAAGGGCTACAATTAATCCATAAATATTATGTATTTCGTAACTCTTTCTGATATGTTGTATAAACAGAACACAGAATAGATCAGCTGGAAATTATGTGCAATTGGGCAGACATTTATGTTTGATTATTCTTTAAATCAGTCAAGCAGAGCATTTCTGAAGACCTGCAGGAAGATTAGGGGACACTTCCATGCCAACATTCCATGCCCAAACTCTCCACTCTCCCAACCCACCTCTGTGGATGGATGCCAACTCTCCTCTCACCCTCCTGGGCCCACGGATCTCCACTGCACATCCATCATTTTTCCAGAGGGAAGGAACACCACTGGATCCTCCTTACTCAAGCTCAGCCCCTTGATTCCCTCAGACACCTAAATTATGTCCCACAACTAAAATGCTGCTTTCGGGCTTCAATATTTTACCTTTTATTCCTAAAAGCACGAACTCAGACACTTCAAAAGGAGCAGCACAAAGTGAGCACTGCCACATCCCCACATGGATCATGGTTCTGGAGAAGTTTTCCTCTCAACAGGAAAGTTTTTTCCTCAGGCACAGTGCAGGACTGCTGGGATGTCCTGTGCCGGGCCAGGAGATGGATTTTGTTCCTTGCTCCTCCTAACTCAGGATATTTTATATTCTTCACGATTCTGTGGAAGCCAAGTGGCTTCCCAGCTCCATTCACAGCAGAGCAGCCGTGTCTGGAAACATCCACATCCTGTCAGGGCCTGGAATCTCGGTACATCCATATCCTGTCAGGGCCTGGAATCTCGGTGACCTCAGCTCTAGGCATGAGGAGATTGAGCAATCAGATGAAGAGAGTCTCAATAAATGACACTCCTTTTCTTTAGCACAGGAGTTACCCAGTTGGTTAAAGCTCTCTCAGACTTAAAAGAAACACTCTTGACTGTGGAAAGCTTAACTTGAGGCACAGCACATGCAAATCTAAGAAAAGAACCCCAAGTGCGCTGTAATTCCAGTGCAGCCCCAGCACAGAGCTAATACTTCACCCCATTCTTGCACAATGAAAAGCTGCAGGGCCGGAAGTCAGAGAGCTCAAAGCTGAGTTGAGAATATAGTGTTTTGTTGAACTTCCTCCCACAAAGTACATTTCAAAAAATAATAAACACAGAAGACAGTAAAAGCGTGACTTTCATATAAACCATAATAGCAATTGCACGGAGCGAGAGATCAGCTCGCTGATAGAGAAAAAGGAGAAATACTTGCCAAACAAAACTTTCACGTTTCCAACCCAGCTTCTTCGCGCACTGAATTGTTTAATTGTTTAATGGCTCCACCTTGAACTATAGGCACCCTAAAGATTTTAAGCAGCTCAGTTGCAAGGTCTGGCCCCATGTCCAAAGCACCAGGATCACTCACAGCCAAAGGAAATCATGGTAAGTGCAAGTCAGGAGAACAAATGCTGGCTGGGGAGCATGGACTCAATCCCTGAGCGGGGAAATTCTGCTGCTTGGAGAAACCCTGGTGGTAGAGTCCAGAAATTAAGAAATTAAACTGAGGGAGGCCTCCATCCAGAGAAGCCTTAGTAGAGGCACAGGAAGCTGTGATGGAGCTGGTACCTGAGTCTGGAATTCTGCTGGCTCTGAGGGATAATGACTGATCTGCACCTCTTCCTTCCAGGAGGCTGCAGGTAAAACATTCTAGTTTCTCTGGCTCAGATCCAACTTTCAGTGCTGTGTTCATATCACTGAGAGCTGAAGCACAGCAAATAAACTGCAGGATGATGATCCTTCTGCCATTTGGACTGATTTTAAACAGGAGGAGAGCTCACATCCTCTTTAATCCTTTCAATTGGAAAAAAAAAAAGCTTCATTTCCCTTACAGGTAAGTAAAGACCCCTAAGCCAGTTAAAATGTTTTTTGGAACGACTACACAGCTAAAGCAATTAGGAATGACATTTGCTGTAACAAGAGGCATTTTTAAGATGTTGCTTAACTATCTCATGTCCCTTCCATAATAATCTGGCAAATTCTGGTCCTTGTTACTCACAGTAAACACATTTCACCACACAAAAGAGATCTTATCTGTGTGTTAGGAGTTACTTTTAGAAAAAGTGCTTAAAAAACAACCAATTAGCAACGCCTGGGCTCTGGGGGCTGGAAATGGGAGAATTAAGTGAGAGCTGCAGCTTTACTTGACAAACAACTTAAATTCTCCTCTTCAAGAGATCCTATTAGAAAAACAACAGAGAAGCACAGTAATAAGGCAACTTGCATACATTCCACCAGGGCCAGAGTGGACAGCTTTTCCTCCAAAAAGAAAAAAGCCATAGAATCCCTTCAAATGGTGGTTAACCACGGCAGAGAGCTCAGGGCACATTCACCCACCAGCACACATTTCCAGAACAAGGAGCTTTCCTGGCTGGCTCGGACACAAACCCACCCCATCTCGATGCTTTCTCCACTTGGCAGTGAGGGTGACTAATAAAATGTGGATCAAATTCAACAGCTCCACAGCAAATGAACAAATGTCTCTTTGTCTCACATCAGCAATGTCCAAGGAAGGACTGGACAGCACTCAGGGCCCTGGCTGGTGACAAGGTGCTGATCAAAGGTTGGACTCCGTGATCGTGGAGGGCTTTTCCAACCTCAGGGAATCTGGAATTCAGCCAGCCATGCTCAAGAAGCACTGGTGAGATGGATAAATCCCTGCATTCCATGAATCCAGCCCAGCAAGCAGCCAGCACATCCATCTGAATCCCAGGCCAGAGCTGCACTCAAGTGTAAGAAGGTAACATCTATTTCCTCCTTCTGTCCCTGACATTACAAATCAGAGCTAGCAGATTCCATTTCCTGATCTGTTCCTCACATCAGTCGTGTGCTACCCACCCACACGAAATATTTGGGTACAGAACGCCTGTTTGAGTGCCCTGCTGGGCAACTCCCTGCCCTGAGGCTTTCTCCAATTACTGCTTCTCCAATCAACCATCACTTCTCAAAGGAACAGAAAACTGTAGCAAACCTTCCCAGCTGTCCCAGCTGGACTTGGGAGCAAGCAGGGGCAATCCCACCCACGGATGTGCTGTGCCCAGTTTTAGGTAATGACTGTCATTCCAGAAGGAGCTGAAACCTGAATTATACAAATTCTCTCTCTCACACATTTTCCATCTCTTCCAGTAGGTTCCATTTCAAGCAGGCAGAGAATTATTCCAAACCCCACATCGGGTCATCAGTTCATCCTTGTGGGGGAGGGAAGCAGAGTAAATTCAAAAGTTCTTTATCCCTATCCCATGAGTAATCTGATGGGAAAAAACAAGCAGGAGATGCTGAAACGCTGGCTAAATTCCAGGTTCTGAGTGTCTGCAGTAGGATCTGCCAGTGGAAAACAAACCAGGAAACCTACACGTTGGACACTTGAGGAAACCCCCACTGCTGGCAGCAGAGAGAAGGATGCCCAAACCATCTGGGGCAAATGTTCTACAAATCATTTTAGACTTTGCAGTCAAAGTATCAGCAATAAATGGAGAAAATGAATCCAAGTCTGAACAGGGTGGGGGGGCTCTGGCACAGATTTCCCAGAGAAGCTGTGGCTGCCCCTGGATCCCTGGAGATGTCCACGGTCAGGCTGGACACCCTGGGATAGAGGAAGGTGTGGGGATGGGACTGGAGAAGGTCCCTTCCAATCCAAACAATTCCAGGATTCTCTGATATGCACGGACACTGAAGCTCTTCCCTCAAATGCTCAAGTGAAAAAGCTTTTTAATAGGATTGCTTCAGACAAAGAGAATTCCCATACAAAACAAAAGTCCCAAACATTCCTAAGTTAACAGAAAGGACAGGGATAGCTTCCAAAGGTATCCACTTGGAATTTCACTTCCTTTTTCTTATCCTGACACTCCACAAGTATCCCATTGTCCATCAACTCCTGAGGCACTGAGACCTGGCAGGGAGTGAATTATGATCCCTGCATCTGGGGCTGGTTTGTCAGACACAGAGCTGACAGCAAAGTGCTCTTCCCACATGCAGGAATCAATGCACACCATCATTCCTGCACTGGAATGTCTTGTGGAAATTACAGCCTTATTTTGAAGTATTTATAATGGAAAAGTGATGAGACCCATACTGAGTACCTAATTAGCTCACACCACCAGCACTGCCTGGAATGGTTATTAATCAATTAGGGTTTAGATTAAAGCTAAATAGATACAGTGCACCTCTGGAAAGAATACCTGACCCAGAAGATGAAATTACCAAAAACTCTCTGCTTTTCTCTCAATTACAGCATCTAAACCAAAAAAATATGCAAACAACTGTGCCAGATCCTTCAGAAATGCACAGACAACCCTCAGCACTCACACATCAGGCCTCCCACAGCCCTTCAGACTGCCACTGGAAAGTACCTGCTCAGCTTTGTTTACAAGGGATTTCTTCTGCAAAGGACTTTTTTTCTCACTCACCCACCCCCTCTCCCCAGATCTCCTCTCACAAATCTGCGCCTCCTACCAGCAGTGAATCTCTCCTGGGGTTTCAAGCCAGCAGAAGGTTCCAACACACAAGCAACGGCTCAGGAATCACCAGGACTGTTGCATTTAGGCAATATTTAAGAGTATTAAAAGTCAGCCATGCTGTAAAGTGCTACCAGAGAAATCACACATTATATAATGCTCTGGAAGCAGCAGATTCTTCTCAGCAGCTCCACCAGTGATTTATACCTTCATACAAAAATCAGTTGCAAGAAAAGTAGCCACAACTGAAAAAGAACCACAAGCCTCCCTGAATTCAGATGTTCAGGCTGTAATGGATCCAGCAAATTTCCAGCCTGGCATTCCTTCCCAGCACAGATGAGAACATTTTAGAAGCCTGATGGATTTGGGGGTAGTTTTGTTCAGTTTGGAGTTTTTTTTAACAATGAAACTCTGTGGTTTGTAAGAACTACTGAAAGCAGACTGGTTTTTTTCCCTTTTTTTCTAAGATTCAGTTTGTTTCTTGTCAGAGTCCCCCCTTAAAAATAACGGATGTTTAAACCATATTTAGAGGCTCAGCTAAAGCAACTAATGAGTGTTACGTAAGATGTCTCTCCATGTAGAACAATCTGTTCCAAAAGTTACCAAAAATAGAAATTCTCTAAACACTGGTGTGATGCAATATTTAACCAGTTGCTGCACCAGCAGCTGAATTTGGCCATTATTCCCCAAACAGCACCAAGTGCTGTGCCGAGGTTTTCTTACCTAGGCTGGTAGGTTTGATCAGCTCATCCAACAAGTCATAAAAAGGGAGTTTCTGCAGTTTGATGTCGGGGTGCACGGGGTGCAGGGCCGAGGTGAGGTGGGGCAGTTCCAGTTCGTGTTTGGGTCCCAGGAGCGACACGGGGAGCAAGGGGGACGTGGCGGGGTGGCCGTCGTAGCCGAGCTGTGGAATGGTGGATGGCGACAGCGTGGCCGGCATGGAGCTCGAGTGCACGCTGGGGATGGACAGGTCTGCTGGGGTCATGATTTTCTGGGGGAACCTTCTCCTATAGAGTTCTTTGATTTTCATCTGGACGGCGGGGCTGCAGCCAGCCTTGAGCAAGTGCAGGGCTTTCGTCAGCAGTTCGTGTTTGCGGCCGTGCTTGTTCCTCCCCGCGTAGCCCAGCAGCACCTGCAGTTCCGAAACTCGAAGGCTCATAACCATTTGCTTCAAAGAAACAAAACAAAGAATTAATACTAGACTTCCAGCATCCTCACCAACACTAAAAAGTGCCTGAAGCGCATTAAGCATGAAGCTTTTGAAGGCACGGTGCCACTGCTCTGCCCCCTTTTACAATGCTCACAGATATTTATTTTGAAGTCTGCAACGAGCGATTTTTAAAGGCATTTCCATCATGTTGGGAAAAAACCTGAGAAAAGGACAAGTTCCCAGTGCAAAATAAAGGCTGTAACTCGAATTATTTTTTAATCACTTGCTAGAATCTCTGATGCTAACCATTTTTTATTGCTCTAGCTGGATGTAAAAGAAGTTATACATTGACAATATCCAAGCTGTGCCAATCCTCAATTCCAGACACCACTTCCAAGTGCCTCCCTCACTTTCTGCCATGCAGCAGAACTAATCCACACAGGTTCGAAGAAAGGAGATAAATGACATTAAAAAGAGAGTGAATATAATCCCATTTGTGTGCAACTCCATGCTATTATTTCTGGGTTAAAGGAAACTTCCTCCCATTCCATCTCTGTGTTTCTCCCATCAGAGCTGTGTGTCCCATTTTGGATGGGAGAGCTGGGCTTTGCCTTCTATTAATTAGCATCCTCATTAACACAGCCACTCACTGTCTCCCAATATGATCTAATGAATCAAACTGGTACAACTTGTCACCTGTTTCACTTCTCCAGGAACTGAGAAAAACACTTCCCAAACCAGTGAAACCAGTAATCACCAGTGCGCATCAACTAGGCAGGCAGGAGCCAGAAAATCAACTTCAGGGCCTGGTCTTTATTGAAAAATATATTTCAGTGCTTGACAGCAGCTTGTTCATCATCAGAAGGCCTGAGACATCACCTGGAATGATGATATTCCTGCAGAACTTTGGATTCCCAAGGAATCATAAAGAAGTACAATGCCTAAAAGCCACTGATGTGACTGGCTGCCTGCATCTTCTGCACAAAATACCCTGAATATTCTGTAGTCAATCCCAAAAGAACAAATTCCAAGCAATACTTGATGTATATTTTCGGGACCAAAGCAGCTATTTCAGCACACAAGGGTTCTGCAATTTCCCAGCCACTGAAGGATGAAGACCCAAACCAGAATTAGCATTTGGAATCTCTGAATTTGACTACAAATGCTACCATCCTCTCTGGTCCTTCAAACTGTGCAAGGTATTCAGACACAAACGCTGCTCTGGTATTTTCCACAGTAATTCTTAAACCCGGAATGCCAAGATTAGAAAGGTGCTACCCCTGGCTTTAGCAAAACCAGTCTGAAACTCCCATCACTTCCTCAAAGCTCCAGCACCTGCAAGAGATCTTCATGGCCCAGGTGGCCACAGAAGGGTCTTCCCTACACTGAAACTGGTCCTGTTATTTAAAAGCCCTAAATGAGATGATTCATGTCTTTAATGAGGTTTGCACCAGCCACACTGAACTCAAATCTGCCACAAGATTTCTGCTCTGCTGAACCACAGCACCAGAGTTCAGGAACCTCACTGCAAAGCCTCGGTAAGCCTTGCTGCAGCCTTCAACAAACCCTTTGGATAGAACTGGAGTTTGCTGGGTTTTTTTTTTTTCCTCTGAATACCCCAAGAACCTTCTTCACACTTAACTGTGGGACTGTCACAGAGCTACTAATGAGAACAGACGAGGTACTTGGTAAGAAATGAAGATGTCTTAAAAGAATAAGGCATTTCAGTTCCAATCTGAAGTGTTGACAGCTGAAAGGAAAGTGAAACAAATAGATTTGAAACATGGAAAAACATTATTTATAATGCTTTACAAACACTTCTTCAACAGAATGAGTAGTTACAGCTGAAGGGTTTAATGCCATCACCATTAAATGTCACTTCCTGAACAGCCAGAACCTCTCAGAGCTTCACTCTGTTCTCATTTTGCAATAAACTCATGGGCCCAGCTTGCAGAGAGCACAAGAGGATTAAGAAATAATTGAGGCAACAGAGAAGCTCCTGCTCCATGTGGGATGATTTCCATTTTTAAGGTAAAGGCGAGCTGGAATGAGCCTACAGAACGCAGGGTCCACGGTGGAGCCAGACACACAGACCAAAACAAACAAAATTCCCACGTCTTCCCCACCCTGGCGCATTCCTCACACAGGAGGACAAGAACAATTTTGTTTGCAGTGTTCAGGGCACTGACAGATCCATCCTTAAAAACAGCAATGAAGCCTTGTGGGTTTATTACAGCTTCTTACTTCACAGATAAACCTTTCCTCCACAACAAAGGGAGGCAATGCCTTAAACCATCCCCACCTTGCACAGGGCCTTCCCAGGGGATCATGTCCCTCAGGGGCACTGGGAAGCCAAACTGGGAAAGTCTCCCACAGCATGAACAGGAAAATTCCTGTCCCCTCCTCCAACCCAGTTGTGTCTTATTCGAGGACAAAGCTCAGCTCCATCAGCAGAAATCCAAGCCCTCTATAGGCTCTGATCCCTTGGCCCATGGCATCCTGACCCTGGAACAGGCAGGATAATACAGCAGGGAAACAACCCAAGTGCTGCCAGACACACCAAGCAAATACATGAAAAAGCTGCAATTTCTCACGTTTTCTCTGTCACATCTCACCTCATCACAAATCCAACCCCTCGCTGGCTCAGTTGCAGCAGCAAAGCTGAAGGGCAAAGACACAAAGCGTTTTGCTTTAGGAAATCTTGCTTTTCTTTCCTGTTGCCTGCAGCAGTTTAGTGAAAAGATCACTGGCACCTGCCAGGTACAAAGCCCACCACAAAGACCCTGGCCCCAACAACAGCAAATACCCACGGTGCAAACAACTGCCCCCACCTCTGGCTGCTGAGCAGAATTGCCAAAATGTTTGGACTTCTCTTTCCTAACAGGAAATAAAGTAACAAAACAACAACGAAAAGCTGAACTGCAGAGAAATAAAAGGATATGCACAGTTCCCAAGGACTGGCTGCAGAGAAATCCTACACACTGCAATTCCAGGTGTTGAGTTATGGGAATACCCATTCCTACAAATACCACAGCAGTGCACAAGAAATTGATGTTATTTAGCTCTGAAAAGGTTGAGGTTTTGTGCCACTCAGTTTCAAACTGGTTTCCAACAAATCCCAGCGTCAAACACACACTGGTACTGTGCATTTGGGTACCCAGGGAATACCCAAAATCCAAAGAGAGGAGGAGGCTGGTGGGAAATGTTCAGAGAGTAAAAGAGGCAGAAGAAGCTCTCCAGAAACTCAACTAGCTCAGGCTGGTGGCACATTTCTATCCTGACTCCCTGTAAAGACCTTCCTGGAGTGAAGGAGGGAACTGCAATCTCTAAACACACATCTGACATTTCCTGCTCGACAACACAACACAAACACGGGTTCCTCCACCAAACCTGCATTAGTCACGGATTCCTTATTCCTGCTCCCTCTCCAACATTCCCTCACCCCAACTCTGACACCACAGTCCTTCCCAAATCCCTCAGGGAATTTTCCTGCCATCAGACAAGTCCCGTAATTGTCTGTGTGAGGTGGGAAAGAGGCCAGGTTATTTTCCCACCTCCCAGTTTCCAACCTGGGCCATTTTTCTGGCTATGTCATCCCAAGCATTTGATGCCGTTCTGGCTGCCGCAGGAGCGGGAGCATCCCCAATTTCTGTGTGTTGAGGAAACCCTCTGGAACAACCCACCTGGAAACAAGGAGAATTCACTGCTCCACACCTCCTCCAGATAACCCATAAGGTTTGGAAAAAAATAGTTAAAGTATATGAGAGTAACCCATGGGCAGCATTGCCATCATTCCCCACTCTCCAGTGCTTACCCAGAGGAAAGGGATGTCCTACCTACAGCTCTTTTCCAAAATAATCATTACATTTTTTAAAAGCTACTAGAGATGGAAATTGTTTAAGGCAAGAATCATTTACTTTTATTTTCTCTGCAAGGGCAATAGCAGAGATGAAATCTTGGCTTTCCAAACAAGCCCAGTCGTTCCACTCAAGGAAAAATTCCCAAACTGGGCAGATTCCTGGCTCAAGGAATCCCAACCCTTAGCACAGATTAACAGGTCAGAGCAGGGAAAATTGTTTTCAGGAATTATACTTTGTCTCCGTAACCTATGAAAGTTGGGAATTAAGCTTAAAAATAAATAAAATCTAAGTGGTGGTGCCTCTGGATAAGAAATTCCCTGGATAACCTGTGGCTGGTCTCACAGGCACTGATTACTCAGGGAAATGAGTGGATGCAGGCAGTGAACATCATTCCTGGCCTGGAAAACACAGGGAGGTTTAAACCCTGCTTTGAAATGCAGGAAGAGGAGCTGCAAGTGCTGCTGCTGGAGAAAGACCAGACCCAGGTTATCTGCTGAGATCCAACACCACACACAGGGAACTTGCTTATTTTCCTCCCCATTTTTAGAAGGGAGGGACGTGTCTGAAAGGTGAAAACCAGGCAGAAACCAGTATTTATTTATATTTTTAATAAACTGAGCAGTGTCTACAGAGTGATGGACAAGAGTGAGCGTTTTTCACCCACCCAGCAGCACAAGAACTGCCTTCAAAGCAAAACATTCAAATCCAACAGTTTGATCCATGTTTTTTAGAAAAGGTATTTCTCCATCTCCAGTTACCAGCCCCAGGATCTATCTGGAGAATCCAACAAGTTATTCCTGGATGTTTATGATAAGCAGAAGCAGGGAATAAGCTCCAAAAGACATTCAAATGATTTGCCAGCACAACACGAAGCATTTGGCTGGGGCCCACACCACATTCTGTGCCTAAAGCAATCCAGCAGGTCCTCCCCAATCCTCCAAGCATTAACATGAAAGGTAAAGGGGGGAAAAATAGGAATGAAAAAAAAAATCACCTCAAACCCCAGTCAAAAGATGGAAGAGAGTTAAGTAAAAAAAGAAATGGGAGATCACCTATTTATAAACAGCAATTTCAGGCAGTGCCAGTAAATACCTTGTTATTAAAAACACAGTGATTAGCTACAGTGATCTTTTAGTAATTAAGAGTCATTATGACAGAACGGAGCAAGCTCTGCAAGCGAATTCCTTCGAAGGTGAAGGGCAACACAAATGGAAATTTCCCCCCTATGAAAAAGGAACTCCATAATCACTTCCAAAAGGCAGGTAAGAAAAAAATCTTTTTTCTCTAATATAAGCATCAAGGAAGTGTTAGGCGAGTATGGAAATGGTTCTGAATTAATCCCAGTAAACTCCAACCCCCAGCTGTAAAAATACAGCTCCTGCATGCTCTGAGCAGTCTCTTTAACCCCTGAGAGCAATTTTCTGCAGAACGAAGATCTCTACACTCAGACTAAACTCTCAGCTTCATGGATATTTAGGATTTGTGAAACTGAACGATCATGAAGGTAAAAATATCCCCATTTTTAATAAACCACATTCTCTAGCCCTAAATTCCACCTGCAAGGCTCACCCAAGGAAGCTCTCAAGGCTGAACTATAAAAACTGAACTCAGTCTCCTGAAAATCTGCAAGAGGGAGTGAAACAAATCCCGGGAAGCTCGAGTGCCTCGATGACAGGCTGTGACTTCCTGCATTTGTCTCAGGCAACCAAAACAGCCACAGGTTGAAGTCCCTGTAATTCAAACCAGAGGGGAGGCAAAGGCACAGAAAACCAGTCATAAATATGCAACGTCCTCCAAGCTTTAAGGAGGCTGCTGGGTTCCATCAGGAAAAACTCTTTTTGCTGGAGTGGGACCTCCAAGGCTTTGGGAATGCAGGCAGCACTAAAGGAATAGGTACAAGGCAGTACCAGGTACAAATATTATTTGCTTTTGTTGCACACACAAGAGGATTGAGTATTTCTTAGTCAAAGAAACCTCTATTTACACAGCGTATCAGTGCTCATAAAGGACATGTGGTAATTGTAGGAGCAAATCTACTCATTTGAATAGCTGGCAAGAAAAACAGGCTTGAAACCAGTAAAAATCAGTCAACAAAATGATGCTGGAAATGCCAGAACAGCCTGGGCAGAGCTGCTGATGGCACCTCCAGAGATCTGGGCTTCCTTAAGCTCAAACTGTATTCACGATTTTTGCCAAGTAATGTATTCTCTGCCATGCAGCTGAGAAAGCGCCCATAAAGCTGGAGCCATCAGGTGTTATTTACCTCTGCAGGATCACAAACAAGAGATTTCCTTGTGAATTACACGGCTGCAGATCTTTTAATAGAAACATTATGACCCTTGAACCAACGTACCTGAATGATGAAGCTTTTTCAGCCTTAATGATCCTGTGATTGTGCAATTTTAAGCTCAGATTCTACAGCTTTAAGCTCAGTGCTAACACTAGGAAGCTGTCAGGGAGGAGATCATAAAAACTGCAGCAGTTCAGGTGGAAGCTTCTGAACAGATCTCCCACCAAAATCCTTCTGTATCAGCCCACAGAAGCACATCACCACAGAACTTGGAATTCCATGGATAATTAATCCAAGGAACATTCTCCTCACCTGCTCCTGGCAAACATTCTTGTTTATATCTATTACACTGGTAAAATCCCCGAATTCAGTAGGTTTTCGGAAGGTGGGTGATGCTGTTCATACCTAAACACCAATAAACTGAAGCTGTAAATTCCAGCCAGAGCCCTGCATCTAATCCCACACCAGTGATGCCACCGAGTTCTTTGGGGTGTCTGTCACTGCCTGGATTCAAAAACCCCACAGTGATGAAAGTACCAAAACTCGATGACGAGTGACAGGATATTGGAAAAGCAAACACAGAGGCAGCTCCAGCCCCCTGAACTGCTGCTGGTAACAGGCAGAGTTTGGAATTTTCAACATAATCCCCGTGTCTTAAAGGTTGTCTTATGCTTTTGGCAGATGCCTGTGGTATTTTGCCGTGCTCTGGGAGATTGGAAATACCTTCTAAAAGCATTGACACATAAACCCTGGCACATTAGTGCAGGCAGTTGTCCTTCTAGACCTCCATTCCAGCCCTTTTCCTACAGGTTATTTCCCCAGGGAGGGAGATCCAGCCAAACTGGGTGACCACAGACCTCGAATTCAGTGTTCAAACACTTAACCCCGGGGGGTTTTCTTGTTTGGTGACAATGAGGACACACCAACGGGTGGGCAGAGATGCTGGGGCAGGGACTTGCTCCAGCTGCGAGAGAGATTTGCTAGGAAAAGTCTGCCAAGACTGAAGTCATGTCTAAAATGGGTTTGATTTAAAGCAAGTCGCATTTTATCTTAATCCGTAACGAAAGTTTTACCGGTCTCAGGAGACTTTCCCCGCTAGGTGAACGCTATTATTACTTTTGGTATTAAATAAGGTTGCTGACACAGTGGTAATCTCCATTTTCTTGGAGACTCCAGGTTTTTTCAGCCACACTCAAACTTAACTGTCCCTGGTGTCTTTCTCTTTGCAGCTGGGAATTCCGTGCTGGAATGATTTCCATGACAAGTAATGGCAGAAATACCAGTTTGGGAAATCCTGGCTTGGACACAGGAGCCTCTCTGCAGGCAAACAAAACTCTCACCTAAGGCTAAGAGTGAAGACCATTACTTGGGAGAGGGTCACTGCCAGACAAATTTACTTTTTATTAACAACGTTCCTCACTGAGCCTTGCTGGCTGACAGAAGAGCCAACTCCTATGGAATGAGGTGCAGTGGAGTGGAGCCCCAGCCAGATGCAGACAGATGTGCAAAGAGCTTCCTGAACATGCTGTGTCCTCTCAGAATCGCTGTGACAAAGGCTTACAGCATTCTAATCAAGATATAACAACTGTTAGAGCACTCAAGAACAGTCTGAAATGCTGTCTCTGTGTGTGAAAAAAGACAGGACCAAGAAGCCACATGGGAGGTCACAAATAACATTAATTTCTCCTCCCTCAGTGATTTTAAAAAATTAAACATCCACTTTAGAATCCACAATTAACACAAAATAAATGGTCACACAAACTCTTTGAGTGATTTGGAATTTACCAACAGGATTCTCTTGTCAGACTCCCTTCCAGCCCTCCTTTCCCAACACAACAGCAGCGTAAAGCTCTGGTTACTTCCCAAATATCTCAAATACCTGCATGAAGCACAGGGAGCTTTCGCAAGTCAGTTTTGAGGGAAAGCTGGAGAAGAATGCACCTGGAATTCAGTGAATGTACTCACTGCAATGTGGATAAAGAGGCAGCTTCCAGGAGCAGCTTCCAGAGCCTCCTAGCAGCAGCACACACACCAAGACCAACATTCCTACACCCAGGGTTTGATGGTTGCTTGCAAAGCTTTGTGAAACTCTGCTGCATCAACAGACGTCATTACTTGGCTTGTGTTTGTCAACTTCAACAACACTTGATTAAAACTAATTATTGCCATAAACGATGCAGATTTTCCTCCAAGATTTAAAAAATAAAATCTTGTTATTTCTGTACCTTGCACAGTGATTTATTCCCCACATGCCCTAAGTTATCACCCAGTAGTGAAAAATTAGTTATCCACTAAAACTTTGCTCTTAATTAGCTGCAAATGAGATAACACTTCAAGATATGAGATTATGCACTCAAAGATATCCAAACTATCCACTTTTTTTCTCCTCATTTGTCCCATTTTCTAGGATGCAGCACAGGAGACAGACTACATCATCCCTGCCTATTATTCTGGTATCTCAAGAAGGTTTAATTAAGAATCATATTAAATTTGGATACTGATTTGCAAAGTACCGAACAGCAGGGTGAAGGCAGTACATAATTGAATCTCATTTCCCTGAAAAGTAACCAATGGCTCTGTTAATGCCCCAAGAGAGGGAAAACTGCAAAACTGGAGTGATCAGCTCACAATTCACACTTGAAAAAGAAAAAAAAAAAAACCACGAAAGCCAAAATGGAACACGACAAAATTAATGTTTTCTTTTGGAATTTGAGGCAAAATTCCCTTCTGAGAAATGCATTCCCAGGGTTTGGGAACTGGCTGGAGCCTGGGCCCTGACAGTGGGTACCAGGGACCAAGATCACCTCGGTC
Source organism: Platysteira castanea (assembly GCA_013397175.1). NCBI lineage: Eukaryota > Metazoa > Chordata > Aves > Passeriformes > Platysteira > Platysteira castanea. The sequence continues at coordinate 32,913 of VYXC01012014.1, read as the reverse complement.
ACATCCATCCCACAGGATGCACCAGGATGTCTGGTTGGGATTTTGGTTGGGATTTTATCTGGAATACAGAAAAGCCTCCAGTAACAGTTCAGAAACATCTTAAAATGGGGGAGGGAGGAAGGAAGGAAAGGCGGAAGGAAGGGAGAACCGGAAAGCAACGAGATAAGATAAAACATCAGGTATGGGAAATAATAATTTACCACTAAAAGATTCCCCTTCCCAAAGGAAATAAATCTGCTGACAACAAATCCCTCTGAAATACACTGGCCAAACACCCCATTCCCTTCTAATAGCACTGAGAATAGTAATTCATTACTACCAACAATTAGTCTGAATTGTTATCATAGAAATGAGCGGTGGAGCCACAAGTTCCCACCGTGTCAATAAGCTGAGAACAAGGATTCCATCAAGCAACCACCCTGGCCTCTGCATGGAAAAAGCCAAGTTTAAAAGAAAGAGCTACTATTCCACATTTCTTTATTTCCTAAGGTCTTCAAACCCATGCACGGCAATTACGTCAGGCAGCCAAAGTACACAGCTTTTTTTTTAAACAGTCATATGGCAATAAGTCATCAAGATTAATTAAAAGCCTGAAGAATCCTGAGGAATTGTCTTTTTACATTCCAATTTTATGATATTTAAATGAAGGATTTGCGCCTCTGAAATGTTGCTCCATTGTATTATTTAAGAATTATATTGTTATAATAGAAGAATTACGGGCCCTTTCTCTTTTATAAAAGCATCTACCTGCGAACCTGCAGGTTCAGGATTTTAGGTACCAGCGCCAAGAAACCATGAGGCTGAATTATTTATTGCAAGCAACAAGATGATATAAAATTAGTATTTGCACATCACATATTGACACAGACTAATTTTAAAGTGCTAAAATATACTTTATTATTAGCGAAATCAGAAATAAAACCTTCTGTGATGCGAATCCAAGCCCAGGTGAAAATCCTGGCAGGGAGAAGTTCAGCTCCCACTGAAAACCTCCCTGAGCCCGTCCTCAACCCAGTTCCCAGCAAGGCGGATTGGGGATCCTGGGTCAGTCAGTTAATGAGACACGGATGACTTCTCTGGCTGCTGCTGCCAGCACGAAAGAATCAGGGAGACTGTCAGGAATCCCAGGGATTTCATTCCAAGAAGCAGCACAGCTTGGAAGGAGAGTGAGGGGGCGGCAGCCGTGCCAAGGCCTGAATGCGGATCCCGGGGCTGCCGCTCAAAGAGCTCCGGGCACAAAGAAAGGGAAAGGGGAAAGCAGGAAGTTCAGTTTTTCATATCACCCACAACGGAGGGCTTCTTCCCACTATGTAAAAATGCAGAAAGATGACAGAAGAATAGCAGAGGAAGCAGACCTTCCTGCTTTTCTTCAGCCTTCAATGAGGAGAAAGAAAACGGTTTTGAATGAACGTGCAGCCAGGGAGAGACTGAGAAGATGTATCTTAAGCAAAGTCTGAACTCCTGGCAAAGCTGAGCTGAACCCCACAATCCTATTTCACCCCTCAGAATTCGGATACTCTGTCCTTCCAGCTTCCAAAGCTGTCCCTGCCAGAAAACTGCATTTTTATGTGTATTACCAGTGTGTTACCTATAGGCTGAAGCATGCAGTGAGTTAGAACACTATATATATTCTGTATGCAATATTTTCCTGGCCCACACAGAGCACATCAGGGCCTATAGAAACATTTTCCCAGTATTCTGGCACATGCTAAGGACACTTGCTTGGTGGGAAGAGGGATATTTCATTTCCCAGTGCCCCAACCCACCACCTCATCCTCCAGACACTTTTTCTTACAATCAGAGTAACACTGAATCCAGTTAATTTATTCCCACAATAACCCCTACCCTGCATGGAAACAAACCTCTGGATGGAATGAGGGCTTTTTTAGAAGCCAAATTTCAGCCACACCTATGATTTAAAATCCGTGAAAACCATTGCTTGTAAACTCCAGGCACGATCCTGCATTCACTTGGCTTCAGACACGAGCATAAACCAGGATCCAAAGAGCTGCCTAAGAAAATTCTGATAGCAAAGTTATCAAAATCCCAGCCGAGTGAGAGGTGCAGTTTCTGCAGCACTGACTACAGATTCAAACACTCCCTCACTTTTCCAAGTCTTCCTCCCCCCATTCCCATCCCACTCTCGGGGCAGAGGGAGGAGGATGCTCCACTCACTGCTCCTTTTCATCCTGACTGACCAAACCACTGCCCCACCTCATTAACCACCCTCATCCAAATCCCACCCTGAATAGGAATTTGCATATAGACAAGTCTTTTGCAGCTCATTAACGGCCTCTCAGTAACTCTCACACGTTCATGAATTTATACCCTGCCTGTCCCTTTTACACACGCGGGCCACAGGCACAGGGGCTCGAGGGATATTTAGGGTCGCGGGACAAAACAAGGCATTTTCTGGACTTCAGCAGAGAATTTTAGTATGAATTGTCTTCACCTTTGTGCCTCCCGATCTGCTCTCTAGGTAACAACGTACAGCTCCTACTTCCAGGTAAGGATGTTCTAATTGTTTCACTGCTCAGTCCCTGTGTCGAAAGGAAAAATACTGGGGGGAAAATAAAAATTAAGACATCGAGACATCATCGCGTGGGCCCAAGCAATGAAGGAGCCCATGCAGTTAATCAATTATTACTTAGCTCGAGCCCTTTACCAAACTGTGTGAATGTCCTCTGAAAAACAAAGGCACATTTTACCACACTTTGCAAGTGAACTGAACATAAGAAACAAGTTCCAACACATCTCTGCTTCCCCTTAAAACAGCTTGGCACCACCTCAGAGTCCTCCATGTGTTTAAAAACAACAGAATAGCACAGGTCAAATGAAACTATGAAAATCCAGTCTGCACATACAAGCTGAGTATTCCTCCAGCATTAATAACTTCTTTAAAAAAATAAAACCAGGCCCTAGATCCTCAGTTGCTATTCAAAGTTCTTCTGTTACCATCGGGGCTGAGCTGTTCCAAGAGCAAACAATAGAGGAAGGTCATGCGTGGAGTTCTGCACTGGCACTCTCGGCTTAACCTGTTCCTGAACATCCAAGAAAACCCAGGGATCAGCAGAGTTTTAAGGATGAAGCATCACTGGCAGAGCACAGTTTAAGGTCCACCACTTAAGTGATGCCTGTGGGAAAAGCAGAGCAGCCAGCTCAGAGTTTGACAGAGCCAGGGATGGGCTCTGGGGTGACCTTTGCCACAGCTGGCCCAAGATAAACACAGGTATGAAACCAGCTCAGCTTCAAGCACACAGATCACTGGGAGAAACCATTGGAAAGGGAGCAGAGAGCAAATAAGGAATCATTTTAAATTATATAAATTCCTGTTTCACCCAAAGCTCCAAGTGTGGGTGGATTTGGTGGTCTCATCATACAAAAGTAAATATATACACATACACAAGAAGTGGAAACGTTCTTAGGGTGGCAGAAATCCAGCATGACTTCCCTAATGAAGAAATAATGAAAGCTAAGAGTTTTCAACCTAAAAATAGAGGACCTGGTGACAGCTCTGATCCAATCTAGAAAAGCATGAGCAGCACACAGAGATGGACAGGGATGAGCTGTTTGTGCTCCTCCATCACACACTACCCATGGATGGAACTAGGCTGAAAACTACACGAGCAGCGTCCTCACACTGCAAAGAGCAAAACAGAAACCCCTCCCAAAACACTGGCAACAAAATCAGCCTACAAAGGTTCAAGAGAAACCCGGGCAGGCACTTGGAAATAGATTTATTACAGCTCATCCACCCCACTGGATCCAGAGGAGTGAGCTGAAGTGGCTGGAGATGGAGGAATATGGCAGGGAGGAGACAGGTATTTCTCCCACTTTGCCCTGTTGTTGCTTTTCCCACTCACTCATCTCCAGAAGCTGCACGAGGACAACACCGGGCCGGATAGACCCTTGGTCTGAACCACCACAGCCACTTTTCCATTCCTAAGAATCAGTTTGTAACCTATTTATTTTTAGCCATTTCCTCCGAAACCCAAGTGACATCGTCGAGGGCCTCGAATAAAAACATTACTGCAGAACAGAAAGAGTCAAATTCTAACAGCAAAGAGGTAAAAGTAGGAATTAACTGAATGAAGACCTGGGTAGACACCCTTTAGAAAAATATTATCTAAAATCTTTGTGATTCAAACCAACAACAGTTCTGATACTTGGTTTAAAAAAAATTTGAAGCCCTGCCATGGAGTGGCCTCAGCAGATTCACAGATGAGATGTTGTTAAATCAACACCGAACCTACCAAAAGGAACAGCTTTGTTTCTGTCCCACGTTTTCCATCCTGGTGCTGCGCATTTCTAGGTGCGCTCACAGCTCCCTCCATAGCCTGAGCAGAGCTGGCTCCGACAGCTTTTCCAAGAAGCTGAAAATCTACACAAATACTTGGACTGCTTCAAAGCCTCTTATTTTGCACCAGGGAAACAAGATACAACATCTGCACAAAAGTGAGATCATTTTGTCAAGGGAGTCTCGAGAAACAATATGAGGAATGAATGTATCAAAAACATTCTCATCCACACAACTTTTTACAGGACTCTCCTGCAGTTCAGATTACAGATTCTACCTGAACTAAATTATCCCTATTGCATTTGGCTTCTGCTTTTAAAAAAAAATATGGACTAGTGAGCTGCACCTAGGCTAAACTGCCAAGGAAAACTCAGTTTGCTGCTATACTCATCCCATATTCTACTTTGCACACTAACCAGTCATTTTTCAGTTGACTATTTTGTATAAATCCATCTTAGAAAAGCCAGGCCTCTAAATTCTGCCCACCACAAGTTTCTGAGAGCATTTATCACGTGTTTGCACGCTCCACTGACTGTGGCCACAAAAGATGCAACTTCAGGTGTTGCAGCCAAGCAAGGAGATTGGGCTCAGTTTTCCATCTGCTTTAGGACCATGTATTTAATGGGAAAAGTGGGAGAGCTTGGTATCCCAGCTTTCAAAATGGACAATCATTTCATGCTGGAGCTGCCCACTGTGCGTCACCTTCTCCCCTCTGAAGGTTCGTTGCTTATGAAATGTAATTTTTTGCAGCAATTTCCACCTTTTCCACTGGTATCAGTGGACAGTCTCAGGAACTACTTTTGCACTCTGCTGAGGACGTCCACTAACAGAAATCCTCACGAGTAAAAACTCCTCGAGAACGACATCATGGCATGGAATCATCTGTCCAAATTCCATTCCCAAACAATCTGCTTTGTCAAAGATGTGAGGTGTAGCAGGATGACCTGGCAAGGGGTTGGGGAACAGGGCTCATTCAGAGAAGGCTCTGGAGCAACCTCCTGGCAGCCTTCCAGTGTGTCAGGGAGGTCACCAAGGAAAGAGAGCCATGATCTTCCCACTGGAACACAGCACAAGCTGAAGGAAGAGGTTCACCACCAACCCTTCCTTCACCATGGAAACAGTTAAGACGTGGAAGAGGTTGCCCACAGAGGTGGTGCCATCTCCATGCTCAGAGGTTTCACAGACCAGACCGGATCAAGTCCTGAGTGACCTGTTCTGACCTCACAGCTGATCCTGATTCCAGCAGGAGGCTGGGCTGGAGAATTCCCATGGTCCCTTCAAACCACAATCACCAAGTGATCTATGGCCAGGATCAAGGGAGCAAAAAGGCGTCAAACTGAAAGTAACACCAGGAAAAACCACCAGGAGAGTCCTGCTGAACTCTGGCTTGAAGAATTTAGCATGACAATTTATATCAGGGCTGGAAACTGGGAAAAAGCACTCAGGATACACCACAAACACATAAGGCACAGGGAAGAAAGTTATCTACAGAGATAAAGGGATGCTTCACCATTTATTAGGGAAGAGCTGCTGGCTGTGTGCAGCCTCCAAGCAGGGCAGAGATTGGAACTCCCCCTCACTCCCTGTCCCGCTGTCAGATCCTTCCTGGGTGGAAGCTGGCCACTGGAGCATTTCCTGCAGCCCGGGAGGCCTGGCGGGGGCAGAGGAGCAGAGCCCATCCATGTTTATCAGCATGGGTCCAGCGAGCTCATTCCCATCTCCTAACCCAAACAAGGGAAGTTGACTGCAGAGCCATCTGCACATGAGGTGACCAGCACTTATCTCTGTCCCCTAAATAAACTTCCACACGGCCACGGAGTCTCTGCCCTGCTGCAGAGCCCAGGGCTCCATTCTCCCCAGGCAAAGCCTTTAAAAGGCTCCTTTTCCTTCTCATTAATTATCATGCCACTTCCCATATAAATCTCTTGTATATCATCTCCTATAGACATGAAGGTCAAGCTTAGCCTGACCTCCGGTCTAATTGTACCCTGGCTTTTCATTTCTTTGTTTTCCATATTCCAGACAAGCCCATAATACCCATCCTCTGCTAACTCCCACTCTTCCTTAGCCTTGGAATCCAAGCTTCAGAGCACTCTGCTGTCCCTCCAGTGCTTGCAAACAACAACCAGCAGAGACATCCACAGCCAGCCCTAATCCCAAAAGGAGAATAAGATTAAGCAAATTGCTGACCAACTCCTGGATCAATACAGCTGCACCAGCCACAAGAGCCTCAGCCAAAGAGGGAGAAGAAAAGACAATACAAAGGTTTGAACCACAGCACAGGGAGAACAATAATATCCTGTTAACCTGGTTTCATGGGGTTCTGCCTGCCACTGAAAATCTGCAAGAGCAGAACAAGGCCAGATAAAACCAACATCTCCCGGCCCCATCCTCAATTCCACATATTCTCAAAGGTTTAATACCTTACAGTTTGTCTTGTAGCCCCCAAGCTTTTAATTTACTTTGAAATAGCCACATTTTATGGCAGTGACTACGCTTGAAATGACTTTGATAGCGTTGAGTAAAATTACAGAAATAAGCAGTCTTTTGTAAGCTCCTTTCTCCTCCTCACCCCCCTCCCTAGTAAAAGATTCTACTTTTAAGAAAGGCATTTGTTTCCATGAACAGACTGCTATTGAAGGTACTACGTGCAATTTCTGCATCATAAAATCCAATCATCTCCACTTTAAAAAGCCCAAACCAACACTCTCAGCACTTACTGGTCTGCACAGAGCTGGACCAGTGACAGAGCAACGAGGCAATCAATACCTGAGCTTCACCGAGAGGATTCCAAAATCCAGCTGCCCCAGCAGTCACCCAAAAGGGGCATTTCCCCTTTTCTCCCCCTCAAGAACAGCACAAACATGTCTCTGTGATTCTTGCAGGCACAATTCTGTTAATCAGAGGTGAAGGGTGACAGGCTGAGGCAGTTGAACTGCGCAAGACTCACAAGGTATTCACAGACAAGTTTTTCACATAAAAGCCATGTTTGCATTCTTCCCTGAAATCCGGGGTTCTCAAAGGCTTTTACTGCTTTTTATGGAGGGTGATAAAGCTGAGTTTTCCATTAGAAGGGCACCTGCAAAGCAAAAGTTTCTACACTGGAAGCACAGCAGCAAAAGCAAACAGACATTTCTGACACAACTTCAGGTCTGTAGGTGAAATTCTTGCCTCTTGGAGCCACAGAGCCAAACACCAACACCCTGTGTAGAAGAAAAGCCACGAGAGATCCAGTCCATTCTCCAGCCACAAATCCTCTGGAACACTGAGTGATCCAAAAATTAACCCTCCCAAAATGTTGATTCCCAGCAACCAAAGGACTATTGCTTCAAATTCCTCAGCTTTAGCAGAGTCCAGTGAAAGCCACTGGATGGAACCCACCAGCCCAACTCCCTCTAAGCTTTAGGACAAACAAGGATTCCAGGAGACGTTCCAGAGGGTCAGCCCCCAACTCACTCGAAGCTTTAGGACCAACAAGGATTCCAGGAGACGCTCCAGAGAAAGGCAGCAGGATGGGAAAGGGCTGGGGGTATCTCAGAACAATTACAGGGAGCACTCAAGTCTCAAGTGCCTGAAGTTCTGTTTTGGTTTTCACTCTAATGGCACTACAGAGAGAACTGATGAGACATTGATTTCTCCGAGAAGAGATTCCAGGAACTCTATCCCACCGTGCCAAACACATTAGTGACAGGTCTGCCTTTCCCTGGCCTCTGGTGGATGCAGGGCAGGGCATGAACCACAGCACTCAGAGGTTACATCCCTACAAATAACCTCAATATCAGAGGTATCTGAACCGTCCACACCCTGCTCCATGGGATGTTTTTAACTACTTGTCATGTGTGCCTGATCCATGAACATTCTTATCAATGGCCAGGTAGTCCTGGGCACTTCCCCTCCCTGCAGGAACACTTCTCCTGCAATAAACCTAAGTAAGATGCATCTTCTACCTGCTTCTAAATGGAAATTTCTAATTACCTTTATAAGCAAAAGAAAAATGATCTGTAAATCAATTAAAAACAATTACCATGAAATGCTGGTGCTGATACCTCCCTCCCTTCCTTCTCACAAGAATTTCACTTGCACAGACCCACAGATCCGCCCAGGATGGGGAAGGTTTATCCAGAAGTACACTGACGCTGTTTTTACGTGCACTCAACAATCTGGGGTTTATTGGCAATAAAAAAAGGGTTATGGATTAGGGTTTGGACAGTTCAGCTGCCAATTTTATCCCTCTGATACCTACAACCCCAGTGTCGATGACCAAAAGCTCAAAAAAAGACAGCCAGACCAAAAACCAGTTAAAAATACAATTCTGCTGACACACACCAAATTACAGCATGAACAAACATAATCCACGGAGTCAGATAACAACGAAAAGTAGATTATATTTACTTTAATCTCAGCAATACGCAACCCCAGTAACTTATAAAAGGATTAAGCAAAAATAGCTCGTAATACATAAGTTTACAATTCTAATTGAACACTGAAACAGGTAGATTATGCTTATTAGAATTGGGGATGCAATTCCACAGGTCCATTTGTCACTGTTATCACTCCCTGAAAGCACTGCTGTCCCCCTCCAGAACTGCTTCCCTGGATTTTGGGGAGGGGTATTTCCCAACTGAGAATATTTCTAAGTGGTTTGTTTTCCTCACCATTGTGTGGAAATGCTGTGATGAATTTTCATTCAAACTCTTGGCTCACTTTTTTTTTTTTTTTTAAGTATAAATTATGTCTAACAAGAAACACACCAGGGATCTCTTCAATCCCCAAAGGCACTTTCTTAAAAGGAGAGAGAACAAAGGAGAAAACCTCCCAGCATGTGCTTTCCAAACCAGCTTCTTAGGACAGTATCAAGAATGACAATACTTGAACATAAGCTTTTCTTTTTCATTCTTTGATCCATGTTTAATTGAATTGATTATTGCAAACTGTGTAATGATTTCCAAAATGCTGGAGTAGAAGGCAAAGATCACAACAACCTAATAACCAATTTAAAGAGATGTAAGAAATATTGAAGGAAAGATTTAATCACTCAAGTATACGCCTTCCAATTAGAAAGAGCTTTAAATAGCTTACCTTGAGATAAATTAGAGTCTGTGTGCAATTAGACAGGAATAGTAATTAAGATCAGGAAAATTCACATATGCCTCAGCCTATGGAGTGAGGGAGAACTCTAGAGAAGAACGAACTTTCCAGTTACCTTCTTACAGCAGCAGAAAGGCAAACATACTGCTTCAATTTATCCAAACCTTCCCGAGAACCAAGGAATTCAGTAACCTCACAAGTCTGGGATCTGCAAAGTATGTTTGATCTTAATCTGATTTTTTTTTCCAATAGAACAAACAATCCCAAATGGGGCAAAAAGGCTGAAACACTCTTGCTTGTGGTAAGAAAATACATTACAGGAAAGGCAATTTCATGATTAAAACTCCATGAAAAACTGCGGCAAGGAAGACTGACCACTGTTTTTCTGAAGGGAGCAAGAACTTTAATTTTCCTTTGGCAATAGCACCCATCGTATCACATTCCCTAATTTCCACATGTGACACTCCCCACATGTAACCCCCAGGGTTCTTTGCATGGGAAGACAACAAACTTTCAGAAACTTGAGTAAGTTTTTCTGACAAACTTTTTCTGGCCAGGCAAAAGAGTCCCTGCCCAAGTATTACAGTTGATTTTAGTTTTTAAAGGTCACTAAATCTGAAATCAATGCTGTTTGCTAATTAATCAGAGGAGAACGGTAAAAGGTTTTACCTAAGAAAATGAAAATAGTTAAAGGAATTCACTGGCCATTCTTCCAACAGCAGAGTCTTAATCACAAACCCTCCTTCCGCTACCTTTCAACTCCCAAAAAAAGAACTTAAAAGCATGTTTTCTGGGGATTTACTCCTGCTTAAAAAATACCCAGTGCCCCAACCACAATGTCAGAGCTTTCCAGGAGCCACATTTTTCCAAGGAGCACTCACCTCCTGCAGTACCTCAGAACCAAGCCATGCTGTCCTGGAGAGCTGCAGGGTGACAGCTACAACCCCACACAGGAGATTTTGGGCCCCCTCGTCTTCCCCTCTCCTTCCTGACAGAGCAGGACCCACCCACGCACCTTTTTAAATTCTAGATGGTCCAAAGACAAAAAAACGAGAATGTCCTGAGGTCTTCAAAGTATGAATTCATGAAGCAACTATTTTTTTCTTATGCAAACTGCCAGGCTCTCATAGCTACAGAAAAAAGCCCAACTGTTCATAGAGTGCCATCCTACAGTCCCTGCCTGCAAGTACCACTCCATAATCTGAGCAGAAAATTGAAATTGAGAATAAAATAGTCAGTTTGACATTTACCCTCCGCATCCCTGAGGCAGCAATGGCACTTTAGGAAACATGAATTTAAAAAATTGTGATTTCTCTCTACTGGTTCTCAAGGAGGAGACTTCAAAGAGGGCTCAATGAAGAGGTTTGGAATGACTTTATTCCCTATCTCCCATCTCTTTTAACTCCTTTTGAGTCAGTCTTGCTAATAAAGGCATCACATAAACCCAAGCTGGCTGCTGTGCACCACGAAACTCTCAGTTAGTTACCAAAACACACCATTCCATTTGCCACGCTAAAATTAACAAAAGTTGAGCACTGGAATCACATCTTAACCCTTTGATCTCGTTATGTGGGAAGCACAGTTTGAAAAGAAAAAAGGCTTAAGGACTACAGCGCTCAAGCAATACAATATGCTCTGAAGATACCCAGAAAAATGAAGGCCAGAGGAGGATTTAAAGGAGGATCTGAAGGGTCCTGACCCACAGAAGTCAGAACATGCTCAAGATTTTATATTTCTTTACCTGCTGACAGCTCTTCAAGCATCTAAAAATGAAAGCGCACGATACCTTTGATACACAGAAAACTGAGATCTACCAAACCTCTAGGGAAAAACAAAATATTTCCTTAGTCATACTTGACAGATTCGGTAGTTTATGTTCCACATTAAATACACTTGTGACTGTACACATTTAATATCCACCTGATTTGTGCCGTTCACTCTATTAACTTTAAAGGAGCAGGCAGGAGCCCTCCTGGTGAGTAACGACCCTGTGACAACGGCAAGGAAACTCTGAAACTTTTACCGCCCTGCTGGGTGTGCAGGGCACAGTCTGCACCCACACACGGCCCCAAAGCGCCTGCGAAGTTTCGGGGGGTCTTTTCCTTGGATTGCTGTGCGTGTACACAGCGGATGCCCCACCACCCCCTATCCTACGACTGCTGTTCCTCAAAATTGCTGATTCTTTTGCTCGTTAGAAAATCCGAAGTTCCGCGTTCGCCAGAGCTGCTCCCGCTCCTGCCCCCCGGGTGAGCCCCCAAAACGCCCCAAAAACCCCCAAACTCAGCGACCCCCGCCGGGGAGCGCCGGCCCCGCTCCGGGGTGGCTCAGAGCGCCCCGTTTCCATGTGTTTCGCAGGATGACAGGGACCGCCGCCAGCTCAACACCGCGGAACTCCTCCACATCTGCTTGTGACGTTCTTTATTTACCGGAGGGGCGGCGAGCCGAGCTCCCCGGCGCGGTCCCCCCGCTGTCACTGCGGGCACCGTCGCTGCCGGGGTTCGCTCCCGCCGGACTCCCCTGCAAACTTCGCGGGGCGCCGGGGCTCCGTCCCCCGCCCCGGGAGCGGCCGCGCCGCCCCGCGCCG
>VYXC01012014.1:0-20772 GCA_013397175.1 Platysteira castanea | reverse complement strand
CTGCCCGCTGAGTTTGGCCCTGCACAGCGCGGCCCCGCGGTGCCGCCGGCCCCGCTGCGCGCTCCCGGAGGGACCCGCGCCCCGGCTCCCCTCAGCCTTGCGGGGACCCTCCGGATCGCCACAGGGAAGCGGTGGATGCGCATTCCTGCTGTAATAAATAAGTTGATTAAAATCGGGTTTTGCAGCTCCGCTTCCTGCTACTTAATGCGCGGGTTTAAGACCTTTAGGAGCCAAACGGGATGGGGTCGGGGTACCTCAGCGGGCGCTGGGGTAACCTCCGCTCCTGGTCTGCACCAAGCGGGAGAGGATGAGTTTTATTTGGGGGAATTACAAGTTTTATTTCCCTGGGCTACTGCAGACAAGTTCGGGGAATTACCGTGAGCTTGCCCTCAAGGCTTTCTTGTTACCAGGGAACAGCAATACAGGTGTTTCAGGAGTCCTAAACAGCAGAGTTGAGATCCAAATATGCCCATTTTGTGTCAATTTTGAATAAAATTTGTGTTCTTCCAGTAGCAAACCAGATAGTGCAGAGGGGAAAATATCTACCAAAATTCTGGCAAGATGATGGCATAAGTTGTGAATTTGGGTGGATTAAATGTTAGTATTTAAATCACTATAGCTTGATTTAATTTCTTTCTACCTGTGTGTTATACTATAAATATAGATCAGCATGACAATTTCTCCCCTTGGCCTTCATCTTAGAGACAAGGGAGACAAAGTTTCCTACTTTTCCATAGCTGTCATAAAATCCATCATCCTACATTCAGAAAGCACTTACATTAGGGTCACTGAAAGATGAAATAAACCTTTAATATCTCAACTCTGCAGATTAAAACAACAATTAAAACATGCTTGGTTCCACGCAGGAAACTTATGGTAAGATAACCATGAGCAGTAATTACGGAATTAAAATTGATAACATTTGACTCAAAGCATTACCCAGGATTTAAAATTAAGTAGTTTGTGTTAAGGGGAGAATGGGCGAGAGGTGTCAAATGTCTTTAAGGAGCTTTTTGATGCAATGCTGTTCACTGGTAAGAGTATTTATATGAAATCCTGATTCTCTGAATGAAGAAAACTCACAGTAAGTAGGGATGACAATGGAATCATACCAGGATGTGTCACATTCCATTGATCCAGGACAAAACTGTATGGATTTTGGCCAAGGTGGACAGACCACATGTACTTAACCCAGAAAAGGAACACACTTCCATGATATGTGTTCAATAAATAGCTTTTTGATGCCATCCTGGTTTGGGTGAGAATATATACAAAGTCCTGATACACTGAGCAAAGAAAACAACTCATAACTCTTTCCAAACATTTCATTTCCAAGTGCTCCACCCAGAAATGTTCTCCAGACTGACAGAAAATTGGGGGAACTCCTCGCTGACACCCCTCTTTTTCTTCTCCAGGTCCCTCCATCCCATTTCCGTGGATGCCCAGAGTCCGCCGTTCTCATGGAGTTCTGAGATGTTCAGCACATCAAACGAAGCATTCAGAAAATGAGCAGCAATTAGAGGAGGCTGATGAGCAACACTCCGATACTCTAGCTTAATCCTGAGTGTAATGAAGACTTATTTCAGTGTCTGAAATGCTGGTTTGGGGAGGGGGCAGGGTGTTGGGCAAGATAGCTAAAAAAATAAAAGTCAGATGACTCCAGCACGCCCACGGATCCCATAATTAGCCCATCTATTTCAGTGGTCTGAGCCAGCCCAGTGGAGAGCCCTTCCTTTGAAATTATTAAATACGTGTAATAATCATGATCTAATATGATCCATGAGTTTGCATCAAGCTGAAAGGATTTGGCAAAAAAGATCTCTAATCGTGTGAAGACAAATCCTTGTTTTATTTCAATTACTTTCTTCCCTCTGAATGAGGCTGCTGCACAGCAAACAGTTTTTCCTCTGCTTCTTCACTTCCTACCAAATTCAGTGGGATGTGGACATGTGCTTAAAGTGTTTTGCTAAATCATGGCATAACACTATCAAACTTGACACATGGCCATAAACCACAGCGTCCTCTTTCAAAACTTGCTTTAAATAAAACAGGCTGAGAATGGCTTCGCTGCATTAAAATAAGGAAGCGAACTAAAACAGGGGATACAGAAAATCAGGTTTAAAATGGTTCTGCCAGGGTTTTTACAGACAAACCTCATCCAGGCTCTTCGCTCTTCAGTTTGGGCTCTTTGATAGTCACTCCCTTTTCAAGAATAAACTTGAGCATGAAGAAGGAACTTAATGAGAAGAACAATCTGCGCTTCTATTTTTAGGCTATTATTTACATGTAATGAAATTTTGTTCCTCTCTACTCCCGAGGCTCAGATGATGGTTTATTGCCAAAAAAAGCCTTTGTCAACACACAGTAATTTCCAGAGGTGCTCTCAGTGGCTCCAGCTGTGGCAGTGGCGGCAACACTCAGATCTGTCAGGATTCTCTCTCCATTTCCAAAGGACATACGGGGGTGCAACTGGAGTAGGGCAGAACACCCCCAAAACCTCCTCCAGTTGTCCTGTTTCTGAGCTACAGCTACAATATTTTTTGATGTTTAACCTCCATGGGGAGAGAAAAGGAAAGATCGAGATTTCCCTCAACCCTTCAAAATTTCAATATTTTCAATTCTCAATTTTCAGAAGTTACATTTCCCCCTCTTGGTGATATCACAGTAAAAGAAATGACTTGAGAATCTGCCTCCCACCCCCACTTCTTTTATTTTCCTCTTCTGTAACTTCCCCAAAAATGTATCATGTCACATAACTCACATGCTCAAAGCCATGTTCAGACACAATAATATTTTTAAAACAGATATGCATTTTTTCTGCTAACATGTTGTTTTCATTAGTCCGAGCCTCCAAGAATTTTCCCTCTTTGTCTAATAATCCAAACTTACTCTCTGCTTAAAAGTAATATAGGGGCATTTCTAAGCCTGAATAGAAGTGATTTCATGATAGACCCTCAGTTACTATTTCTTGATAGAAACACAACCAAGCTATTAAAATCCCTTTATTGCTGAGTTGTTGCAGGAATGAAACGTGTGAAACACTCTTTTCTGAGGGACAAAAAGAGGTATACTTCAGTGAAAATTACTTGGCTGCAGGAGAAGACAATGGAGTAGCCAATATCTGATAAAATAAATCCATTTTTGTCTTTATAACAACATACGTGGCACTGCTCGATGTGCTGAGCAGGAAGTTCATGGGGAGTGACCGAGACTTGGCTGGCACTATCATCTCCCCCGAAATCCACATCCAAGAGCAATATTAGATCAAATTATATCATATTATGTTTCCGTCCTCTCACAAATTGGGCCCAAACAAGGGCTGCTACTTAGAAAAGAAAGTTTCCTGACAGCTTTGCTGCCTGCGTTATGGCAATTCCCAGAGGGGGAGTTAAAATCTGCAATCAGGAGAGATCCTGGACCATTTTGGGAACGTCACCTCCTCGCTGCGGCCTAGCTGTGGCACTGCACTATGGAAAGCACATGCAAATGAGTTTCTGCAATCCGTAATTACGTGAGCAGTGTCATGGTGTGACACATCCCTCATTGCCCTGTTTCCTGTTGTTTCCCTTCTCCGATATCATGGCTCTACTCACAGAGTAAAGTTTACACCAGCGAGTACTCGCAGCTGCCACGGCCACGGCACAAACTCTCCCTCGCTGCAATTCCTGCAAATCTTCACAGAAACCGAGTTGCTCTCCTCCTTCTGTGACTGCCCTGTGGACTCAGATTGCATTCCCACTCTGGAATGACGCATTCCAAGCCCGGCTCCCTCCGCACTCCCCAGCTCCCCAGAGCCTTGCAGCTGCAGGACAATGGCCATGGGCACAACAATCAGCCCATTCTTTCCAAGGATTTGCTTCTCCCTTCCCGCCCCAAATCTCGGGATGACGTGGGGAATGAGATGAGCCTTGAGGTGCCTTCCAACCCAAACCATTCCTGGATTATGGAAGCCCATGGGGGACTGGTTTTGTACTGGGACAGGGTGTTATGGGCAGCCCAAGAGAAGGTAACAGCACTTTCCTGACCTTGTATCCACTTTACCTTTGTTTTACTCACCTAAAATTAACTTTTGTGACTTTTCCCTGGGAAAACTGCCCCTGTTGGGTGGATCTGCTCTCTTTTCTCCAGGTTTTTACTTGAATTGTTGTATTTTTCCTTTTTTTTTTTTTTTTTTAATTAAAACTAGAGAAGTTCTCTCTCCAAGAAGAAATGGTCATTCCTGAGATATTCATCTCCTGTTGTAAAAGCATTTCCTTTGGCCGAGTTAAATCCACTTTTTTTGTCAACAAAATTCCATTTCCATGAATCACAATTGGGATTTTTTTTGTCATTAGCACCCATTTTCATAATTTGTGGATGCAGTACAAGAAGAAAGAGTAAAAAGCAACCACAGCAGGTCATGTGGAGCTGAGAAATTCTGTATCAAAGCCAGGCAATACTTAAAACATCAGATCCTCCCGAAGCTTGAAACTGGCCAAGAACCATTCAAACATGAGGAGAAGACTACAGAAAGCTGCAGTTATTTCCAAAATATCATCACAGAGGTGAGGGAGGCTTTTAATTGCACTCTACAGAGTTAGAGCATCAACAAACTCAGGGTTTCACTGGGAGAAACTCTTTCATTCCAATTAAAAGTGATTTTTTAAGGCCCCAGTCCTTCAGTCAGAAGTTGTTTCTACAGATACTAAACGATTCTTAATAAGCAAAGTCTGTGGTAATAAAATAAATAGAAATAATTAAGGTGCTACATTTCCTAGAACTTGGAGAGTGAGTCCTTGTTAGGATGTTCCATGTTATTGCCCCATCCCTCCACTCACACAGTGCATGTAAAACACTGATATTTTCCTATAATCCAAATTTATAACCATTTTTCACACAGAGTGATCTAGAAAAAGGCCTGTTACAATCTGAGTCTCTTTCATGTCCTACAATTCCCATTGTGGACCACACATGGCATTCCTGTAGAGCTCTAGGAGTAGATTATGCTTATCTTTTCCAGTTCTTTTGCCTGAAGAGCAGGTAAAACTCAGGATAAAGCAGCAGCAGCCAGGCTGTGCCCCGAGATGGGCTCAGCTATGAAAAAAATCTTCATTTTTTACCCAATCACTCTTCCTACAGCATCCCCTGAGTCATAGGAATGCTGCAAATAAAGCTGAGCTCCAGCAGCAAGCAGAGTTCATTTCAGATGGCTCATATGAAAACAACCCAGCTAATTATACTGCAGTAATTACCTGAAAATTATATGTATGTTGTTTTTCCACCAGTCAATACTGCTATTTTTGAACTTCTCATTGTTCTCATGGCCTACTGGAGTCACATTGTCTCTCAGTCCTGTTTTTGTCTCCTCTCTCACTCACCTCTGCATGGGGAGGGCGTTTTAGGAGAAGTTTCACCTGCAGCACGTGCTCGTCAGCTCAGATCTTCCCCTGTGCTGCATTTGAGAAAATACTTCCATTTTAATGGCCTTTTAAATAAGGATTGCGAGATTCTGACACTACAATAGGACTCTAAACCAACATCCCGTTAAGATTTCCTCCTGCACAGCAGAAATCCTGAAAAGTCGTGGATTCCTGACTGTGATCATTGTGATTTGGAAGAGTTTCATTTCCTCCCCTGCCCTGGGTGGGGCTTGTGATCGTTGTCTGGCTTTTTTCTTTTAAGAGCCACCAATAAAAGCACCTGAAACGCCCGGGTGTCACACCCCACTCCCAGGAAGGGAATGTTGTCAGGCAGCAAGGCTGGGAAAATGGGAGGCAGGAATTTTTGGATCAGTCCCAAAAAACTCCTGCCCTATCAGCTGATTTTGCCCAAAACCATGGGATGAAATGCACTCAGACTGATTCCTTTGGGAAATGAAGATGCTGATAATAATAGGTATCTCCCTGGACGGCTGAGAGGAAATTAATTAACATTTGGAAAAGCACTTTGAGATTCTTGGATGAAAGATGTTGGAGCTGGAATGCTGGCAACATTCAAATAAGTTGGAATAACGTTAATATTTATTGCATCCAGTGCTTTCATCTTCAAAGCTCTTTACTAACATCAGTGAGTTAACAAAGAAAATATTAATAAAGATTATATTTACCCATAAAATTACCCTCCCAAAGCATATATAAATAGAGCTGCCTCCAGTTAAAAAATATTATTAAAAGAAAAGCTAAGCCCCAACTCCAGTATCAAGCACCAAATCCCTGGTGGGGCTGTCCATGGCAAACCAACTTTGAAAGAGGAATTATTAGTTTATACTTTTAATGAGGCTAATTGGACCCTAGGCCTAATCCAGCAGTGCTGGGAATGCATCACCCACTACCAGGGTGAAAAATCAGGACAGCAAAGGGAGAAGGAAGAGCAGTGGTTAGAAAACTCCTTTGCCAGAGAGGTTGGTGAGCAGGATTTCCAGAATCCCTGAGGTTGGAAAGGCCCTCCAAGGTCATCGAGTCCAACCAGTGCCCATCCCTACCTTGTCCCCAGCCCAGAGCACTGAGTGCCACAGCCAGGCATTCCTTGGGCACCTGCACAGGGCTGGGGACTCCAGAGCTCCCTGAGATGGCGTTTCCCAGTGCAGAAGGATGTTGTGCCTCCAAAGGGTTTGTTGTGTCTTTGGGATAAACTCAGGGAAGGGAGGAATGCTCTGTTCCATGGGAGAGAGAGGTGGAGCCCCGGGGAATTCCAATGGATGGAACTCGGTGCAGCCCAGACTAAACTGTCCCAGCGCTGCTCCAAGGAACTGCACGCTCCCTTTTTTATTGTGCAGTATATTCTCCCTGGCGCAGGCACAGCTCTCCCATTATCACTGGGCAGCAGGGCCCAGCAATTTACGGAAAACCAGTAGATGAGAGAGCCCTTCCAAGTGCATTATCGGCATCGATTTCAGCCCAGCGCACACAGAACAGCCAGGGCCCTCTCCCTTTGGGGTTCATTTCCCACTCCCCTTCCCCAGCTCCATCTCTTCAGCTGTAAAGATAAATAAAACCAGGGAGAAGGCGTTCTGTTGTTATTTCCCCCCACAGAGCCCTGCTTCATTCCCAATTCCGCCCGTTTCCATAGGTCTCCTGGAGCAGAGGCTCCCTGGCACTCCCTGCGCTGATGGGCTCGGACGCATTCCAGCACATAATGGGCTCTAATAGATTTTTTAAAAATCCACAGTGCACTGCACCGGCTCTGGAGGTCATTTTAGGCAGCCCATCAATGCTCAGTATAAATATTTCTGGTCAGCATGTTCTCTGCACACCGATCCGGGCTCTGCACTTGCCAGATGTGCATGCCACAAACCCAAAGCCGTTCCCTATTTTTTCCAGGCTTACTGTGAAAAACACCATATTATCTGGGAAGTGTTTTGTAGCCCAGTCTTGTCAAGACTGCGGCTGTTTCTCCAGAGCTGGCTGAAGGCTTTACAAACTCAGTCACACACTAAACTGCCCCAGTTAATCTGCTATACAATGACGGCCAGGCAGAGCTTCAAATATGTTTAGTTTTGGAGAGAAATCAAATGTTACCTTTGGGAAATATGCTTATTATTAGCATTAGACATAGCTTTTGGGCTCCTTCCAATAACTTTGTTGAATTATAGGCGTTTTGTTGCTGGGTTTTCTTTGTGTCCTATATTTATGGCCGTGGTTGGACAGACACCGGGTTTTAGTGTTTCTGCTGCTCCGGCCACGATCAGAGAGATTTGTGAACATTAATTATTGTCCTGACACCTCACACCTGGCCGGGAGCCAGGTGAGGGCATATCACCTCTCAGATGTGGGCAGCACATTCAGCACAGGTAGCATTTTGCAGGCTAGAAAAAAAGCACGTGAGCAGGAGCCGGCGTCTCTCCGAGCAAACACGCTGGAGCTGCAGAAAGCCTTTTAACGACAGGCGAGACCGACGGCCAGACAAACAGCCAAGGTCTTTTTCTCACCATGTGATCTTTCCATAATCCTCCATTTCTCTCCTAGATCAACAGGTTCCTCTTTATTTGTCATTGTCAGCGCCCGGCACAAAGAGCCTTTTGTCTGCAGCTCTGACCCAAACACACAAGACCTTTTTTTGTCCGTTCTTGGCCATATGCTTTCAAATGGACTAATGGCTTTCCGAGCTATAAAGCAGAACCTTGACCCCGCGAGGGGAGATGGTTGTGTGACAACATCTCCCTGTTTTGACATCATAATTTATCCCTGCTGCAGCACGAGCCAGCAAAAATACTTGAACCTGATCCGCTCCACAGCTCCTGCTACGGATACCGGCGCTGGAATCACCGGCAGCTCCTGACACCGGAGCTCGGAGCAGGGAGAACCTGAGCCAGGCAGTAGCTGACTCTTTCCCTCCTCTTCTGCTTCATTATCGGTGCGGGGAAGTTACCCCACCTCCTTTGAACATCCCAGCAGGAATCACCCCACAGGATTCCCGCCGGAGCCCCGGCGCTGCTTCCTGGCGCTCTGCGTTGCTGCATCCATGGATGCCGCTCTAGGAGTGCCTTGCTGAGGGACAAGCCACCAGACAAGGAGGAAAAGTTATTTATTTGCCCTGTTTTCCCAGTTTTATGGGATTTATCACCACATTGCACTCAAGCTGCCTAATTGGGAAGGGTGGGAAAAGCCACCGTGGGCTTGAAGGAACCTTGTGAGGAAGATCCTGCAGTTACCACGGTCTGGAAAGGGTTCATACCCTTGAACTGGCACTTGTTCCGGACTGTCACAGAAACCCTTTTGTTTTCCAATGAAAACAGCTCTGGAGCCAAATTCCTACCTGTCTCTTGCAGGGCGTGTCTCTGCCACATCACAGAATAGGGTTTTGCTCAAGGTAAACCTATCCTGGAACCTCAGGGGTGGCTTAGGGGTGCTGCGAACAAGGGGAACTAACTTTTTTTACTTTTTTTTTTTATTATTATTTCACTTCTTCACCAAAGATTTGCTTTGACAAATCTTCCTCCCGGAGCCTGGGAGGGGGGCCGTGACTGGTTTCACTTTCCTGTGCATTTAACGGAGCTGGTGGCGTTGCGAAAGCAGAGCCTCAGCCTTTGCTGCTGCTCCAGATGAGGGAGGGGAAGGGGAAGAGCTTCTTATCTCCCCCTCGAGCCGTTATCTGAGCCTGCCAGCTGGGTGACGTTGGGACAGCGGGAGGGGCAGGACGAGGGGAGGACAGACAACATCTCCTACAAGGAAAAGAGCACAAAACTGAGAGGAAGGGGTTTCTGCACCCGAAACAGCCCTTGTGTCAGCCCCTGCTGCAGAGCCGGCGTTCAGGGGGAGAGGGGAGCAGCACTCCCCGGCCTGGGGAGCAACAAGGACCAGGCTGTGCCCGTGGTCCTCAGCAGGGCAGGGTGGCACCTGCAGCGTCACCACGGGCTCGTGGCCCTCGGGCTCTGCGGCAGCACCGGAATATCTCCAAAGGAAAACTCTCCCTGGATTTGCCCTTGCCAACACCACAAACCATCCTTAACACAGCACTTGTGCCCCAAAAATTGAGCCTGGAGTAAAGCAGGCTCCTGGTAGAGCCTGAAGATGCTCCAGGAGAGCTGGAGAGGGACTTGGAGGACCAGGACACAGGGAATGGCTTCCTGCTGCCACAGGGAAGGGATGGATGGGATATTGGGAAGGAATCCCTGGCTGGGGGGGTGGAGAGGGGCTGGGATGGAATTCCCAGAGAAGCTGTGGCTGCCTCTGGATCCCTGGAAATGACCAAGGCCAGGCTGGATGGCACTTGGAGCACCCTGGGACAGTGGAAGGTGTCCCTGCCCATGGCAGGGGTGGGACTGGATGGGCTTTCGGGTCCCTCCAGCCCCAATCATTCCAGAATTCCATGATAATTCTGGCTTCAACCTGATCAGCGTTACTTTAGGGCAGCATGATTGAAGGTTCGATACCTCAGACAGAGCCACCTCCTAATTTACAAAAACAACTCATCTGTGATTCGTAATACGTTTTTTAAAAAAGAAGAAAAAAAACCAGGCAGAAATGCGATGACAGAATTTCCTTCAGAACCTCTGCTACGTGAAAATGAACACCAAAGCTTTTAATTTAGCTGAGATTTCACTCCGAAGGGAAAGACGTACAATTTGTTCAGGACGAGTTGACAGATGGGAAAATTAAGTCCTCTGTTATTGTTCCATTTGCTGGATGCAAAAAATACTTAACACTTGCAGAGTATTTGGAGGATGGGAAGAGCTCTGAAATATCAGCTGTCTGGACAAAAATTAGAGACAGAAGTGTCTGGGGCCGATCCTGGGAGATGCCACATGCTTCCAGCTACTCCGAAAATTGCTTTTTCCTGAGCATTCCTCAGTGATCTCCCTGTGGGGAAGTAAAGGAATAAATGGGTGAATTTAGTATTAGACCTAAAAAGCAGAATTACACAAGATCCTTTCAGTTTGATGTCTCCACCCAGCAAACTCTTTCAAAACAGTAAGTTCTCTCTTTCAGTTGAATTTTCCCTTTTTTTTTTTTTTTTCAAGTTGGAAGCCTTTAGCTAAAATATCTTTCTTTTCTCTGCTAGTAAAGAAAGACTGTTAGCACTGTTTTTCCCTTTCCCATTTAGGATGTCCTGCAGTTTTCCCCCATCGGGGACCCAAATTCTTTAAAATAGTACCAAGAAATAATTGGCACCTCTTGGCCAAATCTCTGCAGAGCGACGGCGCGGCCGGTCCCGCGCTCACATCTGGGCTCTCTCAAACGATGAATTATGGATTAGTGGCACATAATGGGGCAGACTGGAGGCCAAATTCCCTTCTGGGAAGTGAGGTTGTGACAGAGCTGTGGTACCAGGGATGTTTCCCTATGCCAAAGTCAAAATCAGCTATAAAATGTTTATAGCTGATGGCCAGGAAGGGGTTTAGAACAAAAACCCACCCAGCCCCAGCAATATCCAGTTATTCCATGCAGCGCCTCGCGGTTTAAAGCCCTGGGTCTGGTCTGAGGTGCTCCGAGCCGAGGACAGCCCGTGCTCAGGACGCCGCGTTCCGCAGGAAGCGGAGGGAATTGTTGGTGGTTAATTGGAGCTGCTCCTCGTTATCAGCCGGGCAGTCACAGCCCGTTCGTTCTGCTCCCCTGGCGGCCGGGGAGGGGCCTCTTATCGGCTTCACCAAGGCTCGGGAAAAGCCGCGCTCCTGACGGCCAGCACCTCTCCTGAGGAGCCACAGAGCCAGCCCACCCAGGACAGCCCCAGGGCTGGGGAAGGACTGGATCCAGCCAGAGTTATTCCCTTGCTCATCACCTGCATTTACAGTTCATCCCAAACCTTTCGGTTTTGCAGAAGGGATCATGGAATCCTGACGGTTGGAAAATCCCTCCGGGATCACATCCAGCCATCAACCCAGCGCTGCCAAGCCACCGCTAAACCCCGTCCCCACGTGCCGCCTTCGCACAGCGATGTCCCAGAAGGACGGGGGCTCCCAGGATGCTGGGTTACCATCATTCCCTTGGGATCTGCCCCAGGAGCACATCGGCCTTGCCTGGCTCGGAAGGGACGTCTCGCTGAAGGTAACAAGGAGCACTCAAGGGCTCAACTCTCAGTCCCATCTCAGACCCCGGAGCTCCCAGCCACCTCCAGCTTCCCTTAGATGAAACCCCACTTGCACTTTTAGCCTTTTTCCTCTTCTTTCAACCATTTCTTTGCCCATGGACATTTCCTTTGAGGAAAAAAATCCCCAATTTAAACCCAGCCTATTGTTTTCACAAAACTGAGCTGCAGCAAGATCTCAGAACGTGGTTGTGATTTGCCACATCTGTTATTTTTATGCATTGTTTTCGTGCCAAGAGTTTCATAAAAGGTGTTATATAACCCCACCATATCACATAATCCAGCATGCTGCCACAATTAGGAGCCCACGTGAGCACTTCAGCCACGATCCTGCCCGGGGTTTTTATGTTTCTGAACATCTTTTAGCCCAGGCAGGCAGAGACACGAAGATCAAGTGCGGCTGTGGTTTCCTTCTTTCACAGACTCTGCTGTCGTTTACTGATGGACGAGTTCATGGAATCATGGAATCATGGAATCATGGAATCATGGAATCATGGAATCATGGAATCCTGGAGTGGTTTGGATTGGAGGGACCATAAGGATCATCCCATTCCATGGGCAAGGACACCTTCCACTGTCCCAGCGTGCTCCAAGCCTCATCCAACCTGGCCTTGGACACTTCCAGGGATCCAGGGACAGCCACAGCTTCTCTGGGAATTCCATCCCAGCCCCTCCCCATCCTCCCAGGGAGCAATTCCTTCCCAATATCCCATCTAAATTTTCTCTCAGGTGGTTTCACACTCTTCAGTTATTCTGCAAGGTCCTTGGAATTTTCATGAAGATTCACAAAGTTCTGTGAGATTTGGTTGCCTTCCAGACCAGCAGAGGATACCGAAAGTGGTGATGGTTGGACTCTGGGATTTTGGAGGTCTGTTCCAACCTTGATGACTCTGCGAGGAGTCCGCCTTAGAAGTTCGGCAAAAGGGTTCTCCACTTCCAGCATTTTCTGGCAAAGGCTCAGCTAAGAAAGCAAATCCAGTGGGCTGGAACCTTCAGAGGATCATGGATTCTCCTTCTGAACATCCTCCAGTTCTGATCATTCACAGTCTTCACTGTGTTGATGTAAATCAATTCAAGGATGGTCTAAAACCAACACAGGCACATCTTCTCTCATCTCTCCTACCTGTTCTGACTTCCTCCTGCAGGTTTGACCCTCCACACGTGGCTCTCCCACCTCCCCGTGACCAAAATCCCAAGCCTTAAAGGCACAAGATGTGGTGAAAAATGAGCTGGCATGGCGGAAAACTGGCCTGGCTGGATGAGGAGCTTCCTCTGGAATTAAAGGGGAAAAAAAGCATTTATCACCTTGGAAGATGAGGCAGGGAACTCAGGAAGAGTGCGAGGATGTCGTTGGGTCACATGAGAGAAATGAGGAAGGTGGAAGCTCAGCTAGACCTCAATTGGGGCACTGTAGTGAAAGATAATAAAGTAGTAAATAAATAATAAATAATATTTAATAAAATAGTAAATAAAATAATATAATAAAAAGCGTTGTTATAAATCACCCCCAACTGCAAGAGCACCAAGGAAAATCTCCCTCCTCGATTGGATGTGGAGGGAATGTTCCCAAGGATGAGAGAAAGGCTGAGGGACTTCATTGCATTTTTTGCCTCAGGCTGCAGCAGAAAGACCGGGTGTCCTTCCCAACCAGTNCTGAACATCTTTTAGCCCAGGCAGGCAGAGACACGAAGATCAAGTGCGGCTGTGGTTTCCTTCTTTCACAGACTCTGCTGTCGTTTACTGATGGACGAGTTCATGGAATCATGGAATCATGGAATCATGGAATCCTGGAGTGGTTTGGATTGGAGGGACCATAAGGATCATCCCATTCCATGGGCAAGGACACCTTCCACTGTCCCAGCGTGCTCCAAGCCTCATCCAACCTGGCCTTGGACACTTCCAGGGATCCAGGGACAGCCACAGCTTCTCTGGGAATTCCATCCCAGCCCCTCCCCATCCTCCCAGGGAGCAATTCCTTCCCAATATCCCATCTAAATTTTCTCTCAGGTGGTTTCACACTCTTCAGTTATTCTGCAAGGTCCTTGGAATTTTCATGAAGATTCACAAAGTTCTGTGAGATTTGGTTGCCTTCCAGACCAGCAGAGGATACCGAAAGTGGTGATGGTTGGACTCTGGGATTTTGGAGGTCTGTTCCAACCTTGATGACTCTGCGAGGTGTTCGCCTTAGAAGTTCGGCAAAAGGGTTCTCCACTTCCAGCATTTTCTGGCAAAGGCTCAGCTAAGAAAGCAAATCCAGTGGGCTGGAACCTTCAGAGGATCATGGATTCTCCTTCTGAACATCCTCCAGTTCTGATCATTCACAGTCTTCACTGTGTTGATGTAAATCAATTCAAGGATGGTCGAAAACCAACACAGGCACATCTTCTCTCGTATCTCCTACCTGTTCTGACTTCCTCCTGCAGGTTTGACCCTCCACACATGGCTCTCCCACCTCCCCGTGACCAAAATCCCAAGCCTTAAAGGCACAAGATGTGGTGAAAAATGAGCTGGCATGGCGGAAAACTGGCCTGGCTGGATGAGGAGCTTCCTCTGGAATTAAAGGGGAAAAAAAGCATTTATCACCTTGGAAGATGAGGCAGGGAACTCAGGAAGA
Source organism: Platysteira castanea (assembly GCA_013397175.1). Taxonomy (NCBI): domain Eukaryota; kingdom Metazoa; phylum Chordata; class Aves; order Passeriformes; genus Platysteira; species Platysteira castanea. The sequence continues at coordinate 6,656 of VYXC01012014.1, read as the reverse complement.
GTGCGAGGATGTCGTTGGGTCACATGAGAGAAATGAGGAAGGTGGAAGCTCAGCTAGACCTCAATTGGGGCACTGTAGTGAAAGATAATAAAGTAGTAAATAAATAATAAATAATATTTAATAAAATAGTAAATAAAATAATATAATAAAAAGCGTTGTTATAAATCACCCCCAACTGCAAGAGCACCAAGGAAAATCTCCCTCCTCGATTGGATGTGGAGGGAATGTTCCCAAGGATGAGAGAAAGGCTGAGGGACTTCATTGCATTTTTTGCCTCAGGCTGCAGCAGAAAGACCGGGTGTCCTTCCCGACCAGTCCCTGAGCTGGGAGACAGGGATGGGGAGGAGAACAGACCCCCTGGAATCCGGGAGGAGTCGGCCAGGGACCTGCTGAGCCACTCACAAGTCCGTGGACGGAGGGGATTCATCCAAAGGCTCTGAGGGAGCTGCCCCAGCCCCTCTCCATCGTCTGCGCTCAGTCCTGGCTCCCGGGGGGGCCCAGCCGATGGAGGTGCCGGGGTGACACTCACCTGCAGGAGGGGTCACAAGGACGATCCGGGGAATTCCAGGCCTGTCAGCCTGACCTCGGTACCGGGGAAGGAGCATCAGGAAGAATTTCCTCATGGAAAGGGTTGTGCCCCAAATTATGCACATCGGGTTGAAGTCAGAATTATCATGGAATCACAGAATGGTTGGAGTTGGAAGAGACCTCCAAGTTCATCCAGTGCCACCCCCTGCCATGGGGAGGGACACCTTCCACCATCCCAGGCTGCTCCAACCTGGCCTTGGACACTCCCAGGGATCCAGGAGCAGCCACAGCTTCTCCGGGAATCCCAGCCCAGCCCCTCCCCACCCTTCCAGGGAACAATTCCTTCCCAATATCCCATCTCTCCCTGCCCTCTGGCAGTGGGAAGCCATTCCCTGTGTCCTGTCCCTCCATCCCTTGTCCCCAGCCCCTCTCCAGCTCTCCTGGAGCCCCTTTAGGCTCTGGAAGGGGATCTAAGATATTCCCAGAACCTTCTCTTCTCCAGGTGAACACCCCCAGCTCTCCCAGCCTGTCTGAAGAACCCTGCAGAGGAGACTCATCCACCTGGGAGCAGGGACAAGCCGGAGTTTGGTTGTGGCAGAGCTTTGCTGTGCAAGGAGCAGATTTCCTGGGACACGCTCCACAGTTCTGCCACAGGTGAGATGCCGAGAACTTTGGAAATTTCCAGCCTGGCACTGCTTTAAATGAAAGGCTCCACCTCGTTCTCCTGGGTCAGATATTCTGTGTGCAGTTTCTAATTTGGACCACAGCTCTGGAAAACTTGATTAGAGCTGTGAAAACGGAATTTTTATTAGGGAGACCGGAGCTCTTGCCAAGGTTTATTTTTCAAGGGAGTAAGACCTAATCCTAGAAGTAGTTCCAGGGCTGTGCTAGTCTGGATGCCCTTGCAATGGTTTATGGCAGTTACGCAGCCAAAGCTGGACGCGCTGGTGATATTTGCTTTGGACAAGTTGCTGCAGATGGTAACCAGCTCCAAATGTACTCCTCAACGTGGAGCAGGCATCACTGAAAATCATTTTCTCCCAGGTTTCTCCTTTCTTCCCCCCCTTTCTCTTTCATTTTTTACACAGTTAGCATGTTCCCAAATCCATCCTACCTGAAAACAACGAAGCGTTTATAGCAGGGAGCAGAGTAATGGCCCTGTGTTCAGACATACTCCCTACACAGACACATCTCCTGCCAGCTTCCAAAGCCCAAATTCCTGCAAAGTCCAGCATAAACCCCCTGTTCAGGTGGATGCCTTCCAGGGAATAGCACATCAGCCTCCTCCAGGGAGCCCACAGAGGTTATGGCGTGGAGTGACCCTCTGGAGGGAGCTTTCCGTCTGCGCCGGATCCAGGCTGAGCGGAGCCATAAATCCAGGAATGCGTGGGAAAAGAGCAAATTAAAGTGTGCTAGACTTGGCAGGGCCCTGTGTGAGCGCAGGGCTTGGGGAAGGTGACATTAATGGTCCTACCAGCTGAAGGCTGCTCTCAGTTCCAGAGCCAGGGGAGCACAAGGAGCACTGAAGGATTCCCAAAAAAGCGCTCCTTTCCTCTCCTGGAAAGGTTTTCCTTGGGGACAAGGGTTGTGCAGCACTTCTCGCCTAAGCCAGGGGGTCAGGGAGGGAATCCTGCCCCTCACCTGGGGGAGTGTCCAGTGTCCTGGGACAAGAGGGACTTGGAGCTCCTGCAGCAAGCCTGGTGGGTGACTGCAAAGATGGGGGGGACTGGAGCGTCCCCCTTATGAGGACAGGATGAGGGAGGTGGAGCTGCTCAGCCTGGAGAGATCTCTGAAATAACGTCAAATAAAATGCAAAATCAGATCTCCAAAACGAGAAGATCTGAACAATCCCTCCGAAACGAGCAGATCCCACAACTCAATTAAGAGTCAAGAAGGAGATCAAAGGAAAGGATTGTCAGCTTTTAAGGGGAGAAAAACCCCAGGAAAATATGTTTTAAGTTTCCAAGAGAACCACGGAGTTCTCTTTGTGAAAATAAAAGTGATTCTGTAACCAAGGCAGAGCTGCCCTGCACACTCCCTTCTCTCACCACATAGTAGCATGCAAAAAGTCATGTTTGCACCTGAAATTCAATCAGTTTAATTCAACCCACATCTCCTCACATGTGGACATGCCTGTTCATGCACAGCTCCTTGCTGTCCTGTTCACACTTGTCCCTAAAATAGTGGATTTCCACCCAAAGGACACCAGCCAGAAACATCACTGCTCAAATTCAATGGGTTTCCCCAAAAAGATGAAGATAAAGCAGGAGGAACCCCCAGCCAGGCAAGGACTAAACACCCCCCTTGTCCCCAGCCAGAGCCTAAAACAGCTGGGATTTTTCCCAAGGAAGAGCTGGTTGGGTTTGAGGCAGCCAGCAGCTCATGGCACATTTTGGTCACCACTGAACCCTCCAGGTCCACCTGAGCCCCCTGGAGAAACACATCCATGGTCGGCAGCTCCAGGGAACCTGCCAGCATCCCTGTGGCACCACGGGCTCGTCCCCAAAGGGTCACAGCAGTGCTGGGACTGGGAAAAAGCAACTGGGACTCCCAAAGTCTGGGAGAGGAGGAGGATCCCAAGCAGGTGATGCAGAACTTTTTGGAGAGGACACCCGGGGAAGGTGATGGAGCAAATCCTGCCGGAATGCATTCCCAAGGGGCCAGGAGGATGGTGGCTGGGAACAGTCAGTGCAGCTTGCCCGGGAACAAGTCGTTCCTGGAGGCCCTCCGGGGTGAGAGGGGAATCGGGGGGTTTATTTACCTTGGCTTCAGCAAGGCCTTTGGCACAGCTTCCGTAGGATCCTCGTGGCCAAACCGGGGAGATGGGGAGCGGATAAGGGAGGGAGCGGGAGAGCCGGCCAGGCCGTGTCCAGGGCACAAAGTCCGGCTGGCACCCAGGGAGCAGTGCCATCCCCCGGGATCAATATTGTCCTTATTGGCCACCCGGGTGATGGGACACCGACCTGGGAGGGGCGGTCGGGGCTGGGGAGGACGGGCTGGAGAAGGGACAGGGGAGGGCAGGTGGCGCGTCCTGCCCCGGGCTGGCATCAGCCCACGCACCAGGAGCTGCCGCCGCTTCCCCTCCGGCCCAGCCGCGCCTTCCCGAGGGGCACTTTCGGCAGTTTCCATGGAAGTAGCACAAAACCTCCGTTCAAACCCAGACAAACTCCGGAGAGGAGCGCTGAGCTGAGCGACGCTGCGACCGCCACCTCCTGGCGTCGGCGTGGAATCGGGGATTGGGGTGGGAAGGACCTTACAGAGCACCCAGTGCCACCCCTGCCGTGGCAGGGACACCTTCCACTGTCCCGGCGTGCTCCAAGCCCCGTCCAGCCTGGCCTGGGACATTCCAGGGATCCAGGGGCAGCCACAGCTTCTCTGGGAATTCCATCCCAGCCCCTCACACCCTCACAGGGAACAATTCCTTCCCAAAACCCCATCTAAAACTCATCCATACTGGGAACAGCAGAGATTTGGGACAAGGTCCGTGCCCAGGGTGTTGCCATAGCGGCGCATTCCCGCCCAATCCCATCCATTCCCACCCCCTGCCTAAACCTGGCACTTGGCACCGCTGCTGGAGACCCTCCTGAGAGCATCCCCGGTCCCAAACCACCCACAGCCCAGGGAATGCCCTCCTGCGAGAAAAGCCCCTGCAGTTCAATCCCAGCACCCGCGTGATGGCCCAAAGCACTTCCCAAAGGGAGAAAGTCGCTGCTGGGATTTTCCCGGGGGGTCTCTGGTGTCTGCACCCCCTGAGCTGGGAGCCGCTCTGCAGAGGGGACTTCCAGCTCGGGCCATGTGGCAGCAGGACCCGTTCTGCCACCGAGAGCCACCGTGTCTGCTCCCAGCGACTGAGAAGGAAGCAGCATATGGGGACAAGCCCTGGCCAGGCTGGAGGTCTGTGAGCAGCTCCTCGGAGCTGCTCTGCCACTGGCCTGAAAGAACAACTCCATCAGCTACAGCGAGCAGACCTTCTGCTTCCCCCAATTCCAAATTCATCACAGGCTCGAACACAGACACTGCAGGCTTCTTCCTGCTTTAATTATTTAAAAATCCTGACTCTGGTTGTTTATTTTCAGGGGCTATTACCACGTTCAACTATTTTGAGCCTAAAAAAAAAAGGAATAAAAAATTTGAAGCCTTTCCCTCATTCCACTGGTGAAGTTTAATTCACTCTAATTATTTCATATTACTTAGACTGTAATAGTTTCATAATTTCTAGTATATTAAGCACTTAATACGTTGTGTCATTTCAAGTCGCATATTAAATTCTGCAAAGCACATTTTAATGAGCGCTAAGTAGTGGGGAAATATTAATACAACCTAATGGTTCATTTTTGTGCCCATGTGGGGAGGCACCGCTGGGGCAGGTGGGCACAGCAGGGGCTGGATGGAATTGTGGGCTGGAGAGGCACCCAGGGCAGCTCCTCTGGGGTTCCTTGGAGGCGCCACTTCCGTGAGGTGCCAGCAATGACCCAGAAAGGCACAGCGGAAAATGCAGAGGAAAAGGTTCAGCTGCTCCTCTACAAACCCCCAAAATGCCCAACCGTTTCATTCCCTCAAGTGAGCACCTCTCAGCTTGCAGACCCTTCATTCACCTCCCTGGGTTTCACATCCCCTCTGTGTCCTGGCAAGATGATCCTTCCCCTGCGTTCACTGCACGGAGATGCCACCAGCCCTGCTGCTCCCACTCGGGGTCTCGTGTCACACACAGGATGTCTTGTGCAGGATGTCTGTGTCCGAAGGAGAGAATCCCAGAAAGGCTTGGAAGAGACCCTGAGGCTCATCCCATTCCATCCCCTGCCATGGGAACCTTCCACTGCCCCAGGATGCTCCAAGCCCCGTCCAACCTGGCCTGGGACACTTGAGGGGACCAGGGGCAAAGAAGCCTTGAGAACTTTCTCTGAGACTCACAAAACAAGAACCCAGAAGTCTCATCTGGGCTTCCCCCCCAAGGGTTTTTAGCCTTCATCCCACCCAGCCGTGTCCACCTGCCCTGGCTGGGGAGGGCTTCCCCACCCTCAGGCCATGGGTGGGAGGTGCTGCTCCTGCTCCTCCATCCCGAGGTCGGGAATTGGGGGAAGAAGGGGGAAGCTGCACCTCCGGCTGTGCCCACGTGGTGGCGGCCCAGGCCGCGGAACGGCCTAATGAGCCCAGGAACTAATTACCGGCAGCTCCTGCTCTGCGGAGCTCCCGGGGCCGGCTCACACCGCAGCGACCCCGCTATGGGCAGCGCGCAGCCCCCGGGGCATCTCCCCTGCCACCCTCTGCCCCCGCCCTGGTTCCGGTCCCCGGGATGCCGCCGATCCCCGGGATGCTCCCTGGCCCCGCACCCCTTCCCCCGGTCCCGGCTGCGCAGGGGCCCCGCGGTGCTCTGTCCGTCCCTCCCGCAGCTCCTGGCGCGACTCCCGCCGGCTCCCTCCCGCCCCCGGAGCTCGCCAGGGCCCCGGTGCAGCTTCACCCCGCCCCAGTCCTGTTCCCGATCCCGGCCCCGCGGCGGTGCCAGGTTAATTCTGGGCTAAAACCAGGTATTTCGGGCTAATAGGTGTGCGCGCACCTCCGCGCCCGCTCTCCGAGCTCATTAATGTAATACCTTCATGTGTGAAACGAGCATATAAATGGGCATTAATGAGCTCCGGCTGCGGCGGGGAGGAGCGGGGAGCCCGGCGGGGGAGCGGGCAGCACCCCCGGCTCAGCCCCGGCACCGGGCGCAGCCGTGCGAGCCCCTCCCGCCGCCTGCCCGGCCGGGGACCCCCGAGCCCCGGGCCAGCCCCACGCACCAGGCGGCTTCTTAAAGTCTGTTTTTATTAAAGAACCAAAATCACGTACAGAGGGGGCTGTCCCCAGAGCGGGCCAGCGTTGTTCTGCCTCCGGAGTCGCGGGCCGCTCGTTAAAGTGCCGTTACATCCAGAATTTACCGGGAGCGGGGAAGGAGGGGGTCCGGGAGGAGGGGGATAAATATACATCATAAATAAATAAAAATCCGACAAATACTGTACCAAGAGAATCACAGTACATTTATATCCATTGCACATCGCCACTTTTGTTTCCAGTCTGGACAAGGGTGGAAGAAGCGGACACACTGGGAGGGAGGGGGAGGCGGAGCGGGGGGGCCGGGAGGGCCCGGCTGC
>VYXC01012012.1:40381-74823 GCA_013397175.1 Platysteira castanea | reverse complement strand
CAGGTGGGATCACCCCTCACATGTCCCAGCCCTGCAGCCACTTGGGGCACGAGCTGTGGCTGCCTCGGGACTGTGCCAGTGCTGGCAGGAGGGCACAGCGTAAGCAGCGGTGGCAGAGCTCACACAGGGCCAGGCACGAGCACACCGGGAATGACTCGGAGCCTCCACAGGGTATCCAGGGGAGAGGAGGAGGTGAGAGGCAGCCCTCCAGGCCCCCGTGCCTGACCTTCACCACAGAGCCCAAAGGAAAGAACTCCGCAGAATTGCTCTTTCCCTTCAATTAAAAACCTCTGCCAGGGTGTCCTCAGCATTTCCTTCTTTCCGTGACCATGTACTGGGCTTTCTGTCTGGCTGAACGTTTCCCGTGGGAGTCCCGCTCCCTTCCCCAGAGGCTGCTGAGGCTGCGGCGGGTGCCGGGCACACAGGGCCCGGCCTCAGGGTGAGCGCAGGGAAAACACGACCCGCTCAGCACCTGCAGCGGGAGCGGAGCCTGTCCTGACGGGCGGGAGGAACAACCAATGAAAGCACAGCTCCTCAATCTCTGCCCCGCCCCCTCGGTCATCGCCCCTCCCCAGACATAGCCACGCCCGCTTGTCATCGGACCCGCCTCCGAACCCGCCGTTCCCCTCAGGCTCCGTGGGATCCGGAGCCGCCCAGGATTCGAGCCCCGCAACGTTTGAATCAAACTTTGTCCTTGTTTTTGAGTTGTTGATCAGTATCTGCCACCGGATCGTCGGGAATAAGCGGTTGCATTGTGCTCGGCTGGTCTGTTGTTTTACGGAAAAGGGAGGACAATCCCAAGAGGAATGAGGTGTCTGGGCCAGAGACGCCAGGAGGGGAATTAGCGAGAATGAGCAGTACTTGGGGGAAGGGAATTCCGGGACTGACCGGGAGGCTGCGACCACCGAGTCACTGACCACCGACTCAAACGGACCCCGGCTGCAAAGGAGGGAAGAGCTGCTCCTGTGACTGGTCAGGACACACCCAGCAAACAGGGTTTGCATGCTAATTAATAAAAAGTAAAAATTAATAAAGTTACGTGATCAGCAGTCAGTGAAGGCTGATCCCCTTGTTTGTTAAAGTGTGTAAATAGTGCCGAGTTACGATGAGCAGGGCGCCTTGCGTGGGAACCCCCACCTCCTGCTTTGGCCAGCCGGAATAAAGAAATAACAATAGGGAAGGATCCCTGGGCTCGGGGTGGGAACTGGCGTTGCAGTCCGGGAACGAGCCCGCGGCCGGGACAGCGCGTCCAGAACGCCCGGCCCGTGTCCCCAGCGCCAGCCGAGCGGCGTCAGGACGCGGCCGTGGGGACAGGAGGTCCCCGACCCGGCAGCTCTGGGGACTTGAAGCTGGAAATGCGCGAAGAGCTCGGGTTTTAATGTGGCATCTCTATTTTCCACCCAAACAAGCCTCACCCACGCTCTGCAGGGTGCAGGGTATGGGGAAAGCCTCCAGCTCCTCAGCGCACATCCCGAACAATGAGGGGGTGATGCCATCCCCAGGCGCCGGGAGAAATAGCAGGGGGTTTGGCCAGAGAGAGGGAATGGGCAGCCGGGCAGCTGCGCTGTGCCGTGGTGTGCCATCCACAGCAGGTGCAATGGGTGGAGCACGTCAGACCCTTCCCCAAGGCCTTCCATCCTGATATTCGTGGGAATTCCCTACCACCCACCAATTCCCTTCCGATTTACATACAGCTGCGGCTCTCACACAGCCTTCCCGGTATGGAAAACTTTGGCTGCAGTTCGGAGTGGAAAAGTGTGTGCAGGCCTGCCGGGATGGGCAGGCAAATGCCTCCCGAGGCTCACCACCCGCATCGCCCAGAGCTATGGGAGCCCTGGGCTGCATGCTGACTCCCTCCCACTCCCTGTGCAGCAAAGCTGTTCCCAGGGCTCTTGCCTGGCCACAGGCACCAGAGTCCAGGGCACATTTGTAGCCAGAGTCCAGCCTGAACTTAGGGATGGCCCCTGGTGGAGCAGGAGCAGAGCTCCTGGTTCACACCCATGGCTCAGCTGTGCCCACTGGGTCCCCTCAGTGGGATGAAGGCTCTCATGAGGAGTGAGAGGCAGTGCAAGGAGCTTGGCAGAGCCCTATTCCCAAGCTGAGGGGCAAGGATGGGCACCAGGGCTCAGCAATCCAGCACAAGATCCCCTAAACCCGCTGAATGTCTCAAGCAAGGTTGTAAAGCTGGCCAGGGAAGAAAGGAAAAGGCTCAGGGAGCCATCACTTCTTAGAAACTCTGCTCCCTTCTTTCCTTATCTGCCAGAACTCCTGCAGTAAATCAGAGGATTTTCCCAGCGCAGCACTCTGGCTGCCAGACTGAAGCGTTCCACTTGTGCTTTTGTCTCTCGTTCCTCCTCTCCTCTTTGCTTCCCCGTGACCTTTGCTGGGAAGTTCAACCCGGTTTTGTCAGCAATGCGTCAGCAGTGCTTTCCCAGAGCCCCATTCCCCACAGCTCCCATCCCTGTGGGTGAGATTGCATGGCCGAGGCTGGGAAATGCAGGTGGGTGCTGAGTGCTCTGGCTCTGATGTGGCACTTCCAGGAACAGCGGTGGAATTGTCCAGTTTTGGCTTCAATTCCCGCGAGTTTTTCACCTCCTCTGGTTTTGAGGTGTTTGGGAATCCTCCACACCCACCCTGGTTCCTGGCAGCCCTGCGGCAGGGTGAGGGGCTCTGCTCCCTGTGTCAGGAGTGCTGCTCCGGGCAGGATGGATGGCAGGCAGGGAGGGCTGGAGGTCACCAAGGCCATCCCACAGCTTGATAGGAAAAGGAATGATTTGGGGAACAATTCCTGCCCCCTCCATGCAGCATCCAAGCAGAGGCTGCAGCTCCACAGCTGCAGATGCACGGCACAGGTCCACAGCTGTCCTGGAGCCAGTGGTCCCCCCCTCAACGGGAAGGATCCCAAGGGGTTGTGTCACCGCAGGACACCAAGAGACAGAGCAGTCCGTGCTTCAGCACCCCGTCCCGCATCCCTGTCCAGGGTTCTGGGTGCCCTGCAAGGACTAGGACAGGCTTCCCTGAGCTCAACCATAGCTTGAAACTGTCACCAAGTACCCACCGTGCTTCCCCCGGGACTGCCGGAGGGGATCCGCCCTGCTCTGAATCCTGCGTCCTCCCGGGGTCTGGAGAAACCAGGCAAAGAGAAATGGAAGAGTTGTCTGAAGTGACACCAGTGACAATCCAGCTGTCCCTGTGCCCCAGACAGCCTGGCCTGCTGGTGAGCTGCCCCCGACAGGAAGCATTCCTGCTCCACGCAGAGCCAATCGCTCACAGCCTGACTGGAGGGAATTTGCCTCCACGTTTCCATGCTGGGAGGAAGGGAGTTCATTCGGAACGGTGCAGGTAGAAATCCTCACTGAGGGTGGCACCCTTACCTAGGGCCTGCTCCAGCTCTGCATGAGACATCACAGGAAATATTTCCTCCTGGCTCATTGCAGCCGGGAAAGTGCTCAGGTCAGCCCAGGTGAGGCCGTGGTCATGCCCAGGCACTCCCTGCTCCAGAGGTTTGTCACTGGAGAGGGAAATCAAAGAGTCAGGACAGGGCTCGCTGCAGCTCAGGGGGCACCGGAGGAAAGAAAACCCGGAGCTACATTCCCCCTCAGCTCAGCCCCTGCCATGGAGCCCCAAAAGCTGTGCAGGGAGGAGAGGGAGGTTGCTCCAGCAGTCCCTCTGGAGCGCAGCAGCTTTGGAAAGCAAAAGTTACCTGTGAGGGCTCCAGCAGCTCCGCTCTGCCCCAACAGAAAAGGAGTTGAACCTGGCTTTCATCTGTTCCCCAAATGCAGTCTCGAGCCAGAAGATGTGGCAACACTTGGCTCCAGGGGTCCCGACAAGGAAAAGACAGAGACTCAACAAGGGAGGACAGTCAATACAGTCACATCCTCCTGTCCTGCTCACACGTGGGATCTTCCTGTCTACCTGCAGATCCCCACATCCTGCTCAGGGCTGCTCACATGCTCTGGGAGGGTTGGCATCACTCCACGGGGCAGCCAAGCCTGCACTGGCCTTGGAGCTGGGCTTTCCTCCCTGGAGCTGCCTCCCAGCCTGCCCACAGACAGGACTGACCCAGCGAGGGTGCGATGGTCACTGCCCAGGCACATCCCGCTGGCTGAGGTCAGGTGCTGTCTGTGATCCCAGAGACAGAGCCCACATGCACAACTTGTGGCAGGAACTGCTTCCATCTGGGAAAAGGCTCTCTGCAGATCCAGAGAGACAGGAAACATCTGCATTGTCACAGCTGGCGGGTGCTCTGCAAACACCGGATGCATCCATTAAACAACCGATTTCCCCCCGGGCCGGCGCCAAGGCGGGCTGTGCTCAGGTGGGACACGTGCAGCTCCACCAGCCCCTCTCCAGCTCCACCAGCCCCTCTCCAGCTCCACCAGCTTCTCTCCAGCTCCACCAGCTTCTCTCCAGCTCTACCAGCTCTGGAGCAAGTTCTGGCCAAGTTTGGGCTGTGCAGCTGATTCCTTCCATGTGGGACATGGTTGATGATGCACAGGGAGTGGAGAGATGGACAGAGGTCCCCACTGCTCCTACATGGGCAAAGACCCCATTGTCAGTGTCACACAGCACTGAGACCCCTGCCCAGGCTGCTTTGTGCCACAACGAGACAGCAAAGGCTGGCACAGACCCCCTGGACCTGAAATGATGCATCACAAAAGGCTTTGCACTTGTTTCTTCCTTGGACTTGCTTTTAGTCTGGAAGGAGTAGAAAAGGATTCCACCACCAGGCACCATCCCAGTTGCAGCAAATGTCCCTTTTGCCCCCACAGACTGTCCCTGCTGTCTTAAAAGCCATCTGAGAGTCCATCAGACAGGCAGGTTTGCTTGTGGAAACTCCATGGCAAAGGGGAAATGGGATAAGGGAGGTGAACACCAAAGTTTTACTGAACACATCACGTTTCAGACTCTGCTTTCCCCAGCAACCCTGTGAGCTTCAGTAAAAGGTTAACAGAACTTTTGAAGGGATTTCTCATCTCCCAACAAAGCGGAGCTGGTGTCTGCATCGAGCACACGCTGAGCTGGCCTGCTGCTCGCCCTGCCATGGTGGGCCCAGCACTGCATCCTCTGCGCTTCCCCATCACAGCTCAGTGTGTCTGGGAAGACACAATAAAGACGCTCTCACACCTGCCAGGTTCAGCAGAAAGGAGGGAATAGTCTTTTTTATTGACATATTTCACATTCATATACATGTCCCAACTCCACAAGGGATTGGAGGACATGTCACTTCCTTCTCAATCCCGCTGGAGAAGAAAGATGCTCATCAAAGTTCTCTTATCACAAAAGGAATGAAAAACAGAAAATACCATTAAAAGTAAACATTGGCTATTATTTACATGAAACTGTGTGAAAGAATCTGACTCCAGGTTAAAAACAGAAGGCTTAGCGAAAACCAGGGCAACAGCTCAGGGCACTCCCTCACCACCATCCCAGAGGATGCCCCAAATTTGAGCTCCCCATCCTGGGTGCTCTGTCCACAGAGGAGGGAGGGAGGGAGGGAGGGAGGGCTATGTGGCACGTGTTCACCCTCTCCAGGGCTAAATGGAGGCCTCTCAGTGCTAAACTAAATTAACCTTGAAAAATTCATTTCACAAATGACTGCAGCAATTAGCTGCTTTTAATGAGCTACTTCACTCAGGCTGATGTCTGAAGGTCCTGGAGGAAATCAGTATCTGCTGCACATGCCCCTGACAGCCCATGGCTGATAGGAGCTGGCAGCCTCTTCCCACCTGTTTCCCAGGGAGGAATTCCCACATTTGTGGCTCCAGGTTTTTGCACCCAGCTTTATAAGCCCAGCTGCTTCAGTGAAGGCTCCTGAGCCCAAAGTCCTGCTGCTGCACCACTGATGGTCAGGGAAGAGGAAAGACTGATTACCTACGAGGTGGTAGGGAAGGACAAAGCACAACAGCATTTCTGCATGAAATCCACAGGGAAAGAGCAAAGGAATCGTGCTGGAGCTGCAGCCTGGTGCAGGGATGTGCAGCAGCTCCCTGACCACGTTTGAGGGGAGGGCTGCACTCAAGCCATGCCCCAGCCCTGCTGTTACATCCCAGGGAATTGCCCAGGGAAGGGCAGTGCAGCCTGGTGGGCTGGGATGGGCTGGCTTGGAGCAGGATCCCTGCCCACCCCAGCTGCTCTCGGCCCTCAGCTCCTGCTGAGCTGGATCAGCTTCCCTGGGACACCTCACACTGTCCTGGGGCACGGGGCAAACCTGGATGGAACTGAGCCTTGGAATCTGCTGCAGTGTCCAGTTTTTGTGCCAGAACTGTCAGGGGAACAAGGAAAGCTGTGGCAGGATGTTGTAGGATTTTGCTGAACTGCATGAAAAAAATGTGTGCAGCAATTTGAAATGTCCCAAGCCAGAATCCAATCTGGTTGTTTTCCCAAAGCTTTGTCATTTCCTGGGCACTATCATTAAAGAGGGATTAAAGTGTTCCAAACCCACTCCAAACCAGGTAGATTTTGCAATCCACCCCAGAGCTCTTTCTAAGCATTGCATGTGCTTGGCAGGCAGGGTGCTCTGGAAAAGCACAAATCCTTCCAGGTCTGGCATTTTCTGCTCAGATCTACTTTTCAGGAGCTGCTTGCCCATGGCACGCCTTCCCAGCACATTCCCCTGTGGATGCTGTGGCCCCAGGTGCTCAGGGTGGCTGAACCCACAGGGATAGAAAAGCCATGGAAGCCGGAGAAGCACACCAGAAAACAGCTGCATTTCAGGATCAGGTTCCCACCTCAAATAACCTCTGAAACTTGACTTTTTTTTCCTTTGTGCATTTTTTCAATGTCTGGCAGTGGTGCTGAGCTCACACTGACGACTTTTTCTTGATGGCAGCCTAAGTGTTGGTCTGGTCTCTCCTTTCCCAGATTTTCTTGCAAGAATAAACCATTTTTGACGCTTTAATGTCTCTGTTGAAGCTGGTAGGAAGTGGCCAGCATATTCCAGCTGACTAGAGGCAGCAGCCAGGCAGGCAGGGAAACAACCATTTAAGCCTCTGCAATAAAAGTGTTTTTGCAAATATTTACAAAGCAATCGTCCCTTGCTTTTTTCTGGATTTTGTATTTTCCTGTCATAAAAGAAAATTATTTTTGCCCTTTCAGACAATAAATATGGATTTACTGCTGATTTAGGCTCTGAGCTGATTTCTGGTCAGGGTGGTCTCTCACTCAGGCACCAGAGACACCCTGCTCTAGTCTGGATGCTTCAGATATAAATACAAGGGAATTTGTCCCAGGATTATCCAAATACACCCACCCCAAGCCTGCAAGACCTCTTGTTCCCCCAGTGCTCCCAGCACTCCAAAACGTGCCTCTCCCTCTATGTTGCAGGTCCCAGGCTGCCTTTCCAGAGGTCATCCCTGGCTGGTGGGGCCTGGCAGCGTGTGACAGCTCAAAGAGCCACCAATGGCAACAGGAATGTCACTCCAGGAGAGCAGAGACCCATTGATCCATCCCAGGGATCCATTTCAGGTGGCGCAGCTGGAGGAAGGGAAGGCTCAGGAATGAGCTGCTGTGATCTCTGACACCACAGAGGCCCCAAGCAGGGGACGGGATGGGATGGAATGGGATGGGATGGGATGGGATGGGATGCGATGCGATGCGATGCGATGCGATGGTTCTGCCTGGACACAGGAACATGCCAAGAGCTCTGGCTGTGCCTGAGTTACACAGAGTGCAGATAAATCCTCCTGCTTATTCCAGGCCCCCACACCATGTGTGTGCCCCAGCCTTGGTCCTGCAGAGCTCCCAGAACATTCTTCAGGATTTAATCATCCTGGGGGTAAGGGGAGGTTCCCACAGCAGCAAGGGAGCTGGGAAGAGAGGAGAGGAGGGGAGAGGAGAGGGACAAATTGTTTTGGGTGCCTGCATGGCCCCAGTTGGGTTATTTATAAGGGCTGAGGTCAGGATCAAACACCCTGATTTCTGCTGCATGAGCAAACGGACTCAGGGCTCCAGGACTCTGAGATCAGCCTCCAAATACAGCCTGGTCCCTGGGGCACTGAGCCGCCCTCAGCCTGGGGTCATCTCCTCCTGCTCCTGCACAAAGGGGCCTTGGAGACAGCACCAGATTAGAGCAGCGGGACAGGAACCTCGGCTCCAGCTGCCTGCTCTCGGCACCTGGAGCACAGTCCTTCCCAGAGCCATGGAAATTCCATTCCCCAGATGATTTTCTCCATGCTTCCCTTCCTGGAGGAGGGCATAGGAGATCCACATCCCTTCAACCCAGCTGGACCTTGGCTATTTGTCCATCTCCTCCCTGTGGGAAGGGGCTTGCTGCCCTCCTCCAGGCATGGAGGCTTCAGGGCTGCGGGCTGATCCAGCCTTTCCCAGTACCACCACAGCTCCAGGTAGATCCCTTGGTGAATTCCAAGCACACCAGGCCATGAAACTCCCACTTCCCACCCTCCCAGCCATTTGCTGTGCCCGGGAAAAGGCGGGTGTGGGTGAGATGAAGCAGAACCAAAGTGATGCATTAAAGCTGCTGATGCTTATCAAGGGCTCCCACAGCCGGCCAGCAAACATCACCAGTGATCTGTGGGAAAAATGGGATCCACATGGCAATTCACACTCCAACTGCTGCCTTATCTCCTGCAAGCATTATCTCATGCAAGCTGGAGCTGGAGCTATTTTCCCTTCAACCGAGTAAAAATGTGTCAGTTTTATATTTATATATTAGGCCATAATCCCATGGGAAATTAATTTGCCCAACAGCAGAAATTCTGTCATCGCAGGCATCAGTCAGTCTGGGAATGGGGATCTCCAGACCAGGCCCTGAAATCAGGGAAATGGCTTAAAATAATAACCACGGGAGGATGTGGGAGACTGAGCAAACTACAGCAGCTCCTTCCTGACTGCAGATGTATTTTGGAACATTTCATGGCAGATACATAAATGCAGAGCCAGGGGTTCAGTGTGACCCCGTCTCTGGGGGGTCCCCATGTGGGGAAGGGTCTCAGCCCACACAAGCCACAGGATGGGGAGGGATGATCCCCATTCTGCCCCTGACCCTGTCCCTGGATGGACTGGGGGCTGAATCTCCTGGACCTCCCTGCAGACACCGGGCAGGGACTGTGGCATCGCCACATCCCCACCACCTGTGCCACGGCAGCTCTGGGTGCCTGCAGTGCCCCAGGGAGCCTCATCCCACCCCTCACTGGAGCTCCCACCACAGTCCAGCTGGGTCTGGGAGCTAGAGGAGTCATCTGGCCCCACTGGGACCAGTTGGTGGAGGGGAACAGAGACCCCCTTCCCTTTGGGGGTGGCTCTCCTGTGGTACTGTCACTGCCTCTCTCTGCTTCCCAGCAATTAAGGTAAATTGCACTTCTTCCTTCAAATCCACAGGTTTCTTTAAGTCTCAAAATGAGGAGTTCTTATCCTCCTCTCCCTGCTTGGGCCATGCAGAGCACACGGGCTGGGCTCGGGCTATATTATCTCTCCAGTTAATAACACACCTGAGGCCTCCAGGTCCCATGAATAAATCCTGTTTTCTCATGGAGACACTCCCACCATTGAAAGCACTCAGGCTGGGCTGGCAGAATCCTGATTTACAGCCAAAAGCACCAAGGCCATGCCAGCCTCTTCTTCTCCCCCTTTTTTTTTTTTTGTTTTGGTTTTGGTTTTGGTTTTGGTTTGGTTTTGGTTTTTGGTTTTGGTTTTTGGTTTTTGGTTTTTGGTTTTTGGTTTTTGGTCTTTGGTTTTTGGTTTTTGGTTTTTTTTTTGAAGAGCAAACCCATTCCGGGCAGTGAAAGGATTGATGCAGAGGGAGCTGGGATGGGCTGAAGAGGGATTGATGCAGAGGGAACTGGGATGGGCTGATGCTGCCACAGATAACAGGGCTCTGTGGGACCCCCGAGCTGCAGTTTCACACGGTAAAGGGAGCCTGGCAGGAGCGCAAGGCTGGAGCAACGTTGGGAAGCACAATCCTGAGCGGCTCCAAGGCTGACGTCAGGGCAGCCCTGGCTCTGGCTCCCTCACCACATACCTAATTTTCCCATATAAGGCCAAGGAGAGCAATAACTCTCCTGGCAAGCAGATCAATAAAAACAGATGGTGGGCTCACAATTAGAGATTAAGCACATACCAATCCAGAACAAACGGGCCATAAATCATACAAGAAGGAGGGTATTTATAGTTTAGATCACATTCCTTAATTAATTCAAAATGGCCCAGAAAAGAAAATAACACAAAACTGCTCTTTTTCTGCTTTGCTCCTGCCTTGCTTTTGCAAAGCTGCATTCTTTCCTTGGGGGGTGCAGGGGCAGTCACAGGACAGAGCAGGGGATGCTCCAGCTGCAGGGAAAGGGAAGCGAGGGCTAGAATCTGGGAATAGCCAAGGAGCAGAAGTGGAGTGAGCACCCAGGGTCTGAGGGGGTGCAGGGAACAGGCTGGAGGACAGCTGAACCTGGATTTGTTTGCACACTCCTGGGGTGTTGGTTTGCACCCCCCACTAGCACATCATCTGTCCCCAGAGCGGGTGGGATGGGACCAGAGAGCCCTGAGATGAAGGTGAGGGATTCCCACATGTGACAATCAGCACAAGTCTTGCCAGCAGGGCATTGGCCCTGTAGAGCCACTGCCAAACATGTTCCTCATGCAGCAATTACCGCACTAAATTGACTTTCTCTCTAAAATGATGAGGAGCTCCTCGGTCTTGGGGCACTGCCAGGCTGGAGACAAACCCAATATGGCAGAGAGAAAACAGCCACCAAAACTGATTGATTCTGAAAATGCACCTGGGCCAAACTGGGGATGAAGGGTTCCCCTTGTCCTGTCACTGGCTGCGTGGGCAAAGAGCCCAGCCCCCACCTTGCCACTTTTTAGGGAGCCGAAAGAATCCCTCACTGGCCAGGGCTGGTCAGAAATCCCATCCTCCCCCTGCGCCCCTCTTTCCCCGTGCCAGGGCTGCAGGTGGGGCAGTGCCCATCCCCGGACTGCCCGACTGCTTTGCAGGTTGCACCGACACAGCTCTCTTCGTTCTCTTGCCACAGCTCTGCACTTTGTGGGTTTTGGGGGGATTGCAGACTCCAAAGCACGAGAAGCAGTCCCAGCCGTGAGTCACCTCTCAGGACAGCCATCCCCGGCATTCCCTGCCAGCATTTCCGGCCGGGCAGGGCTCATCAGCCCCGGGAGCAGCTCGGTCGCTGCCCTTATCTCAGCGATCTGTTGACAAGAAGGGCTTGAGCAATAAACGAGGGCTGCGGATCATGGGGCTGTGTCCCCCTGATCTCCGGGGCGTTCCAGCCACAGTGCGGTGACATTCCAGACATTCCGGACCCGCGGGCTGTGCCGGTGCCACCAGTGCCATCGAGGTGGCCTCGCCCCCGGGACACCTTTCACTCCGGGCTGTGTCCCAGGGGCTGCACAGCCAACCCACCTCGGGAGCAGCTGCAGGACCCCGAAACAGCCACCAGGACCTTCCCCACAACTGTTTAATTCTGCAGCAAGGCCGTAGTCCCTGCACCCCCATGTGTGGAGGGCACCTTCTGGGGCTTTCTTCCAGCAGAGAAAAAGCCCTGAATTGCCCCCAAAGTTCTGATGCAGACACTGTGGGCTGCTTTCAGGACAGCCAACCCCTGAGTGTCCCCAGCTCCCCCATCAGCTCCTCTCCACTGCACTCATCTCTCTCACACACCCTCCAGCGATAAAATGCACAGAAAATGCACCAAAAGATGCTTCCGTGTTTTGTTGGATGGAGACGGAAGCAAATTTCCACTTAAGAAAACTCTTTGGGGAAAATGCTTTAACTTCTCTTTTTGGGGGTCTTACCAACACCTTTTCACGCCCTGAACCTTATTTTCATTATTTCCATTCTTCTGTTCAGAGCAAAAGGCACAGTGAGATCTCTCCTGCAAAGCATTCACAAATGTTTGAACTACAGAGGAAATTCACAGTCCCTGCGGCCTTGGAGCCAAAGCTGTCCCTGGCCGTGCTGGGTGCTGGGCTCTGCCCCAGGGAGCCTCTGCCAGAGGAAATGAAAGTGAACTTGGTGTATTTTGTAAGAGCAAAGTGGGGCCACAGAAGGTGTCCGCGGTTCTGTAGGGTGTCACTCTGGGCGGAGCCCCCGGATGGCCCCTGGGTGCAGTGGGATGACAGCAGGGTGGACTGAGGGGTGACATCTTTGCCATCCCGCTGCCATCCCAGCCCATCCTCCGGGCTGCGGGGGTGGGATGGATGGCTGCGGAGTGAGTGAGGAGCCGTGCGATCCCCTCCAGGCGGTGTTTGGCAATCTCCGGGGCTGGGGATGCAGACGAGGTGTGAAGCTTTGCAGTTCTGTCACCGTCCACACCCCTGGACTGATCCAGGCCCTGGTGATGCCCCAGCTCTGGACCTGTTCCCTGTTTCCAGCCTCCTCCACGGAGTCCCCTGACGTGGCTTTCACTGAGGCAAATCTGCTGAGAGAAATGCCACCCATCCCATCTTCATTAGTCACGACCTTCCTCCGGCCCTTTGGGCACCGGCTGTCCCCTCCGATGGAGATTCNGGAACCACCCTGCCCAGCCCATCGCCCCCGCCGCAGCCCAGCGCAGGGTTATTCCCAGGCTGTGCCAGTTCCAGGGACACCCTGCCAGCCAGCACATAGGGGTCGAACCCGTCCCTTCGAACGGACTGTGTGAGCTGCTGGAGGAGGCAGCCGGGGCCGGGAGCTGCCGTGGGGCTGGACACGCTCCTTGTGCTGCCCCGCGCTCCTGTGTCAGCTCCGAGCAGACAGGAATGTCACACGTGTCCCAGTCACCGGGAACTGTGAGTCCTTCATGCTCAGCACTTGCTGGGGATGGCTGTCCCCTTGCTCCGGGGAGCAGCAGCTCCTATCTGGCTGCTTTCATCTGCTGTGAAATCACTGCGGGAATTTTCCTCTAGCAGTTACTCATCCTCCTCCTCCCTCCTGGAAAAAAAAAAAAACAAAACAAAAACAAAAACAAAACAAAACAAAACAAAACAAAACAAAACAAAACACACAAAAAACCCCAAACAAAACAAAACAACAACAACAAAAAAAACAACAAAAAAACCTGTTTTGTCAGTAAATGCGATAAAAATCTCCATGTAGATTCAAGGTGAAGTTAATCAAAATATTTACACAATCCTCACGATACTGCACTCGCCAGGGTTTTTGTGGTGTCCTGATTGCAGCAGATGCCCCTCGAGCATCGCCCCAGCCCAAGGGAGCAAATCCCGAGCTGGTCTCTCCAGCCCTGGTGCCCACGAGCACCTCACATTGTCCCTGTGGTGCTTCCTGATGCCCACGGTCCCTGTCCCACCCTGCCCTGCTGCCTGTGAGGAGCCGTGTCTGTCAGCTGGAAGCCTTGTACATCCATGGAAGCCTTGTACATCAATAGAAGCCTTATACATCCATGGGAGCTTTGTACATCCATGGAACTGGGGCTGGGAGGGAGAATCCTCACTCACTGGGCTGGAGCAATTAAAGGCAAAGCAGGTTCAGACCTGCAGCCCTGCACAACACAGGACAGGACAAAGCCTGGTGGACCCTGGTCTGTCCAGCTAAGGGTGCTCAGCACAGGGCTGTGGATCTGCTCCTGCACATGCCACAGCCAGAGGCTCCCTTGCCCACCTTGTTGCCTTGGGCTTTTGCTAAAGCTTGTTTTTCTATAAGCCTTCTGTTTTTAACCTTGGAGTCAGATTTTCTCACACAGAGTTATGTAAATAGAGCCGATGTTTACTTAAGTATTGGAATGTGTATAAGAATAATGTAGTGTCAATAAACTGCAGCAGTTTTGCTTCTTTCTGCTGAACCTAGCAGGTGTAAGAGCCTCGTTATTGTGTCTCCTCGGACACACCACCTTGCCCAGGTGTGTGCGTGCCCTGCAGTGGCACTGGCTGGGGGGTGTGGGACTGGGCAGTGTACCCTGGGCAGGTGCCCGGGTGTTCCTCCCACCTCTGCTCACCGACAGATGGGAGCGATGGCAGAGCCACATCCTGCTGGCAGGGAGCACTCCCTGTCGTGTCACGGACTGTGAACCACAGCCACATCCACCCCGGGCTGCCAGGGAGTGCCCAAAGGACCTGCTTGTCCCCTCCAGGTGATCCAGCAGCCCTCCTGTGATCCAGCAGCTCCATCCATCCCACCACACCCAGCAGCTCCCTGTGCATCCTGGCTCATCCCACTGGACCCACTGCTGTCCATCCCACCTCATCCTACCCAAACATCCCTCAGGTTGTGTTCATTCCTCCCTGGATGAAATACCTGACCTGGTGCTCCCATCCTCTCAGGTTTGCAGAAGGGGTTGGTGATTTTCTAGGCCCCCCACCCAGAGAAATGAGCAAGGGGTGCCTCCTGCAGCACCCTCCCGATGGACAGCACTGTCTGCAGGCAGACATGACCAGTGATTTTTTAGGAAGCTGTGGCAGATCCTGACTGAGATTGGGCCAGGACCTTGCTTTGCCTCTGCTGACGGCTCACACACCTCACCCTGCCCATGGTGTCGGCTCTGGCACCTCCTCAGCAGCTGCGAGCTGCCTGCCCTGGTGCCAGGGGTGATTTCACCACGGGGCTCCTCAGGTTGCTCCCGTTTATGGAGCTGTGGCAACAAAGATTAAATTCTCTATTTCCACTTTTCACTCCTGAACCACATCAGTGCTGATGTGTGGCCAGCCCTGCTTGGCCAGGTGAGCCACCTCCACCCTCAGTGCTTTGCATCCTCAGTAGCTCTGGTGGATCCAGGAGAGCAGTTCGAGAAAGCTGAGAGTCAGGATCTAGAACCAGGTCATCGTTTTGTTTTGTTTTGTTGGGGTTTTTTCAGGCACTATAAAGAAATCTGTGCTCCTTTGCTCCTGGAGATAAGCTTTTCCTGCACCGTTGTTCCAGGCTGTTTTCCTTGATGTACTCTATTTTTGGCACATGCAAGAAGCCCTAACATCCTTCCCTATCTCTGTGCTCGCTGGAGCTCAGTTTAAAATATTTCTGGCCTTTATCTTAGATTTTCCAGTGCTGAAGCAACACCATATATCCTCTAGACCATATTTTTGTCTTATGAATCACCAAGCTTTGGACAAGCCCCTCCTGGGTATAAAGAGCCCCTGCTACAGAGCCAGCAGTGCCGGGGCAGTGACCCAGCAGCTCCCCGAGCCTCCCCAGCAGTAGCTCTGGCACTGTTTGCATCCTGCCAGAGTCTAGACGAGTGTTTCTGCTCCAGCAGAGAGGTATTAGCTCAGGCTCTGGACTTTGCTCCCACACACTTTTATCAAATGCTCTGGGAGTGCATTTAGAGCCACTAAATCTTCTCCTATTAACAGCCCATTTGCAGATGGAAAAGGTATTTCTGCAGTCTTGAGGGGGCAGTTTGTCAAGCAGGTTTCACCAGTATTGGCTCTCTGTGAATAAAGACATGAAATATTCACGCTGGTGCTGGTTTCTCCTTCTCTGGGGGTTTTGATGCTCCAGCCCAGGCTGTGTTCCGGGCTCAGCCATGCCGAGGATATCGCTATCCTGGGGTCTCACTGACCAACAGCTCCTGGGGGCATTTGCTGCCCTTTGCAGGAGACCAACAGGGAACTGCTCATAGAGAAATTCCCACTGGAAAGTTAAAGGAGGCCTCAGCTACCACAGGCTGTCCCACAGGAGATCTTTGTGGCCCCTCTACGGTGCCCCCTCCCCTACTCCTTAGTAGCTCTGATGCCTCATCTCTCCTGGGGCAATGCCCAGTGCCCTTTGTGGGCAGGCTGAGCTCACCCCTGTGGGACTGAGCTGCCACACTGGGGACACCCAGCCCCACTGGCATCACAGGGGCTGCTGCCAGACCCTCACCTTCATCTTCCACACCCTCTTGCACGAACTGCCCACTCAGGCACATTATTTCCATCATGGGTGATTTACTGTGTTGCCTTTGGTTTTGAGATTGAGCCTCAGCCCAGCAGCTCTGGCTGTCAAAGGGTGGCTCAGACTCATGAAGCCTCTTCCTTTACTCTTTCCAGCATGGCTTGTGTAAAACAAAATGCCCAACACACCATTATAAACCATGGAACCCCAGCCTGGTTTGGGTTGGAAGTGGCCTTAAAAACCATCCAGTGCCACCCCTGCCATGGGCAGGGACACCTTCCACTGTCCCAGGGTGCTCCAAGCCCCGTCCAGCCTGGCCTTGGACACTGCCAGGGATCCAGGGGCAGCCACAGCTTCTCTGGGCATCCTGTGTTGGGGCCTCCCCACCCTCACAGGGAGCAATTCCTCCCCAACACCTAATCCAAATCTGCCCTCTGTCAGTGTGACGTCTTTCCCTGTGTCCTGTCCCTCCATCCCTTGTAAAGAGTCTCACTCATCTTTTCTGTAGCTTCTTCAGGCACAGGAAGGCCACAATGAGGTCACCCCAAAGCTTCTCCTCTCCAGGCTGGACAATCCCAGCTCTCCCAGCTGAGCTGCTCCATCCCTCTGCTCATCCTGGTGCTTCCTCTGGACTGGCTCCAGCAGCTCCATGGTTTTATGTTTCTGTGCCACCCCCAGTGCTGCTCACCACCCAGCAGGAGTGAGGTCAGAGTATCCTGCAGGAGCTGCACCGGATTGCTCCTGTTTTTCCAAGCCTACCTGCCAGACCCTGCTAATGCACACAGCATCAAAATATTTGGCATGAGTCACCTCACCCAGAATGTTCCCCCTTGAAAGCTGTGGAAATATTCCTGCTCCATTAGCAGAACACTGGGGCTGGGTGTGAGTGCAGGGCTGTGTCAGCTCTGCGCACCTCCGCCCTTGTGTGGGTGTCTGGGGCAATGTCCTGCCTGCCTCTGCTCTCAGCCCTTCCTGTGGTGATGCACTGGGGCACCTCGGGCCTCTTCTGCCTCTCTGCAGGGAGCTGGGAGTTTCCCTGGCCAGGGGAAGGGTTCTGGAAAACCTTCTTCAGCTCACCCACCCAAAGGCACCCAGTGGTGCTCCCACTGTCAGCCAGGGCTGCCGGGGAAGGAGCAGGGGAGATAAACATGTGTTCCTGCATGTCCCCACTGCCCTGGCTTCAAGCAAGGCCACCTCCACTCCTGGGCCGTCACATCAGGACATGGCCCTGGTCACTAGGTACCACAGCCACCTCCCCACAAGAGACTTTGAGGGTCCCAAGCAGAACCTCCTTTGCCTAATTTTGGACATACCCGAAACAGGAAGTTGTCAAGGGATGGGGAGGGGCAGGATGAGGAGGGAGAGAAGAATTCCTGGGAAATCACAGACGAGGGTGGCTGGAAAATCACAAACCACAGGAAGACGACTGAGAGAAAAAGAGAATGAGGACAAGGGATTTGGTGCACAGCTCCCTGGACATCCCCTCCTGGCAAGGCCCAGGGTGAGGCAATGCCTGACTTGGTGCTGCTCCAACACCAGGGACCTCCCCAGCCCTGGCCCCGCTGGGGTCACTGCAGCCTGAGCCACTGTCACAGCAGCATCGCAGGGTGCTGGGCTGGAGCAGCAAAGGCTCCACCTCTGTGTCCCTCTCCAGGGCTGACCTGAGCAGGATGCTCCCACCAGGACACTGGAGAGGGGGTGAGAGCAGAGGGACAAAGACAGCACTGTGCAAACCCCAGAAATAAAAATGCTTGCAGGAACTCACTTTCCCCACCCAAGGGCTGCTAATCTCATCCTGGCACAGCCTTCAGCCCCCAGCTCTGCACAAAGTCCACCCACTGCCCAGGAAGGCCCATCACATCCCACAATGTCTCTTTGTTCAGGAAGAGTTTCAGCTCCTGGAAGAAAGGAATCTGCTCCTTCTTAACGCATTAAACTGAACAAGCTTGGACAAAGGAGCTCTGAGTTTGCCCGTGGGGGGATACATAAGGAGCTGGGATTTATCCTGTTCCTTCTGCCCCGTGTTGGGTCCTGGTCCCCAACGATGCTCCGAGTGCTTCCCAGCTCTGTGGGGGCTGCCCTGAAGCAGGGGCAGAACCTGAGCCCTGCACAGGGGTTTTATCCCCTCAGCCCTTCCCCCAAAGCTCTGTGCAAACACCCATCACCCTCCAAGGCACAGAAACCCTGCTGCAGTTGTAGAGAAGAAAATGAGCCCCAGGATGCTGAAGTGACCTGTCCATGCTCGCACTGGAATGGGTCCAGCCAGCCCTGCAATATGGGAGCTATGGGGGCCCTCACTTTGTAGGCTGGAGGTGAAATGTCAGGATTTTGCCTCAATTCCCAAAGACTTTCCAGTAATGGAGCAGTTCTAATGAGGCAGGCAGCAGCATTCCAGTCGGTGTTCAAGCCAGAGAGTTCTCTGAAATCCCTGCCATTGCTCCCAGATATTTTTCTTGCTGATCCTGTCCTTTTTTCAGAGCTCCCAGGGTGCACCTGCAATGAGTGAAGTGCACTAATTACTAACCTGAAACTGGTTGTGTTTAGGATCTCGAATTTATGCTGCAGGGCCCTTTCAAGTTAACTGTAACAGCCTCAATTAATCCATTATTTGTGGAGAGCCAAGCTGATGGAAACAAACAGAGAGGAGGAGGAGCTGGGACACTTGGGTTTGTTTCCTTGCTCTCACCTCTGTCACTGAGCCTTGACAGGACTTGGCAGAAGAAGCCAGGCCTGGTGGAGCAGATTCAAAGGAGATTTAGGAGATCTGCATCCAGCTCCTGGCTTTGTTGCACATTCCCTGGGTCAAGTAAGGAGCCTCCTTAAACCTAAACCCTCCAGCAGCTTTTTCAGGACTGGGTGATCACAGAATCACTGAATCAATGTTGTTGGGAAGGAGCTCTGAGATCATTGAGTCCAACCTGTGACCCATCACCACCTTGTCACCAGACCAAGGCACTGAGTGCCACGTCCTGTCACTTCCTGAACACCTCCAGGGGTGACAGATCTCTCTTCTCAGGCATGGGGACAATTCTCTGCCTTCCTGGCATTAGGACAAACAGGTTTTGGCCATCCAGCACTGAGAGCCCATGGCTGCCTGAGGAGCTCTGCTGCCCTTTGGATGAGCATCTCATGTCCAGCCATGGGAAGCAGAGCAGTGCTGAGCCACCGAGGCCTCCCAGGGCTACCACAGAGGGGACAACGTGGACTGGGACCAGGACATTCGCAGTGGATGTCACTGGTGACAAGGCCTTGGCCCTGCCTGGTGGCACCACCACAGATCTGTGTGTGCACAGGAGCTCCCCCAGTCCCAGGCTGGGTCTCTGAGGAGCAGAGCAGCTCATCCCACATGAAAGCTGCTGCAAGCAAAACCAGAAAATACACTTGTCTCGCCAGCAGCCAGCGAGGCAATGGCCAAACCAGCCGAGCTGGATAGAAACCAGTCAGGCAGCCCTGCTCAGCCCAGTTAGGCTGGGCTGGGAGTGAGGAAATGGGCAGGTTTAGGAAACACTCATCAAGCTCCTTCTTGTGCCTCTGTTTGCACAGCCACGGGCGCTGCTACAGGCAGGGTTGGCGTGTGACCCCTCGGTCCCAGCCCTGGCTCCTGCGGACATGGAAAGGGCAGGTTTCCCCTGGGAGCTGCCTCTGCTCCAGGTGCCGGGGGCAGCAGGGGCTCAGGGGTCAGGGCAGAGCAGGCTTGGCTGTAGGGCTGCAGGCTCAGCAGGAACCCCCTGGGTGCAGGACAGGGACTGAGGGACACCTGCACACCCTGTTGGGGTGGGGATGGGGTGAGCAGACCCCGTTACTCACTGGGTCTGCTCAAGCAACACTGGGCTGGGAGACCTCTTTCCATCTTGCTCCTCATCCAGTGATGACCAAAAGTGGACATGACCCATTTTGGATGGTGAATTGTCTCTGGTTATTTGTTCCTTCAGCTCCTCTGAGCTGAATTCTGCAAGAGCAGCGATGCCCCTGGAGCTGCTCAGCCTGGACTGGAAATGGCCGAAAGCTTTGGGGAACTGAGTTACCCCCTGAAAATGGAGATGAGCTCATCACCTCCTCCACTGCAAAGCTGAGGGTCCCAGGATGAAGGCAGGAGAAACCAAACCCAGCCCAAAGGAAGGTGTGGCTCTTCCCGGGAAGGGGTGGCTCAGGGAACTCCCTGCCAGAGCTGTGTCTGCAGAAGGTTTAGGTGGATTCCAGGAGGCACTGAAAAAGTGCTTGAAAAAGCGATCTGTGGAGATTTGCTAAACCAACAAACCACACTAGGCTCAGAAAATCTTGCACAGTAGAAGTTGGAGGGTGGGGAAGTATCCAGGGGACAACCTGTACCTGCTGATACCAATCTTACTCTTCTCTGGTCACTTTTGCCCACTGTTCCCACTGGATTTCTCTTTTCTCCCTACATCAGTCATCAAATCTTCCTCTCCTCCCCAAAGCTGGTCTTCAGAAAGAGAAAATGATGTGGTATGGGGGGTGACAAAGAAAGGGAGAAGTCAAAAGATCAAATCGACTGGGAGACAGCTGAAGTCCCCCCTCTGCAGGGACAGTCGGGTTGTGGTTTCTCCTGGATGGGCTGGGGGGTTTTGGCCAGCAGGGTACGGGATTGTCACAGCCCCAGGGTCTGTGGGAGCCCTGCAGTCACGCCAAAGTGGGGGCTGCCTGCCTGGGAGCCAAGTAGTCACAGGGGCCACGTTCCTGGGAAGGCTTTTGAGGGTAAGAAAAGGGACTGTGGACTGTGGGAGGCACCAAACACCTGGTCCGGGGCAAGAGCATCAGCTGGGCTGCTTTGGAGGCTGGGCTGAGGGGACCTGGGCTGGGCAGAGGGCACCCTGGTCTGAGCTGTCTCCCAGGGTCTCTCCAAAGGCCCCTGGCAGGTCCGCCCAGGGGTGACAGTGGCAGTGGTGAGGTTTGAGGCAGCAGCTCCACACCCTCTCCACTCCCAGGATGGGTCCTGGATCAACACCTCCACCTCCTCCTCCTCGTCCTCTCCAGCGCATCCCCGGCCAGGATCATCCCCGGCTGAGCAGGTCAGGGGAGGCTGAGCTGCAGGGAGGGTGTGGGGGCTGCTCAGACTTGCTGAGTGCCATTCTCCGGCAGCAGCTCCTCCGAGGAAGCAATTCCAGGCGATGGGAAGCGATTGCAGACTATAGGAAGCGATTGCAGGCGATAGGAAGCCGCTGAGCAAGCAGGGGCAGGGCGTGGGGCGAGTCGTGCTGCCGTGACTCAGCCCTGGCCCCGATCCTGCTGATTTTCCACCCAGGCAGCCCAGGGGGGCAATTCCTCCTGATAGGGAGGAAGGGCAGGACCACGCAGTCCCATCCCAGGGATGAAATCTGGTTTGGCTCCCGTGCCAGTGGAGCAGACTTTCCACCCCACCACTGCCTGGACCACTCTGCATCCTCCATCCCTGTGGGCACCGAGCCTGCCAGAGCCACCGGACCTTCTTCTGCCCACATCAGGATTGGAGGTGATCCACAGTGTAAAACACACGGGATCACAGGATCACTGAGGTAGGAAAAGACCTCCAAGATCATGCAGTCCAAGCTGTGCCCAATCCTTGCCTTATCACCAGCCCAGAGCACTGAGTGCCACATCCAGGCCTTCTTTGGACACCTCCAAGGACTCTACCACCTCCTTGGACAGGCCCTTCCCATGCCTGGCCACCCTTTCCATGGAGAAATTCTCCCTGAGAAGATTTTCACACATTTCCACAGTGGGTATTTGCCTTCAAGGGCTCTGAGGTTTCCACCCTTTACCCACCTGCCCTTCACTTACTCCCAGGAAACAGAACTCCTGTAAGCAGCAGAGGCCACATTTTCACCTGGCATAAAGCAACAAGACCCTGAGCAGCCCCTGGAGCTGCCTCACACCCTCTCACCATATGGCTCCTTGTGAGCAGAAGAGCTCTGCACCACAGCTCAGCAGCTGCAAAATATTGAAGGGCCTTCTTCAGTGCTGAGAAAGAAAGAGCTGCTGGCTGGCAGTCAGCCAGAGCCCCCTGGAGGTGTCAGCTGTCCCCGTGGGGCCGCTCATGGCCATGGGATGAGAGGTCGTTGGAGTGCCGGGTGGGAGCTGGAGGAAGCTCGGGTGTGCTCCAGGTCTGCATCCCACCAAGCTGCACAACACGTGTGTGTGAGAGGGAGAGATTTCTGACTGGAGCCACTCTTTTCAACACCAGATCTGGGACATCAGATGGGTTTGAACAGAAGGACAGAGCCGAGACTCTGGAGGCTGATTTGGCATCAAACAAATTTATAAGTTACATGCGAAAATGGAATCAAGCTGGAGTTATGGAGGGGCTCAAACAGCAGCAGTTTGGGGTGAATAATTGTACAAGGTCACTGCCACTCACTTAAACCTAAATGTTACAAATCTGGGAAATTTGGATCTGAGGTTAAGCATCAGGGAATTTCAGGCATGTCAGGAATGCAGAGATGAGGCACAAAACACCTGTCGTAGAACCCGGGAGGGGAGGAATGAAACAGGTCTTTAAAAGTGGGTTACATCTAATCCAGCCACAGCGGGTGCATCATTCCTCTGTGCCACCATGGAGCAGGGACAACACCTCCAGCAAAACCCCGGAAAAAAAGGGGATGGAATTGTGAATTAACAAATCCATTTGCTCCCAGCTGCTGGGCCGGGTTGTGTGTGATCAAGCCTGCCTGCACACACTCCTGCCCCTACACATCCAGCTTTTGGTTATTCCTGAGCAGCAATGAGGATGTTTCAGAGAACCAGAGACTCGATGGACTGAAAGAGAAAAAAGTTAATGTTTGTGCCTATGGAGGGAAGGCTGAAAAGTCTGAGTTGGTAGAGTGCTGGGGATGGGTGCTCTGGGCCCTGGAGTGCTGTGGTGTCAGAGAGAGAACCCTGCTGGGACCAGGCCTGGCTCCAGACTGGCTGCATCCATGCCCTTTCCCATGCAATTTCCAGCCAGGGGTGCTGCCCAGCTGGGGGACAAATGTCTCTGTTGCAGGGACACAGCAGCACTGTCACAGTGGGGACTGGGGTCCAGCAGCCCATGTTGGGGACACTGGAGAAGATCATGCTGGGAACAGGAGCTGGCAGCCACAGCCCTGGTGCTGAGGGGGCCCAGGGGATGTGCAGCCAGGCTCCTGCCAGCTCCAGGGACACGGGACAAGCCCCGTGAAGGGGTGAGTCTATGGAAAGTGAGGGGCTGCCATGGACTTGAGATAAGGATGAGGAGAGATCACTCAGCAAATACCGTCCCAGGCAAAACAGGCCGAAATTAGAGATGTTAACGGAATTTATTGCTAACAAAATCAGAGGAGGATAATGAGAAGTAAAATAAAACCTTAAAAAGACTTTCCTTGGCCACATCTGTCCCAGCTAGCACAGCCAGCAGGACTCTGTCCTGTCCCTTGGGACGGCAGCTCCCAACACCCTGGGATATGGCAGGGCAGGGGCTCAAGGAGAGACCCCTCCCCACCTCCAGCTGTCACCCGCTGTTTGCATCCAGCCCTGCTGCCAGCGGAGCACCGTGTGAAGCCTTGGGATTTGCAATTAATCCCCGGTGACAGTTTGCTCGCTGGTGGAGGAGCGTTAACCCCTCCGGAGCTGGGTGGGAGCGGGAGGGTGAGGTCTGCAGAGTCGAGGTTAATCACACTGGAATCCGGTTTAATTGCGGGTTGCCTGTGATCCTCGATGCCTCTTACAAAGTGATAGAAAATGATAAATATTTATCCCCTCTCTGGCAGCAGCCCTTTATATTCCCACATTGTCACCAGGCTTTCCCAGCCCCACTTCCAGGAGGGAAGAGTGTGAGCAGACACTATGTAAGGGTAAAAGCTGGTTTGGGCAGCTGTCAGCTCTTGCATTCACAGCATTCCTGCGAGGAGAAGCTGGGGGAGGAGGTGTGAGACACCGAGGTGGCTCATGGACACCCAGGTGCTGCCACACGCCTTCCTGAGGTCCCCAGTGCCCGGGAGGAGCAGGTCCACGGAACACGGGAACACGGCAGAGGGTGTTCCCTCTGATGCCCCTTTGATGGGACACAGAAAAAGCCACATGCATGGGGTGAGAGAAGCCCCAGGGACCCCCAGGGCACTCTGTGGCTGCGGGGACAGGCTGCAAATGCATCCCTTCACAGCTCCGCAGCTCCTATGGGAGAAATCCCGGGTCATCTGGTGAGGGCTGAGGGGGTGTAGGTTCTTTCCTGCTCATATGCGATCCCTGAGGCAGGTGTGGGACAGCCTGCAGTGATCCTTGAGCTGGGAAAGCTTTCCTGGCTGTCGTGCAGAGATGTGCAGCGGTGACCTGCGCTGCTGTGGCACCCCTAGCCCCTCAGGGACACGCCGAGAGCACACAGGCAGGCAGAGGAAAAGCCTTTGGAAGCACAGCAGGGAGAAGCGAGGCAGGGAAGCAGCAGCAGCTCCGCTGCCTCAGACACAGCGACACTGTGACCGTGGTGCTGGCCCGGCCCCGGGCTGCCATGGAGGGCTCAGCCCTCACCAGGTAACCCGGGGTTTCTCCCCCAGGAGCTGCAGAGCTGTGAAGGGATGCGTTTGCAGCCTGTCCCCACAGCCACAGCGTGCTCTGGGCGTCCTTGGGGCTTCTTTAACCCCATCTCCCTGAGCTCTGAGCACATCCCAGCCCCGGGGTGCTGAGCCTGGAGTGCTGGTTTCGAGGCAGGGGCCGAGTGGGATCTTGGGCTGCTGCCTCTCCTCAGCTCTTCTAAAAAATCCACCTGGTTTCTCCCCAGCTCGCAGAACTCAGAGGCTGAGGGGCCGTGCCCTGACCCCTCTGCAGGGCAGCCACTCTCCCCCTCCTCCTGGCACCTCCTGCTGGGGACACGGGTGGGTGTGGGGAGAGCCCGTGGGGCATTTGGTCAGGCTTGGCCACGCCAATCCCACATCTGCACTCCAGGCAGAGCCCTCAGCGGATCCAGCCTGTGGGAGGCTGCTGGAAACCCCCTCTTTCTGCAGCACTTTCAGCTGCCTCCTCTGGAAAACCTGGGCTGCGAACAGAGTGTGAAACCATCTTCTGCTCAACAGGGCCTGCCCAATTTTTGGCTACACCAAGCTCCAGAAAAGGGCTATTTCTCCCTCAAAAAAAACCCCAAAACAAAACAAAAAAACCAAACCAAAACAAAAAACCAACAAAAACCAAAAAGCAGACAAACAAGCAAAACCCCCCAAATACCCCAAAAAAGCCCACAGGAGGATTTGAAATCTTGATCCCCACAAGATGCCTCCAAGTAAGCGCATTTTTAAATATGAGAAACAAATAAATTGCATTCTGCCTCCCAGGCTTTGAAGGGACTTTTGGCTCTGAGAGAGCCCATCAGCCTTTGCCTGTTTATGGATCTGCTGCCGAGGGTTGTGATTTTACCCAGAGCGGGATTGTCTCCCAGACATCCTGCAATATCTTCACTCCTGTCAAGCTCTGCCTTTCTCTCCTCCAGCGCTCGGCTCTGGCCAGGAGCCAGGGCCTCTCTAAATGTTACCAGAAGGGCTGTCAGGAATTCAGCCCTAACTCATTACAGGTCCTGCAGACGTTCGGCTGGGGGTGAAGATTGGCCTCTTTTGGGACCCTGACAGGGAATTTAAAGCGAAATGGGAGGATGGAGGGGAAAGAGCCCTATGGAAAAATGAAATTCCTGACAAGGATGTGTATATGAAACCCCCCGCTGGCTGCATGTCCCGCTGTGAATCACGAGCTCTGTTCCCTGCAGCACGGGGTCGGGAATTGCCTGGATGTGGTGCTGACACAGTTACCCCAAGCCTGCTCCAGGTGGGGGTTTTACACACCCTAAAACAGTGACTTTGTTCCCCCGTGGGTACTTCCATGCCCCCAGAGCTGAGAGTGTCCCCTGGGTGCAGTGGCCTCAGTGGTTTTTCTCAGTGATTCCTCATTGCTCTGCCACAGGGCTGGAATTAGGGGATTCCTTCACCTCGAAGCTCTGCTAGTTCCTTCTATGCTATTTCATCTCCTTTGGTGCTCTTTGCACTGTGCGAGCCCATCATTGCTCAGCACTATTCAAACACAGTCCCTGTATGAACGCTCCCCTTCTATGCTGATTTCCACATGATTTAACATTGAAAAATCCCTTGACTCTCTGCCCTGCAGGCACAGCAGCACCTGCAGAGGCTGTTCCAGTAGAAAACAACACTGAAAAAGGGCATTTTATTCTTTCCAGAATTGGGTTTAACTTCTACCCTGCTGGTGATTGAATAACAGCACACATATAAAATGACAACTAAGAAATAATAAATAAATAAACCATACCAAAAAGCTGAGCTATCAAAGAGACATTAATTTCAGCCCCTTTAAACCCAGGGTGTAAATGCATGCCGAGGAATGGAGTCCCTGTTAAATATTCAGCACCAGGATCCTGCAGCAGAGGTGGAGGAGGTCACAATGGCTTCATCCGCAGATGACCTTAAATTCCTGTGCCAGATAGGCTCATTAAACTGGTGCCACTGGGCTGTGTGGGCTCTCTGTGGGGTTTGTGGATGGGTTAAATGGGGGTGGTTGCAGCAGCTTCTGTGCTGATACACAAATCCCTGCACAGGAGCAGCACCTGGTTACCTGAACCCAGGAGGGATCATCCCTGAGGAACAGCAGACCTTCCTCCAGTGCCTTCCAGCCAAGGTTAACATCCAGGATAATTAATAGCCTGTTTGTTTGTTTTACAAACAGCCCTTTCAGAGGCTCAGACCAATCTCATCCATCTTAAACAGGTGAGGAAAGGCACGAGTCCAATTAAAAGCAAAATCATTGAATAATTTGCAAATCACCTTTGTCTTCTTCAGCCTAAAGCTCTCCCAAGCACGGCCTCTGTGATGCTCAGCCCTCCTCTCTCTGGGAGCTGGGAGCAATCACTGAGGAGCATGTGAGCTTCTCCATCCCGCTGGCACGAGCTGTGCCTATGCCAAGGTGGGATTTGGGAATGCTGCCTGTGTGGAAGCAGGGCAGGGGTCATGGGAATGGGGAGATGCTCACAGGAACAGGGACAGGACCATGGAAATGGGCTGATTTCATAGGAACTGGGAGATGAGGATCAGGTTATGCTGATGAGAGGGGTGGGATGCCCACGTTGGCAGCACCCTGATTCCGGGTGCTCTGCCCCTTCAGCCCTGATGTCATCCTGTCAGAACTGTGCTCTGCATTTCTGGCACCCATTTCTGTGGTGCCCTAGAGCTCCAAGCTCTGGGCTGTGGTTTTCTCCCACTCTTCCCATGGCAGCACCTGCATTTGCCATGAATAGAGCTCAATCCAATGTCATTCACAGGGTGGGAACATGCACTGGAGGTATTTTAGAAGTCACCCCACGGCTGAGCTGTCCCTGCTGGGATTGGTGAGGGAGTGCTTGGCTCCAGCCCTTTGCCAGTGCTGGCTTGCTCACAGTGAGAAGGGGAGACTGAAGCTTTCCCCACCCAGCCCAGGCAGCTGCTGCAGGTCCCCTTCTGCCAGCTGCAGACACTTCACCACATCACCACCCTTCCCAAAAACAAAAGGCATTCAAAACCCACCTGGATGAGTTCCTGTGTTACCTGCTCAAGGTGACCCTGCCTTGGCAGGGGGGTTGGACTGGATGATCTCCAGAGGTCCCTTCTAACCCTGATGGTGCTGTGATCCTTTGAGGGTATGGCTTGGGGACAAGGGGACAAGGACAAGAGCACATTCACAGGGTCTGGAGTGGACCAGACTGCCAGCAGGATCCCAGGCCACAAAGGGGGCACGCCCTTACCCTAACAGGGACATGCAAGCTCCTTTTCCTTTGGCACAGGGAAGCCTATGTGAGGCTGGGGCTGGGCTCTGCAGCGCTGCTGTGCTGTGTGGCCTGTGCCAGGGGTTAATTGCTCCTCACCCTGCTCATCCTCACTGCCCCAGGGCGTTTGTCCACTAGGATTGCCGGGATCGATCCCCCAGTCCGGGGAAGGGGTTGGCATATGAGTTACAAACTCACCGACCAGCTGATAGCTGAGTATTGTCTGGTTAATTAAACCAGCAGGGTTCAGTCAATCATTAAATTGGATTGAATGAGATTGAATGAGATGGTGGCTGTGGGCTGCCATCCCAGGGTGAGCCCGGCTGCCAAGGGAACTCCCTGTTCCCCCTGCAGAGCTGTGATAGGGATGGGAGCAGGGACTCATGACTGAGGGACATTCCCCAGTGGGAATTCATCTTCCAGCTCGCAGGCACTGCACTCAGCTGCTGGGTTTCTGTGGGTGAGGCTTTCTCCAGCTGGCATTAACCAGTGTCTGGAGCTGATGTCCAGCAGGCCGGACCTCTTGATTTCAAGCAGTGAGGAGGCTTGTGAAGAGCAATGGGCTCCTTTAGAACATGGTGAAACAAACTCTGTGTAACAAACTGGCAACAGGAGACCACCCCGCTCCCTCTCAGGCACACTTTATCACACCCCTGCACAGAGGGGGACTGGACCAGGACAGAGATCCTTCACACTTGTGAGACCAAGAAATGCAGTGATACCATGAATGGGAAGGCTGAGCTGCAGCAGAACATGCATCCTACAGCCACTGTGCCTGTCACAGTCTCTGCTGGACACAGGAGGGTGACAGCAGCTGGCGCATGCTCCTCTGCCTCCTCCCAGCTGTCCTGAGCTGGCAGTAACTGGGAGCTCAAAGTCCAGCCTGGACCGTACCTCCTGTTCCACAGCAAAAGCTGCGTTCTGCACCCTGGGAGGGTGAAAATCCGCAGGCAAGAACCTCAAGGCCAGCTTTCCAAGCCAGTGAAGCCATGATGAGCCCCAGAGCAGGGGCTGAACTGTGGCCGTGGTGCTGGAGCTCCTGAGCAGGGCTGGCTCCCTGAGCTGCTCACACGAACTCGTGCCCAGTGCTCGATTCTGCTGTCGGTCAGCTGGCCGTGCTCCTGCTGGCCCTGAGGGGCACAGTGAGCTCTCCAAAGCCCAGGGAGGAGCTGTGGTGCCAGGCTGCAGCTATAAAAAGCCCCACAACTGCCTTCCAAGCTGGTGATTCAATAACAAAATGCAAAAGTAATATTAAAGCTGCCTGCTGTGCCAACTGCTCGCTGTCTGCAGCAATAAAAATGCCATAAATCAGCTCCAATTAAAGACTGCGGGATCTAACTGGAGGCTCCAACTGGAGCTGGGAAAACCCCCAGTACACTGGAATTGCCTAGGCAAACCCTGCACGCCATCACTTGCCACTTGCAGGGCTTTGAATCTGGTCAGAGGGGCAGGGCTGAAGCCTGGCCCTGCAAACACACACATTTGAAGTGTGAGAGGGTTGGACAAGGTTAGGGGAGCTGGCAGTACCTGTGTCCATGTCCAAACATGAGGCAGGGCTTGGGAATTCTTCTCTGTGGTTTTTTGGGCAGACACAAGCTCTTGTGGTCAGGTGTGAAAGAGCTGAAGTTGCTGCTGGCCCTGGACACTGCTGGTGGTGCAGTGGGACCTGCTGGTGTCCTGGACAATGTCCGTGCCCTCCTCAGGTGGGCCCTGAGGAGCTCACACCCTCTCACAAGGCAGGGAGACATCCAAAATGCATTATTTGTCTTTAAAAATGGGGCCCAGGTTCCCACGGCACCCCAGCAGCCATCAGATCTCCAATCCTGGTGGAAGGTTCTCCTTTGTGGTCTGTTGGACGCTGTCCTCACTCAGTTCTTGGGTGTTTGCTCCTCACAGGGGGCTCTGAAGGGTTTTTCTCCTTCTTGGCACATTTGGGCACCGGAAGAGCTTCTGAGGGCAGGTGAGAGGTGGAGCTGGGATGTGCAGGGAGAGGCTTGGTTGGCAGTGTGGTCCCATCCTGTTCCAGCAGTACAGCCCGAGGGCTGGGGGACACCTGGGGCAGCCCTGGCCCGAGTGTCCCCTCATGCTCAGCATCCCTCCCCCCTGGCATGGCCAGGCCCCCAGTCCTGCAGAGAATGGCCTGCTCTGCCAGGCCTGTTCTCCTTGTCCACAGAGCATGGCCAGGGCTTCCACCATGGGCACTGATGGGAACTTTTCTGCACTGTTCCTTCTCTTTTGATCCCTTAATTGGGTAAAAAATGGGTGGGTTTAGTTAAGTCTTATCCCCAAAGGAGTTATTGGTCTCGAATGGAGGTTCTGGTTCAAGAGGAAGGATTTGGTCCCTTCAGCCCAGCCAAGGGCCACCGCAGGGTGGTGAGAAACCCTGGGCCATGCAGGGGGCTCATGTGCCTTGGCATCACTTCTGTATTTGTACACAAGAGATGTCAGATAATCCTGCTGGGATTGCTCAGGTACAAACGGGGCATTTAGTTCCCCATTTTATGCGGCATTTAGTTCCCCCAGCGGTGTGGGCAGAGGGACAGGGGATAAATAGGGTTTTCAGCCAGGGTGGTGGGTGCTGGACCAGGACTGAGCCCTGTCTATGGGAAATGAAGATGGGGCACGAGAAACCAGGCTACAAACAAACCCCACAGCCAAAATGTGAGGAGGGGAATCTTTCCCATTGGGAGAGCTCTGCATAACAGGCTCATCCTGCTGGCATCCATGCACCTAATCCTGCAGTTGTGCTGAGTAAAGGCCAGTTCTGGACAAGGCAGAGATCGTCGGGGAAATGTGCCCTTTGCAAGTGGCTCCATTGGAAACCTTCACCATTTTCTTTATTTAAATCTGAAAAATCCTAGCTAGGTTGAACTAGATGATCCTGGGATGTTCATTTGAGCTTGATTTACCCTCTGATCCTAAGATGCCCAATAAAACTTTCTTCTGGTCTTTCTTTTATATAATGGCTAAATAATTTCCCTTAAAAACAATATTGCAAGTGGTAAGTACCTCAGCAGTGCAAACTGGTTTGATTGGGATGAGAATTGGAAGCTCTCAGTCAGACACAAGTACTAGGGCAGCTTCCCAAACCTGCCACACATGGTTTTCCCAGGACATTTCCGATCCCAGTGCGTGGTGAGCAGGGCAGGGGAGGGCAGATCTGGCAGAGAAATTCCTGCTTTGAGGGGAGAAGGGAAGTTCATATTTCTGGATGGTTTTAAGCTGAGATTTGAGAACGAGCCTTTCTTTTCCTTGAGGGAAAAGCCCTGCACACCAAACCCTTGTGCAGAGAGTGGAAGGCACGGTTTTGAAAATCCTGCTCTACCTCCCCAGTTTCCACTCCTTCCCAGTGCGATGGGTGGAGGGAAGGGAAGGAAGGGAGAAAGCAAGGAGCAGCTCAGCACGGGTGCCCCGAGCACGCCCAGGTCTTGCGCCAGCATGACTGCAGCCCGATCCAGAACAGATCTCAACCCTGTCCTCCGCTCCAGCCCTTCCTGATCGAGGAGGCTCGAGATGCTCCACGGAATGCCTTGGCTTCCAGCACTGTGAGGAGACGCCTGCAGGGCTGGCGAGGTGTGCTCGGAGCGAATGCAAACCCGGCCCTCTGCAGCTCAGGCCTTGGCTCACGCCCTGCAGAGGTGGCTATTTCTGCTGATGTGACATCAGGTTCACAGCAGCCTGGCCAAGCAACCCTTGTGCAATCCCCTTCTGAGAGGAAGGAGCAGACTTTCCATTCCTGATTTAGCGAACTTTTAAATCTCTCTAGAACTGAAACGTATGCTGGGTGAGACAATGGAACTTGTGTTTGATGCTGATCCCTATGTGAACACCTCCTGTTTGGGAATGTTTCCTATTGACACACGAGATAAAATAACTGGTGTGGCCCTGGAGGACAGTCTGCTGCAAGAAATAAACGTAACCTCATCTTACTGCCATTTAGTACAGCTCAGAAAGCTTTGAAACTCAAGCATCAAGCATGAGGCTTGAATTTCCCATTCCTTTCAAGCTTCTCACATAGAAATGTTTATTATAAAGTAATTTTCTTGTGGAATATTTTATCTTTTATTCCTACACCTCTCTGTTTTGATCCCGCAAAACAAAGCAGCCAGTTTGTACATGGGCAATTCTGCCTTTTCCTCCACTTCCCTTTGAAGGAATCACAACACCTTGTGCATCAAATGTGACCTCACCTCTGACATGGCAAATGGGCACAGTGACATCTCTTCCCTTTGGCAGGGGAGGTGCGGTGGCCACCCAAAGTCACAGCAGGTCAGGATTCGAACTGGGAACTGAACCCACATGGATTTTATTTAGGTGTCCCCTTGTCATCGCTAAGCACAAACCTTGTTCTGTGCACAGGCAACTCCTGCATTTAAATATTGAATCTAAACCTTGGCTCAAAATTATTCAGGGCTTGAAGTTATAGGGGACAAATTTGACCCAGAAAGAGCCAAGATGTTCTGCTCTGTAGGGGCCCCTGGGGGAGGCCAGACCCAGGTCTGCAACTCTTGGAAATGTATCCAAAAGCTTCCTCCGACAGAAAGGGAGGACACCAGCCTGTGCAGGAAGAAAAGGTGCCAAATAATCAAGGAATGAGGGTTGTTCAGCTCATTTGTGGATGCTGTAAGGACATGGGACAGAACAAGCAGCTGTGGGATGTCAGGGGTGTTTTCCCCTGCAGAAGTTTGTCCCAAGCAGCCTGGGGAGGGAAGGACACATCATTCAGGCTAGAAAGGAGCTTCACAGGACATGCCACCAGTAGCAAGACCTCTAAATAAGAAACAAATGGAACATTTTTTGCCTAAATCCTCCATGTTGTTTTAAACATATCTAGTGCTGCTTCAGGCTTAAGTGGTTCTTATTTACCTGCCTGGTTCCAGCTCTGGAAACACCCATGGGACAGGCTTTGCCTTAAGCATGCCCTAGTAGCCATGGTATCATGAGACTTCTGTGTAAAGGTACAGCAGCAATTTTAGGATTAGTGACCAGCTGAGTTTCTATTTCAAATTAAAATCCTATATGGAAGATGTTTCTTTCTGCTTTCTCCAGTCTCTGCTCTTTCCAGTCTCCTGGGTTAGGCAAAAATATTATCTTTCCCTCTAAGGGTTAAAGACATTGAGGGGATTTGGAGAATTCCTTCCTAACACAAGCTTGGATAAAAATAATTGTGTGATAAAAATAACAACCCAATGCTATACCCTGTCATGCTCCACATGGCATCTACAGGATCCTCGAAGATTTTCCATGGAAATAATTTCCTAAAAGAAACTAAACTCCTCAAGCAGCTCATGCCTAGATTAATGTTTTCTGGGTGGTGTTTCTTTTTTTCTTTTAAACTATGCTGAATGTCTAAAAATTGAAGTTTTCTGGAAGCAGGGAGATGTGGAGGTGCTGCCCTGGGGCATGAGGATGTCAAGGTTTGCTGCACCATCCTGAGGCCTTGGCTGCCACAAGGGGTGACCACAACTGGTGATGCTGCTGCTCCCGATGCGCTCGTGCTCTTTCCAAAGGGAGCAAAATACCCATCAGGCTTCTCTGTTAGAAAGTTCTGGCGCTGCCAGGGAGCTGGTACTGCTCTGTGAACACTGGCTGAGGGTCTCATCTCATGGAGACCTGCTGGCTGAGCAAGGAAAAAGGGTAAATCTCGGGACATGCCTGTATTTAGGCAACCCAAAATCCACGTGGGGTTGCCTCACTCAGCTGCCTCGGGCTGCTCGGGGCAGTGGCCACCGAGCTGGGCTGCCCGGGAGTGGCACAGTCCTTGCACAGCGAAACGCTAGGGAGGAACCAGTTGAGCCTTTTGGCTTTCATCTGCCTGCGAGTCAACACCCTGACTTTTTGGAGAAACAGGATGTGCAAGACCTCCCACTGCAATGGTAATTACAAGGGAGACTTTCAGAGAAATGCGAGTGCCAGGAGCTGCGCAGGAACTGATTTGTGTGCAGCCATGGGCTGGGATGACCCAGTGATTCCCAGCTCCGTGCCAGGAGCCTGGCTCCCCACAGTTTGTCTGATTGCCTGCTTTTGAACCCAGCAACCCGTCCAAAAATGCTAAGTTGGATTGTAATGGCAGGTGCGATTCGGAACACTTCCGGGCAGGGAGATCACAGAAAGTGCTGCTTCCTAAGCACAAGGAAAACGGGAGACATCCTTATTCCCGTCCCTAGCCCTTCTCAGGATCCCCCAGATTTCAGCTCTGACCCCGGACAGCTTTGATACTCCCTCCTGCCGCTTGTCCCGGCTCCTCATCCCGCTGGCACTCAGAAGCATCTCACACAAATTCCTTTCACCAAAATGACTTTAATTCCATTCCTGAGCCCCTCGCGTGCGCTCGATCCGGGTGGGAAAGGCAGGACCCGCAGCTCCGGCCATGGGATCCCTCGAGCTCGTGGCTTGCACAGGGCCCGAGCCAGCCGCGGTTTGGGGAGAGGCTGTGCCCACTGCCGGGAGGCTGGAGGCACCACGTGCGATCCCCGGGAAGTTCAGCCAGGGAGGAAACACGGGAAAGGCTCTGGAAAGGCCGGGGGAGGCCACGGAGCCAGGAAGCTCTCCATGTTGAACCCGGCCGCAGCCCGAGCGCGGGGTCGAGCAGCCCCCCGAGGCATCCCCAAACCCGCCCGGCGCCAGCTCCAGAGTGCAGCGAGCCCATGAGGCGCTCAGACTCTCCGCAGACGCCTCCTTCCCCCCGCTGCAGCTCCCGCCTCCCCACAAAAGGCGCTGCCCGGCGGGCGAGGGCTCCGAAACCTCGGGGTGATGGTTAAGGCGGGGAAAACCAGGAGCTGGGCCGGGCGGGCGGCGGCAGCGGGGCCGAGGGGCTGCAGAGGCGGCACGGGGACACTCCGCCGGGACACCGCGTGTCTGCGACCGTCCGGGGAGTGACCCGGGGGCGATCAGCGAGGGTTGCGGCCGGGTCCGCCGGACAGGCCGTATGGAAAG
>VYXC01012012.1:0-39172 GCA_013397175.1 Platysteira castanea | reverse complement strand
GCTCCGGGCGCCGCCGGGCCGAGCCCGCGGCCCCCTCTTTGTCCTTCGGGCCCGGCGAGGGGCAGCACGGCGGCGGCCCCGGGGCGCTGCTTGGGCCGCCCCTGCCCCGGGGGAGGCCCCACCGGCCCGGCCCCGCAGTGCCCCCCGCCCCCCTTTTGTTCAGAACGTGTGTGGGGTTTTATTGGGATTTTTTTTGCCTTTATTCGCACGTCGTCTGTTGGGAGTGCTGGATTCCTGCATGATAAATGTGCTCATTTGTGTGTTTCATTTGAATGCCATTGTTAGCGGAGGAGCCCTGGGTAGGGTGAGCTGCAGCTTGCTTTCCTTCTGCAGAGGGTCTTTTGTGATGGGCTTTGTGGGATTGAAAGCCCGAGTGTAAGAATGACCCTGAAACTGCCTATGGTGCCCTGATGTTTAGGTTTATCCTCAGGAACAGCTATAAAGTCAGTTGTACCATTCGTATATGGCTGGTGTGTGCAGTCATATATGAATGCATTCATTTCAGTCTTCACCCTTTAATTCCGCTGGGGAACAATAATGTTTAATTTTGTCATATGAGCTTTATTTGACCTTCAGGTTTCACTGCCTCTTGGTGTGTAAAAACGAAGTCCTGGCTGCCTTGGGCTGTGTCACACCTGCCCAGGGAGCGCTCAGGACCTTACACCTAGGGGTATTGGCACTGGCGAGGGTGGCACTGGCATTCCAGGGCTTTGTTGAAACTTGGGCTGGAGAGTGGCACAGCGGGGACAGTCACCTTTCTCACTTGGGGTTCAAAGCTTGGTTATTTAATTTGTGGGCTTCTCGAGCCAAATGTGGCATTCATTGACTAATACTTTCATTTTCCTGACGTGAGAGTCCAGCTATCACTTAAGGTGTCCCCTCAACGATTCTATCTTTGTTCATGGAAATCTTCTCTGAGAGGCTCTTCTAAAATACTTTAAATGTTGAGTCATCATATCTTGATTTGAATTAAGGGATCTGCTCCTCGCACCTCTGGAGGGTACAGTGACTTCATGCTTGTTTTACGCTAAAGTTGGACAGTGTAGCAAGTCTCTGCCTTAGATGGAGACTCAATTATACTATTTAATTATATGCTCTTCTCGGGAGGGTTGGGTTGCAGAACTTCCATCAGGGCGCGTGCCATAGTAGAAAAGGTGACAAATGCAGTTCGGTAACCTCCCTGGCTTTGTTCCCAAGCTGACCTTTGGGTTACCTGCTGGAAAAGGCTCCCATAGCCAATGTGACATTCTTCAGCAGAAAGATGTTGTTTGTTACAAACCAAGACGTTTAAAGTCCTGAGTATGAGGGGCTGGGCTTTACCTTGGCACTCTAGGGGCAGTTCCAGATGGATCTGCCCCTGGAGTGCCTACATGGAATCCTGGCTGTGATGGCAATGCCTGCGGGAGGGGTAGGGGCCACTCTTGGGTAGAGGCAGACAGGTAAAATCAGTATGCAGGGGCTCTTGTCAGTCAGTGGTGGTTTTTCTTTCTGCTTCAAATTACCCGTGGAGCTGTTGGAAAATCCAGCATCATTCCTTGCAGTGTTTTGAGCCTTGAGGTAAACTTGAGATCTGGAGACATTTTTTGGAATCTGGTGATGTCAGCACTCAGGACTGAGAACAGGAGCAGGCTGTAGAAATGCAAAGCTTTTCAGGAAGAATATGAGCAATGTTTAGCTGCCTTGATGGCTTGCAGAAGCCCCGAGTGTCCCAAGTTCTTGTCTGTAGTTGAAAATCCACGTTTTTGAAATACATCCTTTGCTGCCTTCTGGTTTCTGCAGCAGAATCCACTGAGCAGATTTATGGGTTTGTATCTATCTCAGTATTTTTTTTTTCACTGTTCCATCGCAGCTGAGTTTACTGCCAAGCTCCTGCTCCGTTTGCTCTTGTTCCTTATCTAAGCCCAGCACACAGGTGTGTGTTTTTCCTGCTTGCTGCTCTTGCTGTGATGTCTCCCTTGCTGCTGCCCAGCTGGAACCAGTCCCTGCTGGCTGTCCTGCATTGGGTTTGGGGACACTTGACAGGTCACTGACCTTTTGTTTGGCAGGGGTGTGTGAGCAGGGGCTCAGTTGTGCAGCAGCTTCTCCAGGCTGGGAGAAATGCCTGCTGCTGCTTCTCCCAGAGAAGGTATTGGCGATGGATCAGGTAATTGCTGTGCCACAGCTGCACTCGTGGCACGGATCAGAGCGTGGTTGGTGTGTAACGTGCTCCTTGCTTTTCCCTCTCCTGACAGGGTGACTGGGAGCGGACACCTTCTCTTCCCAGGATGGCACAGAGGTCGGGGCAGGAGGATCCGGAGCGGTACCTCTTCGTGGACAGGGCTGTCATCTACAACCCTGCCACCCAGGCCGACTGGACTGCTAAAAAGTTGGTGTGGATCCCTTCGGAACGCCATGGCTTCGAGGCAGCCAGCATCAAGGAGGAGAAAGGGGATGAGGTGTTGGTTGAACTGGCAGAGAATGGGAAGAAAGCGCTCGTCAATAAAGATGATGTTCAGAAGATGAATCCTCCCAAGTTCTCTAAAGTGGAAGACATGGCAGAATTAACCTGTTTAAATGAAGCCTCTGTATTGCATAATTTAAAGGATCGCTATTACTCTGGGCTCATCTATGTAAGTACTAATTATGGGATCCATTCTGGGTGCTAATTCAGCTGACCTTACCTGATTCCCATCCCTACTGTTTGAGTAGGTCTTGTCTTTGATTCTGGCAGCCTAAATACTTTGTATCCTCAGCATTTACATTAGTCCAAAGTCTTTTTCCATGCTGTGTACAGGTCAAGAACTTTGTCATAAAACAAATAATATGATTCTGTGAGCATCTTTTAGCCACAGAACGTGAAATGACAGCATGTGGGGGCTCTGCTTGTGCTGCTCCTTGGAGCACTTGCCTCCTGCTGAACTGATCCAGTGAGCAGTGGTAAGTGGCTTCCTTGAGCTGAGGGAGGTGACAGACCCTCACTTTGCTGAATTGCTGTGTTTAATTGCTCACGTGAATGAGCACATCTCTTGTTTTAACTTGCTGCATGTTAAAAATCGCAATAAGAGGCTCTGCTGGTATTTAAAAGATGAAGTTTGAGAGTACTGGGAGTGCAAAATGTCTTTTTGGAACTGAGTATCAGCCTAGTGGCCAGGAAGGGTTGTGTTCAAATGCTTAAAATAAACCAATAAGTTAAAGCTTTTTTTTTTTTCCAGTGTTTTTGAACATCTGGCTTATCACCATCTTGCTCTGGAGTTGGGAATCACAGCACCCTTGGTGCTGTGTCTAACCCTGCTCCTCCCTTGGGCTCTGTCCCAGGTCTGTGCCTCCAGTTGGGAGCAGCTTCTGCTCTCTTGGCAGGCTGATTGCACAGTGACTTGTTGGGTCAGGGAGTCAGGAATAGCTACAAGGAGACTTTCTGTCTCAAAAGACACTGGAACATCTGCTTAAATGTGCGGTTCACTTTATAAACACTTAAAGCTTAAATCTGTTTTATTTAGTCCTGATAGTTGGCTCATTTTCTCCTCCATCTGGGGATTAGGGGTTATGTTTTTAGCTTTACCCTTGATAATATTTGGACTTATTAAAAATGATATACAACTACAAAGTGGTTTTGTTATATTTATGTGTCCTTGTCAGTTTCCTCTTCCAAGGCCTTGCACCAAGGTGCTCACAGTAGAGCTGGGTGAAAAATACTTCTGGAATGATTCCTGCATAAGGAAACT
Source organism: Platysteira castanea (assembly GCA_013397175.1). Lineage (NCBI taxonomy): Eukaryota > Metazoa > Chordata > Aves > Passeriformes > Platysteira > Platysteira castanea. Next base: position 35,471 of record VYXC01012012.1, on the reverse strand, counting down.
AATTGGATAATTAATAGGGACTGGATTGAAAACTAGAAGTAAACAAGTTGATAGGTCAAAAGTTTTCAGCCTGTGTATCAATCCTAATGATGGCTGTTATGAAATTCATTACAACTATTATTGCCCTATTTCATTATGAAGGTTAAAAACCTGCAGGCCTTAAATGTCACAGCAAGCTCTAATGCTAGGACTGCAGGCAGCAAACACAGCCCCAGATGTTTCTGGGGGAGGGTGTCAGAAGCTGTCACTTGTGTACACACAGAAGGTACAGAACTGTACTCTTCATGGTTGACAACCCCTCCCGTTGTGAGAGACTGGCTGCTCATGTGTGTGGAGTTTGTGAGATCCTACAGGTGGCTCACCTTTGTTCTCTTCCCATAAGGATTCATTCTTTCTCTGTTTAGCCAGAGTGGGACTTGTTGGTTGGCTGTGTGGTGCTTGCTGCTATGCAGGGGGATCAGTGCACGTGGAGATTGTGACAGACCTCCCTTTTCCCAGCTGGGAGAAGTTGGTTGGGGTTAAGAAGCTCCTGGATTTGTCTTTACTGGAGGCCTGAGTTATAGGGACGTTGCTGGAGGATGCTGCTCTTCCCAAGAACAGTGGTTCAGTGCAGCTGTAATAATAGGCTTCTTGGCTGAAATTAAATCTGGATTACTTTGCGAAGGTGTGGAGAAGAGCAGTGGTGAGAAGTGTCAAGGGCTGAATGCTGCAAAGATTCACAGGCCAGAGACACCCTGCAAGAACTCGAGCTGGTGGGGGTTTTAGTTTTGGGGTCTTGGTTGGGGATCCCCACACTTCAGGAATGTGGCATTGCTAATGCTGCTGCTACTGGCGTAGCCCAGAGCCACTGCCCACAATTCCTGTGTAAGGAAAAGAGCCAAAGTTACCTGAGCTAAAGTGAGTTCTGGTGGTTTGGCCATACTGACAGGAACTGGTTAAAGGTTTGATTTCCAGCTTATTTCCCCACTATAACCAAACAAATCTTAAATGTTGGTGTCAAGCAGTTGAGGTGCAGGTGGTGAACCTGATTTGGTGTCTTGGAATTTCCCAACAGGCAGCATGCAGTGTTGCCTTTCTAGGAAGTGGAAGATGCAAGAGTGTCAACTGAAGCAGACACATGTTTCCTTTCAATCCCTAGAAAGGAAACAAATGAGTTGAGGGATTTGGCCAGTGGGTCCAGTCATCTGTCTGTAATCTCCGTGTCCAGATGACGCTGCTGCAGGAACAGGGAGGCTGACTAAAGCCCACAGTGACCTGGGCAGTGATGTTCACTTTCAAGAGTTTCATGTAACATCCAAGTAGGGATGGCCAAGAGTTTCTGGAACTTGCAGCATCTCTCATGCCTGCCAAGTGACATGATCTCAGGCTCTGAGCATCACTGCTGAGCTGTGGGAGATGAACACAAGTGGAGAATATGGAAGATCAGTGGCCTGTAAAGGCATGGTGTCAGTTCTGGGTCTGTCTTTCTGGGGTCTGTTCCTGGCAGCACAGAACACGAAAGGGAGCAGGACTTGTACAAGAACTGCTGGGAAGGGTGGTTGGGGTGTAAATGATGGTGACCCCAGTTTTGCTTTGGAGATGAAATAACTTTAATTGTTTGCTCCACTTTTAACATCACCTATTCCATTTCTTGCCACAAGGTTTATTTTCAGTGTAAGTGCTGGTTCTGTGAAGGTGCAGCCACCTATAGCAGGTGTTTTATTTGTTTTCTCATTACTTCTGCCTTTGCTTGGAGTTTTCACTCTCCCTTGTGTTTCACAGCTGAACTTCCCCAAATCCTGTGCATTTCTAGGGATACCACTGTTTCTCACATATCATTTGAGTCACTAATGCTCTAAGTTGATCCTTCATATCCTGCTGGAGTGGGTTTTGGTTCCTGTAAATGCTTGTGAATATTGATTCTTGAGCTTCAAAATGGAAATATTCTGCCTGCCCTGCTTTGGAGTGGCCAGCTTTAATCCTGGCTTCAGCCTGCATTAATGACATCCTTCAGCTGCAGATCAGGAATTGGAGGTGGTTCACTGGGAGGGCACCCAGGAGGAATACCTACAGGCTTAGGAGGTCCTTTGAAGATTTGGAATAAACATGATTTTGCTCAGACTGGTTTTATGGTGGTCTTTGAATATCTTTATCCCTTGAACTAAGTTCCAGGTGACTTTCTGGGGATGTTGATTTAAGAGAGGAGTAGTTCCAGTCAGAGGTTTTAGGTCGCTGAGGTCTATACCCTGAGTGAGGAAACATCTTTATTCTTATAAGACCTGCATGTAAAATGCCACTGTGGAGGCTTCTAGATATCAGCCCTAGGGTTTGGTTTGTGCTCAAGCTGTGTCAGCAAAATATGATTTCACTGGGGGGAAGAAGTCTTTGAATCAGACAATGAGATGGAGAAAAGAAATCTGCTGGAAAGAGTGGCTGGTAAGGGTCCCTCGGTCCTGGATGCTGCTTTTTCAAGACCACACTTAATTCTTTGTCACAAGCTGTGACAGACAAGATTACTGCTCCAGTAATTTTCCCTGCATGAGGTTTGGGGTTTTTCATGAACCTTCCAAACTTGTCATGTTAGTCTTTCTTTTCACTTTAAGGGCAAGATGATCTTTTTTTCTTTTTGAACTCAATACAAATTTTAACACAAACTATGCTACTTCTAGAACTGCGAAAAGCAAAGTGGTTTCTTATCACTCCAAATAAAGTTTCAATGCTTTGTTAAGCAGCATTTTGGATGCAAGTTGTGTAATATTTTGAATTTTGAAGTCATAAAACATTAGAGTGGATTGCGTTGGAAGGGACCTTAAAGCTCATCTTGTTCCTGCCCTCGCCATGGAAGGGACACCTTCCACCAGACTGGGTGGCTCAGAGGCCCCATCCAGCCAGACTGTTTAAAAAAGTATGAAAAGCACTTCTGTTGATGAAAATGCAGGTAATTGCATGGATCAGGAATGTAAATACCTCATTCCTACTTCCATGGAAAGCAGCTTGTTCTTGATATTGCAAACCCTGGCTGGCATTGGAATGAATAAGCTAATAACTGTTAATACTGCTAAGTCAGGGCTAGGTGACACTTTTCCCATCAATTTAAAGCCCTTTTGATGGCAAGAAAGACTCTTCAGTCCCACTTTTAAAGCATATTTTAAATTTAGGAACATCACCTTATGCACCTCTCGTGAACAGAAATTGTTTTGTCAGCCCCAGTAGGTCCCTCCTAAGTGCTCCGGCACACACCAGCAGGGTGGATCCTGTACAGCTTTGACACAAGGTTCTGATTTTCCGGGGAAGTCCAACATCTGAGCTGCAGATGGCTGTGTTTTAATGGTCTGACTGGTGAGTGCAGGTGAACGTCTACAAAGTTCTGGGATGAATGGCACGTTTCCCACTTAGTGGGTCTATAAACATTTGAGTCTGAGTACCTGTTCTGTGATGGTCTGGCAGGAGCAGAAGTCTGTGTTGTGCAGTCAGAAGTTCCCACTCCTGTACTCAGTGCAGTAGGATGGGATGAAGGATTTGCTTACTCAAACACAGGGTATAATTAAGCTGCAGTTAAAGCTAAGGTGTTCCAAATTCAGTGGGCTTTATAGTCATTTATTTAAAAAAAATATTGCTGTTGCCACATCTGTTGTAAGCCCAGCTTTCCTGGAGGAAGGCTCTTGCCCATCGCTGATTGTGTGGCTTTCTGATACCCCTATAAGTCATTGCAGCTACTCCTTAACTGCTTCCTGACCTCATTCAGTCAGAAGGATTAAAATGAACAGAATTTCTCAAACGCTTGACTTCGATTAACCTGTGCCAGTATCCAGATGGCCTCTTGTGACTGGTGGGGGATGTTGGGGAGCCCCTGGGCTACGTTTGGGGGCTCAGGTACAAAGGGGCAGGTGGGGACAGGTACCCAGGATGTGTGTGCTGTGGGGCAAGTCAGGTTAGAGCTCACTGGTTTTGCTGTTCCTCGAGGAAGGACAAAGAGCTGGTGAAGCTTGAGGAAAAGTTTAGATTCAGCTTCAGAGTCCCCCAAACTGCAGTGAACTGTGCATTATCTTCCTTGCCCATTCCCCCATGTTTTTTTAAGCCAAGACTTCTGAAAAAGCACTGGAAGCTGTTAATGTGAGGCTGAGAGTTCCTGGAAGCCTCCTGCTGGTTCTGCTCTCCTGGCACAGGACTGCTGGATTTTCTTTCCACCAGTGAAGTAGAAAACGTGCTTACTATTGTGCAAGTAAAATACTATAGCAGGTATTTGTTGCTAATTGCAAGTGTTACCTCTCTAATGAGTCTGCAGCCCTGTTATTTAATTTTTTAGTGTACTTTCCATTTTATTGGAACAGAAGAGGGAAAGAATGAGAACTATGCCATAGTCCCCAGTTCCAGAGCCCGCTGTGGGTGGCAGCTCTTACAGCACTGCACTGGAGGAGCTGTCTGTAAGCTGTTCCTTCTGTTAAGCTGCTGCCTCCTGTGAGGCCTGAGTATAACCTAGAACAATCTGTGGTATTATATAAGCATCTGTGTTCTAATTGCTTTAATTTTCCTGCTGGTCCAGTTGGAAATGTTTCATGTTACTGAATGTCAAATACTGGTATTAAAAGAAACCTGTAAGAAATGGTGTTTGTTACTTAATTCCATCTTTTTCCTACCACAAACCAGTCACTGGATCTAATACCCAGCATGTGGCAGAAGAAATGCTGGGGTTCACACTGGTGGAACTGCTTTGGCACAAGATTTTTTTTTAATGTTAACTCTGATTTTTGAAAGACTCCTAAATGTGATCAAGTTGAGGGAACTCTGTGCAGGGTTAGAAATGTTTGAGGGACTTCAGGGAAGTGAATCAATGCCCTCCTTGCCCTCAGGCAAACAGAGATATGCAAAAGTGCTTGTTCTTGTCAAACTCTGTGCTTCTATAAAAAAGGGTGGATTAAGAGTGTAAAAAGGAGCAGCTTTGCAATGTGGACTCCTGTCCAAGGGCTCAGGTCAGTGCATTGTGCTGCAGGACACCCCTCCAGCCCCGTGCCTGTGTCAGAACTGTTGTAAAGCTGTCAGTGGAGCAGTCAGGCTCTGACGTGCAGCTCTCCAGGAGCCTTGTGAAAGGATATTAATACTCCTCTGGCCCTGGTGCAAGCTCAGCTCATGTTTTAGCTGTGAGCAGTTGCTGTGGCTGAGCCTGTGACCCTGAGCATGTCTGTGTGAGAGGAGGAGCTGGCAGAGCAGGGCATGGCCTGCACTGCTGGACTGAGGGGGGGTTTCTCTCTAAACACATCACCTGAGGGCTGTGGATGTGAAAATTCAGCACTGCTGAGCCTCTGCTCAGCTCCAGCTGTAGAGAACATTCACAGACAGGTCACTACAGTGTGGGCTGAGCTTTTTCTTTAACAGCTGGTGTATGTGTTGTGCTCCTTCCCTTTCTCATTCTCCTCCTCAGCTGCCCTGAGCAAATCTGTGGCTCTCATCCCCCAGCCTCTCTGACCTGAGCTGCCCAGGCTGTTCCTTACCCTTGTTGAACACCCTTTGATTCCATTGTTGTGCCCACCCCAGAGTACAGCCTCACCTTCATCCCCTCTGAGGCCGAAGAGCTGTCTGCCCTTCTTTAAGGCTTGAACTGGATAACTTCAGGGAGAAAAGATGCTCTGTGAGAAAACCATGTCCAGCTCAGGAAACTTAGTAGGGCTTGGAGTGTGAAAGGTGGGTCTGTAACCTCAGGAAGTAAAACCAGGCAAGAAAATGCTCTGTTGAGGCAATTTATCAACCTGGAGAGTGTGCTCCACTCAGTTATAGGATACTGCTTAAAATGTGTGTTGCTTGCTGGGCTGGGAATGGCTGGTTTCTGTTTCAGATAATAATGAGAGCTGTCTAGATGGTTACTTCAGCTTATTTATGTAGTTATAGAGCGAATCTGTCACTTTTTACATTTGAAGACTTGGAGATCAATATTGAGCCTGTGTACTGGGGTGGTGCAAACTGATTGTAACAAATGCCCAAACTGTACCTACATCTTGCTAATATGCTCTCAAGTGGTGCTTTAAAGAGGCCTTTTGATGTCATGGCAGAAGAGACCAACCTGACAGCCATTACAGCTTGTTCCTGGCTACAGGAGCTGGTAATCCAAGGGATAGCACCAGGCTTTTTGCCCTTAACTCCTTCATGTGTGTATGCAGAGGGAAGGGGTGATGTGGTTTTAAGGGAAGACAGGCCACGAAAGCCCCCACTCCGGATTAGGAGCCTGAACTCCCATGTGTTTTCACCTGAGAATAACACTCCCTGTTTGCCAGTTGTTCCCTTCCACCCACCTACCTCCCAGGATGTGGGGCTGGGATGGAGTTTGAAAGAGGCCAGTGCCAGGATCCTGAAGTCTGCAGGCTGGGACAGCTTACCAGAACCCAAATTACCACGTGATAAACTACTGGATACAGGCTGTAAGCATCTGGAAACCTTCAAACTGCACGTTTAGTGTCTTGAAGGGGAGCTTGTATAACAAACCTCTGTCAGAGCTCTCCTTTACTTGTCTGGAGCCTTACCTGGAGAGTGCATTCCAGGGTGTCCTATGGCTGTGGTTTGATTCTGTCTGTTCCTGCGTAAAGCAGGAATGTGTTCCAACAACCAGCAGCAAACAGCTGATCCATGAGCTCGAGGTGCATCAGCATCTTTGCTTGCCTTTCAATTCTTAATGTACACATCCACCTCTGTCAGCTGAAGGATGAATGAAGGCTGGTTCTCTGTCCAGAGTGGGCTGTTACTGGAGCTCACCAGTGCTGATCCCAGCTCTTATTCCCATATGACAATTCTATCAGAGTCCATGTACTGCAGGATAGCATTCATTAAACAGGGTATCCATTTGTTAAGCAGATGTGTATGTGTTCCTGATAATTCCTCTTGTGGCTGCTCACCAAGAAGCTTTTTGAGGGGTTTTAAACAATCTCTACTTTTCGTGTGTTTGATTTCCATGCAAAAAGCCCTTTCCTGCTTTTTTAGACACAGTGATGTGCTGTGAGACTTGCAGTTATAAAACAGCTCTGAAAGATTATGGTACCATTTGCTTCCCTCCCAATTACGTTTGGCTCATTAAAGGCATCCTTTCTGTGTTTCTCTGCCTACCAAGCCATGAAGACAGCCCACCAATATGTTCCTATACTGCTTTCTGCAATAGATGACAGTCAGGAAATTGGGAGAATTCAGTTCTGTCTTCCTATGAATAAATTAATGCAGTGCAGGGTGGTGCTGGTTTGAAAAAGGTCTCATTTTGAAATTCTGCAGGGAAACAGCAGGAGAGTGAACTGGGTAAAAATATACAGGAAATCAAGGTGTTGGAGTTTGAGGTGCTGCATGCAAAGAGCTGTCATGGCACAGAGGGAATGGTCTGCGATAAAAGCCTATCCTTTAGATTTAATTTCAAATAAATGGACTCCAGCACTGGCAAAATGTAGAATTTTGTGCTTCATAACTTCTAATTTGGTCCTATTCAATACAGAGCTTCTTCAATTGACCCTTTACAGTTGTCCAGGACATCTGTTGGCTTTCTCTGGATTGGCTAAGTTATGTTGGCATCATTGGGCTTTGCTTATTCTGGTCCTTCCAGGTTCACAGGTTCATCCAATTACTGCTTCAGGAGATAGCCAGGAAAGGCTTCCAGGTTAGGTATTATCAATAGAGGTCTGAAGGCTTGTTAAGTTTGTTTTTCTAGGTTATTAATTCGTTATGTTGCTAAATAGTAACATTTACTCCACGTCTGTGCTGGGGAAATAAACTGAAGATGCCAAAGCAACTGGCAGGAGGAGAGAAGGATGATCTTCAAAGAGCTCTTCTGTCCCTGCACTTAAGATTTCGTTTTTAAAAAATATTATTTAGCAGATCAATTTGTTCATGTCTGGGGAAGGGCAGTGATTCTGGGGAAAAAACACCACCTTTCCTTTGGGAACATAAAATGCCAAAACAATTGGTCAAATTTTGGATGAACTTGCAGAGAAATTGAGGTATTGCTGCTGAAGGAGGGTCACCAATGTAGGTGGGTTTTGCAGTAGCTCCCTTGCAGCTATACCAGTCACTGATTTGGGAGTTCTGTCCTTGCTCAGATGAGGAACAGCAACCCAGGGAGGTAAATTGCAAAGCTCTGAAGCTGAGTGAAAAGCAGAGCAGGGCTCAGAGTGCTGCTGGGTGAGAGTCCAGAACCCTCCCGGAGGGCAGAGCTCTGCTGGCCTCAGCAGGTTTTGGTGCCATGGCACTGGTCAGAGCTGTGCTAGGACAGGTTTGGAGTGGACTTCAGCTCTGGGAATTTGTCTCCCAGGCCCAGCTCTCCCCTGCAGTCAGCAATAACCAGATGCCTCTCCTGAGCTGTGGCTGCACTGGAGGAGCACAGGGGAGGTGCTGCTACGTGGTTCTGAGCTGTGATTCTGTGGTGGGCTTGCTAAACATGTTCTTTCTTCTGGTTGCCCTCATTTGAAGCCTAGACCAGAAACCAGGCTTGTGGCAGTTCTCAGAGCCTCCTTGTCACTGGTGGTGGTGACAGATGGATGTGGGTGACCTCAGCTGAGCACAGGGAAAGTGACTGGGAAAGGATATCCATTGTTCAGCAGTTAAATGGCTCCTTGGATGATTGTACCAAGCTGTTAAAATAACTGTCCTGCCTTCCCTCCCTTCCAGTATCACCAGGGACCATGAATGAGTTTGGGCAGGGTACTGCTTCTATTTCCAGCCAATTCTGTTTGACATTTGGGTGCAGGAGTATCCAGGTCAGTAAGTAAGGGCAAGAGCACTGATTCTGGCAAGAGGGACAGTGGTAGGAAAGGAGGCTGGGGAGGAACTGCCCATTTGCCAACAGACCCATGTTATGTTGAGTGAATGACTGATAAGTTGTTCTTTATGCTTGGGTCAGTTGCCCTGATAAGATCTGTTTCCTTTCTCTTGAGAAATAAATACCTTGTTTAGGTGGTAAGGCCCCGCAGTTATCATCCAGCAGATCTGACCAAAGCAGAGGGAGTATTTTCCTGCAAGGACATAAGATGTCCCTATGTCAGGATATCTGGCTTAAAACCAAGTTCTTTTCTTTGCTGATGGTGCTCCTGGACTCAGTTCAGAGAACACCTTCTGCCTGTCTTTCCAGAAGCTGGTGGAGGTGTAGAAAGGACAGGGGGGCACCTTTTCCTCCAAATAAAATCTCTTCTACTTAGAAAAGAAAAAAAAGGCAGATTATGACTTTCAGCTACTGTGTTCATACCAATGTAGCAGAAATACTTTTTTAAATGGACAAATATTTTAAGAATCCTGAGTGACCTGCTCAGTGCTCTGGGCACTCAACAGCTGTCAATGCTTTCTGCTTATTCTCCCCATTCTTTTTCTCCTCTCAACCTGCAAAGGTAAGAAATGTGATTTTCCTGACATTCAAAAAGATACCTCCTATTTTGCCAAACCTAGTCTCTCTTGCTCACATTCCTGAGCTGGTAAAGATGTGAATTTCAGTAATGACCAAAAAGAACACACTGTCCAAGCATGTGAGGAGATAACAGTGAATGGAGAGATTCTACTTTCCTAAAAGCAGACAGTTCTGGTTGCTGCTGAAAGGACAAGAGCCAACCAGATTCTTTGGATCAGGGAACACGCCGTGAGAGCTCTGGTGTGTGCAGGGAGCAGTGTCTGTCTGAGCTCAGCCTCTGATCCCGGGCCAGACCAGGCTCATCTGTCCCTCCCACATAGCCAAGTGTCCGTGGCTGCCTGTGCTCCTTCTTCTGCCAGGGATGAATGTTCCTGTGCTAACTTCCTTAGGAATAACTGCTGTGGAGCAGAGATGGAGCTGACTGGAGGAGTCTGTGGTACTTGGATCACAGGGAAATGCAGCCCTGTGGGCATTGCTTCAGTGTGGGCTCAATTCTGTGACTTGAGGCATTTTGGCTGAACAGAAATGTCTCAGTAAGAGTCAGTGACATCAGCAATGTACAATTTGTGCTGGTTCCTTGGTATTCTGGTAGTCCACTTCTGTGGAGTGTCAGCTCTGAAAGCAGTGTGGAATATCTGCAGGGCCAGGTGCCAGGGAGGGAATGACCCCCCCTCTGGTACTGAGAAGGGCTGATGAGCAGGAAAGAGACAGATATGAGAAAATAACAGGATAGCAGAAATAATGGTGGTTTAAAATGGGCTCTTCCCTCACCTAGATTATTTACTAGAGCAATGGATATTATCAGTTCCTTCAAAATGAAAATGACTTGGAATGCACATTTTACTGAAGGAGTTGAACATCAAAAGGTGTCCATAAAGCTGGAACTTGGCAAACGGAAGAGAGATTTAAATGTCTGTGGGAAAGAGATCAGATACTCCTCTTCAAATTTACCTACGCTTATTATCTTTAAATTACTTTTTATGCAGGTAATTAAAGAGCCTTTTAAGAGAACTAGAAACCAATAATTTGAATATAGCATTTGTACTTCGAGTTGCTCTACAAAAAGCACCTCAATTTTGTTTTAAGATAAATATTATAGAACCTGTGAAAAGGCTTTCTGTTCTTTACAACTCTATTTCAATACTGTTTACTAAAAGAAATGTTTGTTATTATTTCTTTTTCCAGACCTATTCAGGGCTGTTCTGTGTAGTCATAAATCCTTACAAGAACCTCCCAATTTATTCAGAGAACATTATTGAGATGTACAGAGGGAAGAAGCGCCACGAGATGCCTCCGCACATTTACGCGATATCCGAGTCTGCCTACAGGTGCATGCTGCAAGGTAAGGACCAGTCCTTGGGGGTTTAACAGCTACCTGGCAACTCCTTAATGTGCCTGCAGCTTGGAGTTTCCTTATCCAGCTACATGGAACCAGAATTTTGAAGAGGGGAGAGAGAACCGTGTTTGTGACTCACTGAGGCGCAGCAGCAAAGTGACACCAACACAGCTGTGCTGGGCCATTGGTTCTCTGGAAGTTGTGGCAGAAATACTTTGTTGCTAAAGGAAGAAGAGCTAAGTTTCATGTCAAAGGGTGTTGTGCACTGGCTCTGTCCAGAGGAAAAGAATATGATTGAAAAGGCAACGCTATAAAAATGTTGGCGTTTTGGCAGCTGACAAATAATCCGAGGTGACAATGGAACAATGATGTGTTTGAGTTCAAAAAGAGGTCACGGGAATACTTAACCTGGAGGAATTCCCTTTTTTTTCTCCTAACTGATGTATGTCTGTAATAAAATGGTGTGAGTTTATGGAGGGCTCATGGTTTGAATTTTGGCTTTAAGGCTGTGCTGGACAAACTGAATCTGATGTGATACTGATTTGTTGAAATGAGCACATGCTGTTGAACTTGCACAGCTGCATTTCTGACACAGTATTTTGGAAGCACAGCTCATTCTATCCAATATTGATTGGTGTTTAGGGGGCTGTTAAAGATGTGGGGACAGCAGCATGTTGTATCCAGACAAGTGTGTGTAACCAAGAGCCAGGTCTGTACACCTTGCTGTGTTTTGTGCTGTGGCTGTGGATGGACTGGAAGCAGGGGAAAAGCTGTTTGACCTACTTCACACAAACTGAGGAAAAGCTGTTTCTGCTACCAGGTTAACCAACCATTTAAATGTTAACTTTTTCTTGGACATTTTATATCTTAAAATACATCACACAAGTCTTTGTGTGACTTTGCCTTTAGGGCTGCTTAATAATCAACTACAGGCCACTGCGTGTCCTTTCACCTCAGGAGACCTGTGCCAGCAGAGTGGGGTGATGCAGGGACAGGCAGGCGAAGAGCAGCAAATTTGGGCCACCAAGAGTTGTTCTGCTTCCCAGTGGAAATTTAGGCCTCTATTTTCATGTGTATTTGTGAGAGAAACTCTGACTTCTTGACCAGAACAGCAGCCTCTAACAGCTCAGATCGAAGGACCCCTAGTAAGTCCACATGGAATAATAGCAGAGCAAACCTTAAGATTTATTTTAAGGAGTTTCTTGTAGCAGTCTCAAGTGGTTTGTGATGAAGGGCTTCCCAATCTGAAAGCACCTCTTGAAACAGTCTCAAGAATACATTGAAAAGTTCTTGAGACAAATGTCCTCTAATAAAGTAAGTCAATGTCAGTAGTTACCACACTCCCGGTGCTCCATATAGTTGCTCACATACCCTGCTGTTACTGATTTGTATCTCTGGAGATCTTGCTACATGGACAAATGTTACTATTTTGGAAGGTGGAATAAAAAAAATGCACATGGTGGTGTATGTTTGTTTACAGTCCTCTTTTCTTTCCTTCTGATGCATGGAGGTTCATTCTTTGTATCAAATCTCTCTGTGCTTGCTTTCTTTTTGATTTTGATAGTCTGAGTTCTCATTTGAACAAACAAAGGCCTAGCTTACAATAAGAAAATTAAACCCATGCAGTGGGATCCATTATTTAGGGAATAACTTGTGTAAAGTTAACTAAATCTGTGTTTCTAGTGCCCTTCACCTGTATGGAGCTACTCCCTGTTTATTTTAGGAAGCATTTGCAGGAGTTAATGAATTTCCTATTGATGGTTTGTCTGCACAACTGCATTTCAGGGATAAATAAAAACTCCAGCACAGGCGTTAGTGCTGGTCATGGTGAGGGTGAGGAGCGAGTGTTTGTGTCAGGTGGAGTGGGGAGCTCTGGCACTGACCCTGCCCCTTCTGTGCTTCCAGGGCCTCGGGGTGGGCCCTGATGCAGAGAGACACTTCAGGGAACTGAGTTTGTCTCCATGTAAATAAAACTTGCAATTACAACAGCCAAGGTTTTGTAGTCATTATAGCACCAAATACTATTTGTGTTAACAGTAGCAGATTTTTACTTTATTCTGTTTGCTGGTTATCAGTGGCAGCACAAGGTCAGCTACTGAGTGTGCCCTGGATTTGGTGAGGATGGGTTTTCCCTATCAAGTATTTAACACAATGTGCAAAATGTCTTTAATCTTCTACCTCTGCCTTGTGTTTTAGTAGGCATTCAGCCTTTAACGAAGCAGAAAATATGTGTCAGAAAGTTTTGGCTGGTAGAAATAAGTCTCTAACCAAGAACTAGCTGGGTTAATCAAAATGCTTCAGATTAATCCTCAGAGCTCTCTGCAAGCATTTATTTGCAGCAGAATCCTTGGCCAGGATGCTTTTGCTGATAAGTTACTGACACATACTTATAAAAGTGTTGTTCTGCAGTTCCTGTCTGTGTCTGTGCACGTAGCTGCTGTGGGAGATAGAGCTGGGATGGCAAAGAGAGGGCCAGGGAGAGGAGTTTTTCCAGTATTATTGCAAGTCATGCTACTGCTGTTACAGCATATCCATAGGTTTCTTTTGATATGAATGACTGCTGTGTTTCCAGTATTTGACATCTGAAGTTTAATTATTAGGGTTCAAACCTGAAATTGAAACCATAGGAATGCAATTCCTTTGGAGAATATGACCTTACCCTAATAGAAATATCCTGCCCACTAATTTAGATTAATGAAAGTGGTTGGCTGGATTTTCCTGGCCTGTTCAGTGGTATTTTGTGCAGCATAATCATGTTTATTTTCCTTGCAGCTAATCACGAACTACTCATTTCCAGGTGTTTGTGAGCTGTGTTTGCAGTGATTAACAGGATACCTGGGCCTGAGCTCTGACTCTGAGCAACCTGATTTCTTAAACCACAAGTTTTCTGTGCTGAGAATTGGGTACAGTGAGTAAAGTGTTACTCAGTCTCTCAATGCTTTTGTGCCTCTAATTCAGAGCATGGACAGTCACAGCTCAGCTTCCAGTTTCTGCTGTTCTGAGGTTTTGTATGTTTAAATTAATATTTGTGCTTAAATAAGAAAATGGAGATTTCTGTTTAGATCATGAAAGCAAAAGATTTTCTGGTCAGCAGAACTGGTTCATGTGCATCTCCATAGTTTTTCCTTGTCTTAAACATTGCTGGAATATTTTCCTAAACTGGGGGTACAAGCAGATCCCTGCGGTTCTACATGTGTGCTCTGGTGGGAAAAGGCTGTGTGGAAGCGTTGCTGACTGCCAGCCATCAAACCCTGCTCTGTTCTTGGTCCCCTGAAGAATTTCTTGTTTGGGGGGACCTCCTGCCCCTCTGGCTGCCCAGGTCAGCCCTCACCCTGCCCTTTGGGGAGAGGAAGAATGTGCTGGAATTGTGGGTCAGTGCCTGCCAAACACAGAGGGCAGAGGGGTGGGGAAGAGCTCTGACACACAGAATAGGTCCAAGAACCCAGTTTGGAGAGGGAATGGTATTCCCCAGGGAGACAGAATGAGTTCTGGAAGCTGCCACAAGAGAGGGAGGTGCAGAATTGTTCTCCATGGTTGAGTGTTGCAGATGAATAGGGTCAGTGGTGGGGCAGCTGGGAGGCAACAGGGATTTGGGGCGAGTTCTGCAAGGAAAAGCAAAACTCAGGCAGTGCTGGATCTCCTAAGTGCTGCCATTGCTGCAACAGTTGCATTAAAGATTGAGCTGAAGGTAGTCTTGTTTAAGACAAGCAAGACTTGGGCTGCATTCTAGTTATGCCAGTCAGGATTTCTCTTCAGGAAAAGACTCATTACCCAGTGCCTGACCGCAGAAGATAATAACCTGCAATTCAGCTTTCCAGACTGGATTTCCCCTCTCTTTCCCCCAGTAATTATTTTTCAAAGTGCTGTGGTAGTAGGGTGTTACTTCACAGGTGGTTTAGTGGATTTCTCTTGCACTTTCCCTTCATTTCCCTAAGGAGAAGCTGAAGCAGGGAGTACCCATATCCCAGGGGTGATGGACTAAAAGCCCAGCAGTTGGCCCCACAGAGCATTGCTGGACAGTTGACATGATCATAAGGAATCGGTGTCCTAATCCCTGTGACAATGTTGACCTTAATTCCATTTGGTTATACAATTTGCAAGCCTTGCTCTTGTTCCTCAGTCCTGCTAAAAGTTACGGGCCATAAAAATTTGCCCCAGACTAGGATTTTCTTTAGGAAAATGAATTTTCTAGGGCTGATGGGTCTGTGACAATATTTTACCAGCAAGGGACACTTGATTGTGCAAAAGCAGCACTCATAAATTTTTCTGTAGTGTTTTTTCCACAGCTGCCTTTCTCTTTTCCCTCTTCCTTTCCAATTTTCCTACTGGATTTCTAGAGGAAGTATGACTTTGTTTTATTGTGCTTCTTTACTCAGAGACATACAAGTGCTTTGGAAGAAATACTAAGGAAAACTTGTTGGCTTTTCGTTGCTAAAGCCCAGCTTCCCTATTAATATTACTCTTGTATAATTATGCTTAGTCTCTCCTTTTTATCCTGTTTCCCTGCGGACATCTTGATGAGCACCAAATTAGCACTGATATTTTAGGCCTGCCTTTAATCCTGTTGCAGAGTAGGTTTATCGGAAACAGCGTAAGACGGGAAGGGAACACTTGGTGTTGGAGAAGCCAGAACTGCCTACAGGTGCAATATTTCTCTCTTAAAAACATCTTATAGATCTATATTTGTAGTTAATCTTGATTTAAGTCCTCCCTTGGGGGCATATCCACCCCCAGATACGGAAGAAAAGAATTAAAACTGAAGTAAGACAACTCTTTTCTTTTAAAGGTCTATTAAATCTTCAAATGGAAGAGGGAAAAATTGCTCTGAGACTGAAAAACTTGGGAGTGATGGTTGGTGTTCTCTGTTGTGAGGCGCAGATGGAACCTGATAAATGTGCCATTAATGTTCTTGGTATTTTCATTACATCTCGACCTCCCGAAAGGGTTCCCAAGGCCTTTTAACAAGTTACAAAGTGCAGGATGATGATCCCAGCAGAACTGGCTGCTTGGTAAATGTCATGTGAAGGTTTTATAGGTCCCTTTATTGTTACACTGAGAATTCTGGGGTTTCACTTGGTCCACTCAGGCAGGTGTGGAATATAAATACTAAGGTGACAATACCATTAACATCCAGA
The DNA here is from genome assembly GCA_013397175.1 of Platysteira castanea. Taxonomy (NCBI): domain Eukaryota; kingdom Metazoa; phylum Chordata; class Aves; order Passeriformes; genus Platysteira; species Platysteira castanea. The sequence continues at coordinate 19,660 of VYXC01012012.1, read as the reverse complement.
TTGCTTGTACACCTCCAGAAGTGTCATGTGCAGAGTCTTCACAGCTGAGTGCAGGGAAAGAGATTCTTGAAGCAAGAAATTAAGTAGAAAAAACTGAAATCCATCATGCTGAAACAGTCTCCTGCCTCATTATTTTTGAATTTGAAGTAAAATGATAAATACTTCTGTCAGCTGAACTTGTTTTGCAATATTTCCTCTCCTTCCCCTCACTTTTGTGTTCTGTCTCTTGATATTAAACCTGTGTGATTCAGGGGCTGGGAGCTGTCATGAGTTAAATTATTGCACCTTGCTTGGCCAGCTGTGAATGGCATCAGTAGCAAGCACTTATTGAACAAGCTCAGTTGAACTTGGACAGTCTAGTTCTAGAAACTGCATTTTAAACTTTTTTTGTTATTGTTGGAAAAGGTTTAGTTCTTTACTGACCTTTGTCCTTCTCTGTGTTAGAATGTGACTGGATCCCTGTTCATTGTTCAGCCTCAAGGTTGGGCACTTAATTAGGAGTGATGATATTTAAAGTGAACAACTCTCTTAAGGCTTAACTGCTCAGAAGTTGACATCTTTTTTTATGTAATTTCAGTAACTTTCTTGTATTTACAAATGAGACAAGAGTGACAATTGTTATATAAGGAATTCTTACTTTCTTTCAGCGCCTTGGTTTTCTTCCCACTGCTGAAGTGAAATGCTGCAATAGATGAGCCACTTCCATGGGCTTTTTTAGTTGATATTCTGAGCAACCAGAGATGACTTTAATTTTAAAACTTGCTATGCAAGCTGTCCTCATAATTGAATTGTGACTGTGCCTACAGACAGGAGTTCAAGACTAAGTGCATCCAACTTGGGAAATCATTTATGAGATGAATCATTTTGTGCGATTACTCAGTCAGCACCTGCTTCTGCACTGAAGCTTTAGTTTAAATTAAACTCCTTTTATTTCTAGGTAGTTGTGGAATGGATAATTTGCTTCTGCTTGGCTCAGGCCTCGAGATGACAGGCACAAGCAGTAATGCCTTGATATAACAAAACCTTCAACGTGTTCTAATCTTGAGAGCAGCGTGAGAGCCCTGCTGGGTGCTGCGTGCACAAAGCTGGGTTTTGTCAGTTGTGCCTGCATCCCTCTGGGCTGCTGAACTGAGAGTGCAGCTATGCCATAACTGCTACTGCCAGCACTTGCAGCAGCTCCTTTTTCCTCCCCCTTCCTCTCGACTTAAATTTCTTTGTTATCCTTTGGCAAGGAAGCAACAAGCAGCAGAGCAGTGTTTATCCCTTAGTGAGTGGGGAGAAGTGAGGGCTGCTGGTGTCCTGCTCCTTGTCTCTGACCCCAGAGTTGCATCAATTTATATCTTGGTGTATCTCCAGCCTCCTTTCACTTGTCCAGACCTGATGCTCTCAGGTACTTGGCTGCTCAGGAATTCCTGGCAGATTTTGTGAGCCTTCCTCAAGGATCCACAGTTGCAAGGTGTTGTGCATCTGTTTCATAGAACAAGGTGAATAAAAGCTCATGGCTTTTTGATCACTCTGGGGCATTCAGATTCATCCTGTTCTAGGGCTTTTTCAAAGTGGTGGTAAAGCCATCAGATGATGTGGAGAAGGAAAATGCAGAAGAGAAATCAGGAAAAAATAGGTGTCTACCTCTTTATATATGTCTACTCTGAAGATGCTCAGGGATGTTCTTGTGGAAAATTGAGGAAAATACCAGGAAATCGCTCTCTGAAGGGTTAGTAAATAGAAAAATGTTGAAAATAGAAAAACTGCAAGATCTCAGAGATGGCGTAGCTGATGGACTGTGCTACACAAAAACATTTGGCACAAAACATTTGGCAGCAGAGCAGCCAGATGTGAGCTGCTGGTGCCATCTTGGAGGGTCCTGCTCAGATCTGGGAATCTGGAGACCACTATACTCATGATCAACTTTCCAAAAGGAATTTGGTAACAGTCCTAACCAGAGGCTTGTAAGTAACTGCAGTGTGAGGAAAGGCCTTCATGTAGGCAAAGAACTGGTTAAAGATTGGTCAATCTTGTCCATTGTTTTGTGCTTTTTATGGTTTGGGAGTTACTGCTGTAAACCCTGGAACCTGCATTCCTCTGTTGGTGCTTTTTGTGCATAAACATCTTGGGAAAGATGAATTCTCTTGGTAATGCTGGAGCTGCTGCTGTTAAAGTAGGAGCTGAAAGGATGAAGGCTTTGTGGAAATCTAAATGCAGCTGTCAGCCATGGTTGCAAATCAGGTAGAGAACGTGAGGGGTAAGTGGGAAAGAGATCAATCTACGAAACATTTTTACCGTAGACTTGACACATTTTCTTTCTGTTTTCATAATACATATAATCAATCTATAATAATATAATATTTTTATAGCATATAGACTTACAGTACACCCCAAGCACAAACACAGGTGAGACCCCACCTGCAGAGCTGCCTCCAGCGCAGGGTGGATATGGAGCTGCTGGAGCCAGTCCAGAGGAGGCACCAGGATGATGCTCTGAGTACTGGAGTTATTCATCCTGGTGAAGAGAAGGCTCTGAAGACACCTTAGAGCCCCTTCCAGTGCCCAAAAGGGCTCCAAGAGAGCTGGAGAGTGACAAGGCATGGGGAAATGGATTTAAACTAAAAAAGCTGAAGTTTAAATTAGAGATTAGGAAGAAACTTTTCCCTGTGAGGGTGGTTCTCTGCACAGGGTGCCTAGAGAAGCTGTGGCTGCCCCTGGATCCCTGGAAGTGTCCAAGGCCAGGCTGGATGGGTTTTGGAGCACCCTGGGATAGTGGAAGGTGTCCCTGCCCATGGCAGGGATGGGACTGGATGATCTCTAAAGTTCCTTTCAACCCAAACCATTCTGTGATTTAACTGCACTTTGTACAGCCCTGGCCTGCCCTGCTTTGGACAAAGAGGAAATGGAACAGGAGACATTGAAAAAACAACCAGAATGAACAAAACTGTTCAGTAAGGAAATGACAATTCAGGTCAGATGTAACAGAAGTCTAAATTTGAAGTGGCAGAGGGAATGGTGAGCCTCCTCCACCCATTTCTTCCTATGCAGGAACAAAGAGTCATTATTTGAAATTTGCAGATGACAGGTTCAAAACAGCAAAAAAAAAGCAATTTTTTTAGCAGCAGAGCTAAACTGTGATAGTCTGTACCTCAGGATATAGCGGGGGCTTAAAGCCTGTGTGAGGAGTACATGGATCAGGAAGTTGCAGGAGAATTTGATGGCTGCCATGAAGGTCTTGTGGGGAATCATCCTTGCCTCCTATTTTCAATCCTTACACTGCCTGCTGTCAGACCAAGGTACTGACTCCAGGTCTGCCTTGCCCTGTGAGTGAGTTTAGTTTGGAGCCTGCACATAGACGGGCAGGGGGATTAAGTGGCCATGGCCTGGGTGTTCCTAATGCTGGAGGGTTGGGATTGGGATGGGTTCCTGTTTGCCTCCCTGGCCGTGGAGGGGAGAGGTGGGAGTGCAGGAATCTGCTGCAGCTGGCTCTGCAAAGCCTGATGGCACTGCTGCAAACTGCAGTACAGTTGTGAGTTTCTTATGAGTGTGTGGAGCTTAATGATTCTCTGTTGAGTACTTTCCATCTGTGGCTCTGGAGTGTTCAACAGACCAACAAAAGGCAGCTGGTAAATGGCTTTGTATCTCTTTTTAAAGCAGAAGTTGTTCGTGGTGACATTCAGCATCTCAAACAAAAGAGATTTAAAAGATTTAGTTAAATTTTTTTTCACAAAACCACAAGGAAATATTATTGCCTTTAGTACAGGAATGAGTTCATAATACTGGGTCAAAAATTTCTGCAATGATTATCTTCTGTCCTGTACCCTTGTTTTTCACATACTTTTCTAAAGAAAGACTAAGTCTGGAAGAAAGGTGGTATTAGGTGCTGAAAATGGATGAGGAGAAGTTGGTAGGGAGATGCTCCTCCTATTCCCTTCCTGATTCAACAGGCAGATATTGCCCCCTTTTAGTGTAATGTACACTTGTTTATTAGATGGAAGCAGTGTTAAAACAAGAGTCAAAGCCATTTGCTAACCAGTGACTCTTGGTGAGGAAAGGAGTCCTTCAGTGACCAGCATCCCTGCTGTGAAACTGCTGGATGGGTGTTAGTGCCTTGTACTCCCAGGAAATAATGTTTGTGTCAGGCCTGTGTGCTCAAGGGGGAGAGAGAAGGAGGTTTTAAGGATTTCTCCCTGTAAATAGCAGAAGGATTATAGGATGCTCATATTTAGAGGAGGATTCTTGTGTGTGTGCACAAGTTCATGTGAGTAAAAGGTCTTCTGACCTTAAAGAAATGAAGGTCAACACTTTTCCTCCAAAGGAGAGGAGATCTGTGACTTTGTCTTAAAAGCTGATGGATGGATTTATATTGTGCAATTGCAAACTGTTGTACTGAATTGGAATTTATTGTGAACTCAGTGGTGATTCAGGCACAAGAGGATGGGAATGTGGTGTTTGTCCTCTGACTTGTTGAACTTCTTTAAAATCTATGCAGAATCAAACTTAAAGCAAATTTGTGTTTAAAATAAAAGTGCCATTAACTTGGGTCTTTTGATGAAAGGATTTAATGTTTGAACTGTCTCACTTGATTTGAGATACCCACCCTGCCCTCCCCAAATCTTAATTGTAGACAAATATTCAGCTTGTGAACACACACAGTACATGAAGTGGGTTGTGCTGTACCTTTCCACACTCATATGGTGGTCTCGACTGTAAAGTGATGAAAACCCATGAGCTTTTGTCTCCTGAAATGTCTCATGAGAACATAGCAGTGGCTTTTGCATGTTCTCTTGGAAAAGTGTTTTGGAATTTCTTGTGGTGTTCAGTACTTGGAAAAAATAGTAACTCCAGTGCTGAAGAGCAGAGGTGTAAGGAGTCTGTGCAGCAAATCTGTGACCAAAAATATTTCCACATAACCATGTTTGTCACAAGGCTTGCTGTCGGACTGAGGATCTATCCTTCAGAAAAATCCGTAAAACTCATTGCCCAGCACCAGCCAGGCTGAGGTGTTGGAACGGGTCTTGTACGTGGCTGGCCTTGCTTGGTGGGGTGATGTGTGAGGTGATCTGTGTCCTGTGTGGGACTGGACACAATGCCAAACCACGTCCCTGCTGTGTCACTGTTGTCACACTTGCTATCTCTCCAAACTCGTGGAGTCCAGGTATAATCAAACAGCTTGGGAAAGAGGTCCCTGGAGTGAAAGTTGCCAGCCTGTTTTGTTAAGTGGTTTGTGCTTGTTTGTTTGGAAAGGAGAAGAGCAAAAGTTAAATGAGTGAGTTTACATGGCAGATCTTAAAGGGCCTCCTTTAATCATTGTCTCAGTTGACAGTGTAATCTTTGTCTAAACAAAATCATTCTACATGGGAAGTAAAACAACTTAAGCAGGATTGTTGGAGAATGGAAACCGCTGCTATGCTGAGTACTCTGCAGTCCAAATAAACCTTGTCCAGCCTGTGGCTTGCCAGCTACTACTAATCTTAGGCTACTGCTAAGCAGAATGCAAATAAGAACTGAAATGTGAGTGTAGGGATGGCCTGTGTGGATTTTCATTTCTCCCGGGAGAGCTCCTTGGGAGCCACAAATCAGGAAGGCAGAGATCTGCTCCTGTGTCGTCGGAGCTCCATGGGCGTCGGGGAGCAAGTCCTGGCAGCTCTGGCTAGGGCAGTTGGAGGAGTTTTTCCCTATGGATTGTCACTGCCCTTCAGCTGAGCTGCAGGAAACCCTCCTGTATGACCCAGCCCTTGGCCTGGACAGTGAACTGGGCCCAGAGGCTGTGCCTGGCCGCAAGTTTGGCAGTGTGGGAGTCAGGAGCACTCTCACAGCTCAGGGAGTTTTCCCTGATTTTCTCCAGACTGAAGCTGCCTTGTGTGCTCTGCTCATCTCCTAAATTACAGCAGTCCCCTCTTTGAAAAGGCTGGGTAAATAAACCCATACCTGTTTGAATTTGTTATGGGGGCAGCACGTTACCTATGAATTGCTGTTCACAAACATAGCAGCTCTGTTGTAGTTTCTAAATTAGATCTACTAAAGCTTCTCTTAATGATAGTTAATAAAGGGAGTGATAGTGAAAACTAAACCATATTTAAGGTTCTTCCAACTTTATTAGGGATAAAAAGTAAAATAAAATTCCAGTTCTCCCTGGTATGTGGCAGGGAAGCTACCCCCAGTTGCAAGTGGTGGGCAGGACATAGTCCTGCTTGTTTTGTCCTCTTGTGCTGACTCAGCCCCGGCTGGCAGTGCTGAGCACGTCACAGTTTTCTCCTCGGGAATTTGGGGAATTTCGAGCTAATGTTGCAAATGCCTCACTCGTGATCTCTAAAATAGTCTCAATTCACAGCTTGGCTGAGTCCTCCCGGGCTGGGGCTGTGCAGGGTGAGGGAATAATGAGCGTGGTCACCTCGTGTGCTGCAGACGAGCAAAAAATCCCTGTGTCCAGTGCTGTGGGTCACTGTAACAAGTGGCAGGGTAAGCCCTGACTGGGCTTTGAGTGACCTCTGCTATGTATCACTGCTAATTATTAACTTTATGTACTCAGCCAGTAGCAAACCTGGAGTGTGGCTGTTGTGATTTATCTCAAATGTTCCAGAGGAAGGAACCACATTTTTTTTTTCCTTTTTAATAAAAGCTGGTGTTATTTTAACTCGACAAATAGCAGGAACACGTGGAGTTTTTACACCAATGCCCCACCCCACACTGAAGAGGTGTTTCATTGACCCTTCACTACAGACTTGGGCATCTCCTGCAGTACGAGGCAGGAGTGAAATGCTGGTTTGTTAACAGGTTTGTGGCAGCTCGAGCTGACGGTTCTCAGCCAGGGAGAGGAAATGCAGGAGACACTGGCTGTGTCTGTCGTGTATCAGGCTGTGTGGGAAATACCAGGTGAACACCCAGAGCTGGGAACTGCTGATTGATTTAAAGCAGCACTGTTGGGTTTGCCTTTGAAGCTGGGCTGCAGGGAGAGGGTTGATGTAATTCTCCAGGGACTGATGTCTGAGCAGTACTGGGGGTTTTCAGGGTTCTGAGAGAAGTGTCTGAGCACTGATGAAGCAAAGCTGGTAAATATTACTATTCTAAAACTTAAAACCTTGTCTGGATACCCACAAGGAGTGGGCTGCGTCCAAATTGGATCTTTCCTCTGGTATAGATTAATGTTACACTTCTTAGGACAGGGAATGAGAATTTCTTCAAGTTCATTGCTTGATGGTTTGAAAGAAATAAGAGTTGGATGTAAAACCTGACCAACATATGAATGAGCTGATGATGACAAGGCAAGAAGAAAAAAATAAATGCAGTTTGAAGGTGCACCAAGAGAGATGGCTTCCTCTGAAGTGTCTTGAGAATTTCTGACTTCCAGAGGTTCCTTTCAGCTTTTGGAAGGATAGTGCAATGATCCTACTCACCTTTCTTGGAGATACCTGTGATGTTTCCATCCTGTAGTCACCTGAAACCTCCTGAGGAGCGTAACCTGACAGTGATACTGTCCAGCTCCTGTAGCACTGCTGGATGTGTCACATCAGACACTTCAAGCATGTGTAGGTTCAGCTTCTTTAAAACTTTAAACAGTTTTAACTCGTTACAATTTGGGTGTTAAAACTTGGAATGTCAACTTTGTATTATTAGCAAATGTCCTGCTTCCTGCAAAGTCCCTGTAGTGTTTGATGGGTCACTGTGATTGATTCCTGCAAACTGCCCTGGCTTTGGGAGGCTGCAGGACTGCACTGAGGAGGGAGTGTGCTGCCCTTGGAGATGATTGCACAGCTGCAGGTGGAGGTGAAATGCAGGACAACCAGAAATCTCGTGGTGCCCATGAGTGTGCCCAGGGTACATTTGGCTTGGTAGGTGCCCAGCAAGCAAACTTGTGCCTGTCACTCTTCCTGCTGGCTCAGGGTAGAGGTGTTTGTTGCAAGTCACTCTGCAGTGCTAAGTGTTTGATGATAGTTTAGGGAGTAACCAGGCAACATTTTAAAGACAAATTAAAAAGGCATGCTTCATCTCTGTAACCAGATCTCCTCCTGTGCTTATCAGCCCAGCAGGAAAATAGGAGAAAATAACTGGAAGCTTGGAATTGAAGAGCAGCAGGTTGTGGGACCACCTGTGTGCTTTTCTTGTCATGTAGCCCAGTCCTGGGAGTGCTCTGGCAACAGCAAAATCTGTGATGGTGGGAAGGTCCCTCTCCCCAGGCACTGACACGTTTTCACAGAACTTGTCAGGAATGCAGTTTTTAAATGACCTTGAGTGGATTGATATCCGAGCCTGTTCACCTACAGCAGAGGGCACATATACAACAGATCCTTGGAGCCTGCATCCACAACAAATAAGGCCATCCACCAGGGAGCCAGGGAGCTTTTCCTGGGATGTGGTCTGGGGCACCTGAGCATGAAATACCACCTACAAATAAACAAGTGCCCTCTGTTCCCCTGCATGGGGTCTCTTTTTAGAAAGCAAATTATTTCTGCTGTTCGAGAAATATCAAAGAACTTGCCTCTTCCACCCCCCCAAAAAAGCAGGATTTTTTTTTTTTTTTAATGTTTGTTGCAGAAATGGGGCTGGCATTTGATCGCTGCTCTGGAGAGGGAAAAGGAAAGGCTATGCCAGAATGAATGATCCACAAGAATGTTGTCCATGGGTTTGGGGAAGGACAGCCCTTGCTGTACCTGCAAATAAGAACCATTTTCCTCTCCATGGTTTTCTGCTGGCTGGATGTGTGGTAGCCCATTGCTTTCTCTCCAGCCTGAGTATCAGAGAGAGATTAAAGCTGAAAGCAGGTAGGGCACCTGTGGAATTGTTTTCATAGATTTATCAATGAGTGCTGATTCAAAAAATGCCTTTCTGGTTGGGCAGTTCACTCAGGGACAGCTCAAAATGGCTCCTTCCATTCATTCCCAGTCAAATTGTGAGAGAGATCTGGACATTTGCAATACTTAAAATATCAATATAGTAAAGGCTAATTGGAGCAAAGCCAGTTGTAGAGGCTGGGTATCTGTGTGCTTGTAAACTCTGTTCTGTGAGAAGGTTCCTGAGCTCGAAATGTTGCTGCCTTTGAGTTTCGGTGGGAAACTTAGACAGACTTTTGCTTTTTGTTTGATTGTCTTATATCAGTTTATAAATGACTGCAGTGTGACCAGAGCAGAACAAAGTCATGCCTTTAAGAAAAAGTGCTTTAAAAATACTGTAAGTCTTATAGCTTGGAACTACAACTTTTCAGAACGTCCTGCCTGAACCAATTACCCAACAAATGTTTAATCTACATCTGGAGCCTTCCCCTGGAGTTAACCCAGGGGGTTTCTTGGGTCTGGTCTGTTTTGTGGGATGTAGCTTGGTGAATGAAGGGCTGTAGAGTCAAATGTTCTTGTATTCTGATAGTCAAAACTTCCTGCATTTTGTTATAACATCACGATCTATTCTGACTGGATTTTTAAAAACCCTTTTTTCAGCTGAGCACCAGGTTTGTTTGAGCAGCTGCCAGCTGCTGTCCCCAGAGCTAATTCCTCTGGGGAGGGGAGAGCAGAGTAGGTAAAAATGACTTTTAGAGCTGTAATTCCTCCTGTGTTGTGTTCTGGTAATTCTCCTTGGCCTCTCTTCCAAGCATTTGTCCCTGTGGTACCGGGGGTTTCATGGGGCTGCTGCTGCTCCTCATCTGAGGCTCAGATCCTGCCTTTGGGTGGAGGTGAGAGGAGCAGGAGTGAAAGACATTCACTCCTGGGGATGGGAGGAGGTGGCCCTTCTGCTGGGAATAGTCTGCAGCTCACCTGAGCTGGGCAATGTGCTTTTCAGAGTGCCTTTAGGGGGACCAGAGCCTCAGCAGCTGGCACAAGAGGTGATTCTCATTTTCCGTATGCTAGTTCCACTGTTTGTCTGGCTCTGTTACAAACTCCACCGGGGAACTGATCTGGTTGAAAACTAAATTTTCTGTTTAGTAAGCTGTTCCATCAGCTACTGTGCCCAGTCAGCTGCTGGTTCCAAGGAGGGAATGGGATGGGACACTGGGCAAAGGAAACGGAGACATTAACAGCTGCTCAAGCTGAATTACAAGGGGGGAGCTCCAGTGTAAAGCTCAGTTTTTGGAGTATCAGGTTGTATTGCCTTCGTGCTTCCAGAGTCTTCCATTCAAAAGGCTATCCTACTCTACAGAAAGTGTTATTTCATCAGCAGAAAATCAATTTTTTTTTTTATTCATAGACTATGCATAACTTTAACTGATTTTCAAATTAGGAATATTGTATAAAATCTTTCTGTGCAACTTGAATGTTGTGGTCTTCAATGTAGCTTGAAGACCTTGGATGATATTTAAATCCAAGTGCATAAGTGGTAGATTCCAATGGGACTTGCCTGTTCTGGTTTGTGATTAAAACCAAAGGGTTGTCTTATGATGTTACTTAAATTAAGAACTTGGTGTTATTTCATTACCTCTTAAATGTCCTCATCCTCGTACTTATATTCACCTGATTGAGCTGAATTGACTTACTGAGCATCTTTGATGAGTGAGCTGAGTTGCTTTAACCCCTGATCAGCCAAGCCCTGGAATCTGCTCAGAGGAGTTCAGAGCTTCTTCCTCACCCCAGAGAACAGATCTGGCAAGAGCCACACCCGGGTTCAGCCCTTCCAGACAGGCTGAGGGAAGTGTAGGTACAGTCCTGAGGAGGGGAACCACCTGCTTGGAAATCAAGGCTGCAGACACATTTTGTTATTTGGGAGAGGACAAGAGCTAAAGAGGAGCCATAAGTAACCCTTTCACGTTAGTAATTTTGTCAGAGGATTTTTCAGAGTGAGTCTGGGAAGATCAGCTCTTTCCACTTGACACTGTGTGAAGCGTCACCCTGAGCCTTCATTGTGTGGTTTTGGGTATTGTCAGCTCAGTGCTGGATGCTGGAACTGGCCATCAGCGTAAGGAAGGGATCACAGGGCAAAACTTGAAGCTTGCTGTTGTCCTACTTCCACTTTCATGGTCTGTGTGGTTCAGAGTCCAGATGGACACAGAGAAATGGATTTGGAGTGACATACTTGAGTGCAGATAATTTACTTTATAAGATCTGTGTCAATTCAGCCTCCTGGACAGAGAAAGTTAAAAAGCTTGGCTGCGTTTGCTGGACCTTCTGGCAATGACAAATAAATACAACTTTATGGACTTGTAGATTTTCTCTAGGACTAACTGGGTAAGAAAATTCATTGATACAGTGTGCCTTGTGTGTTGTTGCACAGTACCATTGCCTGGTAAATGCACAGGTAACAAATGTCATGATCCAAAGCATTGACAAACACACACTGTCTTTAAATAAATTAAACTTCAAGGCAAGTGCTAGCTGTTTTAAGTTTTTTGAAGTGCCAAACTGAGGAGCTCTAGTTTAGAGGAGACTGTGTTTTTTGAGGTAATGGCCTAGCTACTGTGACAAAATTAGAGTGAAGTTATTCTTGGGAAGTAAGAAAGGGAAGAATCAACTTGTCACTTTAAAAAAAAGCCTCAATAAATACTAAAGCTAAGAAACACTAACTTTCAACTCTACTCACGGTACCAACTTGGCTTTCATTCAGCTGTTTCTTCTGAAAAAACAAATGATTTGTCCTGTCCTGCGTCACCTTGAGTTTTTGCTGGCGCACGGAGTTGCTTCAGTGCATGAGTCACTGTTGGCCGCCCCGTAAGCAGGTCAGGGTCACAGAGCTGCACTCTTCTGTGTGTGCAGGACATCCAGCTGCGGCTGCAGCCCTGCCCTGGGTCTGCTCCTGAGACTAAAAACTTGTTTTTGATAGGTCTTGCAAGACCAGCTCCCGAATAGCAAACCCAGAAGAACGTAAACAAGTGTTTTCCTAATGTTTTCTTGTTATACTCCCACTGCTTTTGCCCACTCTCACCTTTCATATCTTGCGGTCCCAGGCTTCTCCTTCCTTTTTTTGGTGTGTCTGTGCAGGAGTTGCTACACCTCATGCAGCTGTAGGAAATGATCCGGGAGCATCCCTGCAGGATTGTCAGGAGGGTCACCAGCTTTAGAAATTTTTCTTTCCCACTTTTAATAATCTAAACTAGTATTTCAGTTCTCCTGCACTCATTCTGCTGTTTGATACCCTTCAGGAGGGATTTTTGGAGCTCACATCTGCTTGCAAGACACAGTCATGGGCTGCAGGATTCACCTGGTGCCCCGGTGAAGCACAGCCTGGTGCAACTGCTCTGCACAACAGGCCAGGGGATCACTCCTAGTTCTTAGTATTTTTGAACAATGGGTTCAAATTACAACTGCCTGCATGTTTTTAATATTTTTCAGTCAGAAAGCACCGTCTTTTTTTGTCATTCTTGGTGCTAGTGCAGTCTAAAACTTGCCAGGGGTGGTATCTGTGCCTCAGCCTGTGGTGGCAGCATGCAGAAGCATCTGCCTGCTCTGAAAGACTTTAACTGAAATGTTTTACTTGCTGCAGGTATATTTGGATGTTTTGATTATATAATTTTTAACATGGTGCTGAAATATATTCTGTGGAGCTCTTGTTATGATGAAATAGCCCTTGCAAGCTGTATCTGACCTTCAGGAATTCTTCTCAAAGGCTGTGAGCATGGCTCTGCGTGGCACAGAAGTGCTGAGCCACGGCACTGCAGCATTTTGGTTTCCTAGGATGTCCTTTGGACAAGGCTATCATGAATAAGCTGAATTGTGGGAGCTCTTCAGGCCTGCGTGTTCATTTTAAAAAAAAAAAACAAAAACAAAAAACTGTGCAGGCAAGCACTTGTTTGCTGGAGATGGCAGTGCTCTTTCCAAGTGTATGGTTGTCAGTATTGTGTGTGCTTGAAACTGTTCTTCTCCTAGTGTAAAGTTTTAAATTCTTTTATGCATACAGAATAAGAAGTGTTAGGTCCACTTTATCTGAAAATGTAGTTAAAAGCCTTGCCATGGATGATTATTAAATTTAACCAGCATTTTGACTTCATTTTCTGAAGTGCCAGGACTTTTAGGAACTTCTAAGCTGTTGTTTGAGGGGTGTGTGCATGTGAACTGGGGGTATTATTAAAGGGATATTATTAAAATTACTTCAGAGTGTCCTTAGAATTGTTAAACTGAAAAAATGAATATTAAAAATATTAAATTAAAAGAAACTATATTGCGAATTACAGAACAAGGTAAACAAACCCCTATAACCATGTTTGTTCTTGTTTTGCAGACCGTGAGGACCAATCAATTCTCTGCACGTGAGTGACCATTTTTCATTTGGGCACTTTTGGGATATGTATTGTGAGAGGGGGCTTTGATACAGCTGTGGGAGTCAAAGCTTGGTCTTCAGTCTTGACAGGCAGTGGGAAAGATACAGCATGAAGTGACATTTAATATGGGGATATAGTCTTTTAATTCTGTAATTCACATTATTGAGTTTTCTAGGCATGTGCTACTTAAGAAATGTAATTTAAACATGTCAGTGAAGAGCTGTGCATCTGACCCAAAAGCTTTGAGAAGTTCCCATCTCTGCAGTGCTGTGCTGTTACTCCTCAGTGGGAAATGCCTGGGGGAGACAAGATCCAAAAGTGGGTCTGGAGACCCTGAGCAGCAGTTCAGCTTTGGATCTGCCTCAAAGGGGGCTCTCTGAGGAAGGTGACACAAAGGTTCCCTTTTACCTGACCTCCCTTTCCCCCCCCAAGAGCAAACATCTTGCTTTAGCTGAAGTTTTCGTGGGATCTGGAACTGCAGTGCTTGGGAAGCTGGACCATGAGTGGGATTTCAGGCTTGTGACCCTCCTGAGCTGCTCTGTGCTTGGACTGTGGTTGGAAGGGGTGATCCAGCTTCCTTCCCTCTCCCCCATGGGACTGTGTGTTCCTGCAGCTTCCTGTGCTGGCGCTCGGAGTTGCAGCCAGTGTGATAAGGATTCCCTGTGTGCTCAGGGAGCAAGGCTGGCCCCAACCCAGCCCTGCACAGAATGGTGCTTTTCATGTTCAGTCCCCTGGGCCAGCACTCTGTGTGCCAGCCGGAAGGTATGAGGTGCAGGAGGGAAACTGCCCCTGCTGGGAGCAGCCTGGGAGTCAGGATGGTTCATCTGTGTTGGGAACCACACCTTGGCTCTGTCCTGAAGCTGCCCGCAGTCACCAGGCCTGGGTAGAAACCAGCATGCTCAGGTGTCTGAGAGAGAGGGGAGATACAGTGCTTGGGTGCCTCTCTCCTGGGTGCCAGTGTGTTGGGGATGTGGTTTGTGAGGATCCTGCTGTCTGGAATAGCTCAGTGGGGAGATTGACTGCTGGAAGGAGTCCTGGGTTCAATTTCCTTCTTGACATGATGGGATTCAATTCTCCATCTTCTGCTTCCTGCAGAAGTGCCTTACCTCTCAGAGTCTGTAGAGGACTGAGGGTGGATCCTTTCAAGCCATGCTTTTTCCAGCTATGGATACCATGAGTACAAGATTCTCGGGGCCTAAGGACACAGAAGCAAAAAGAGTTCTGTACTTAAGATAAAAGTTGATCCAGTTAACTCAGCCTTGTCTAGGTCTGTGGTTCCTGCTCTGAGCAGGACTTCTGTTTTCATGTGATGACTATTTCGTGTGCAATGCACAAAGCAGCCCTCAAAGCAGGGATGGGATCCCAGAGCGAGAAGAAACACTTTGTTCTCATGCGTTTATGGATGCTTTGGCAGCGTGTGCTTGCTCCAGGTGAATGTTTTGAAGTAGCTTCATGGTTTGTGTCTGTGCATGAACTTTACTCTCCTTTGCATGGTCAGCCAAGCCACAAGTTGGAATGGCAGTGCTGCAGGATTTGGTGAATGTCCAATCTCCTCACTTCCAAATTGGAAAGCCTCTAAGCTCTGCTGCCTTCAACTTTGTCGTCACCTCACTTCCAAGGTTCCCGTGAGCTTTTGATCCTTCTGTACTGAGTGCACAATTGATCCCTGTTTTGTATCTGGTACAGAGCATGGAATTTGTGCATCTTGTGCTGGGTTCCACCTTGGCTGGGCCTGGCTCTGCCTTGCATTGCTGCTTCTGCTGAAGAGGCAAATTGTATGTCCCCCTTCATGTCACTGGTTTTGCAGGTCCTAGACTAAGGCAGGAATAAATAAAGTGCAAGGAGAGTGTCTTAACCACACTGGAGGTGGTTTCAGAAACTCCTCTGGCAGTTCATAAGGCTCATCTTCTCATCCCAAACTTGCTGGCTCAGGACCTGGATCACCTGATTGACCCTGATGTTTACTAAAGCTGGCAGCCCTCAGAATACTTTTTCATTTCTACAGTAGGAGTGGTTCAGGGTAGCTAATGGGGTAGAAACCATCTCCTGAGTGGTGCCCTCAGCTGAGTGGACAGTTGTGGCGTGCCTGTCATTTCCCTGTCTCCAACTGCCTGCACAGGAATTGTCTGCAGACAAAGCTCTCCCACTGCTTCCTGAAGGTCTGCCTGCTTTGCATCTTCACATCTCTCCCCCTGCCTCTACTGATGAAGTTTTCTGGCTTTTTTACCTTGCATGGCCTTTAGAGGAGGGGCAGTGACTTCTCCAGTAGTGGTGTTTGATAGGATGCTTTACCAGGGCTCTGGATCCAGCCCCCTTTTCCTCTTGACAACCAGGAGTGCTGCTTTTGGGGGAATTCCTAGGTGTAGGATTGGTGCTTTGACAAGCCTTTGGGCTCTTGGTCTTGAAAGATGATCTCTGCAGTTTTCCAGATGCCTTCCTTTGGTTCTAACTTAGTGAATGTCTGATCCATTTGTACTTACCTTGGAAAACCTTTAAACACTCTGATCTCCAATTTTGTTGTCGCCTCACCTGCAAGATGGCCATAAGCTTTTGATCTTCTGAACTCAACAGACAACTGAATGCTGATTTGAATGTGGCACACATAGCATTTTTATCCTTGGCATTAGAGTGTGTAATTAAATCTGGGGCTAAGGCAGTTCCACTGTCTTCCCCTGTGCGGATCTTTAGGAAACACCAATCTGTTTCCCCAAAAAGGCCCACACTCCTGCAGTCACTATCCTAGTAAATAACAAGCTCTGTGAGGAGGGTGAGTACAGGTGGATCTTCTTGAGGAGTTCACTTTGCTGATTAATATCTTAATATTTTCTCTCTGAAAGCTGTACTGAAGGATAACCTGTGTTTCACTGAGATGCTGCAGGAACAGGCACTTATCTTAATAGCCTGCATGGATGGTTCTCCAAGTATGCCTTTCATAACATCTCATTGTTTTGAAGGCAGTGGGATTACCTGGAGGTTTTCTGTCTCAGTTTCATCACCTGCTAATGTTCTATCAGGAGTTCTGCATAAACTGGTGTTTTTACAGTCAGTAATATTTTCCCAAAGTCAGATGTACCAAGGGGGTAAAAAAAACCTTCACCAAACTATGCTGCTGCATTCTCTGGCTGTTTGTCTGAAGAAAACACCTTGTCCTGACAGGGAATCTGGTTCTTAGGAGGAGATTGCTGGGACTGGCAGCTGCTGTGGCTGTCCTGCACTTTTCCAATCCAGACTTGATGACAGATGCCTTCCTGCTCTTGCTGTAGGCAGGAGGTGTCTCTCAGCATGAAGTGTTGTGCTGCCTTGCTCTCTTTGTTACCTTCTTTTCCCTTCCCTTTCCCCACCTTTTAGGGACCCAAATGCAGACAACTGGGTTGTTGCAGGTTCTGTCTCCAGGGCTTGGCTGGGAGTTAGTGGTGTGTGACATGCACTGACTCCCTTGCTTCTGTTTTTTTTGTTGTTTTATAGTGGCCCCTCCCCTTCCCCATCTGTTTGTGTGAGTTGGGGAGTATTGAGCCCAGGGATGAAATTTATAGAAGAAACTCCTTGATGACATTACTTATTATGGATGGGCTTTTCTCGGAGTGAACCGAAAGTCCTTTTCCCATATCCAGCAGTCTCTGCTGCTCCATGGCATCCCCCTGATTTCCTCAGGAGCAGTGGTGGGATTTCTGATGTGCCCTTTGGCCTTTCACCAACTGAAAAACCCAAATATGTCCAGAGACAGGAACATCTACAGCTCCCAAATCCATTGAACAATCCATGGGTGATAGCCAGATTATTGCCTGGCTAAAGATGAGATGGGAGGAGCTGAATAAACAGTAATGGTGAGAATTTCTTTTTAGCTTTGAAGTTGGATGGTTTAATCTTGAGCTGCTAACCACTAACAGATGGTGAGAAAGGCTGCTGGAGCTCTCCTCTGCTTTGGGGTTTAGTTCAACCAGCTTTTCAACAAAAAGCAAACGAGCAGCCCTCAAAACCAGCACTGTTCTGGGAAGCTGGACTTAACCAACTTCCATCTCATCACTCCCCCTTGACTGGAGTGCAAATGAAAGTTTATTTTGGACCTTTACTCTGTAGATTCTTAGTTTGCTGAAAAGAAAGGAAAATACGTGGAGTTCCAGAAACTTCCTGTTCCTTCTAGCTTATAAGTAATATATAGATAATATAAGTTATATATGTATATAAGCAGTAGCTTTCAGCCTGTATTGACTCAGCATCCATCAGTGATTTGTACAGAGATGTGATGCCAACACTGCAGCATTCCCAGACCTTCCTGCACATTTTTCCATTTCTGTGGGATGTGAAGCTGTGCTGAAGAGCTTTCCAGAGTGAGTTTTGTTTTTTTTTTTTCCTTGGAGAAGCAGCAGCTGTTATTTTGTTAAGTTTTGGTGTTTCTCTGCTCACTGAGCATGCCAGGCTGATGACCAAGATGAAGAAATTTGCGTTGTGGTAATTAGGAACTTGGGAAATACTGAAGAAAGTCAACTCTGAAAATGTGCTGCACTGCACTTTTAAAGCCAGTGTGTTCTGAAGTGAAGACTCTTACCACAGCCTTCTGGTATTCTCAAAACTGGGCCTGGGCCTGATAAATAGGTGTTTAGCAGATGCTTGCAGCCCTACAAGGATATCTAATCTGAACTGGCTTCCGTAGGAGTGATGGGGTGTGGAGGGAATAGAGGCTGCTTGTTAAAGGCCAACAGCAGCAAATACCAAACATTTTTGTATACAACCCCTGGCTGGAGTCCAGCTGGTAACATTCCCTAGGCAAGTGGTGTGGAGATGATGTGAAGCATCAGGGGGGAAAGGAAGCAGCTCTAAAGCAGCCACGTAAATAGTAAAGCAAATTAATGACTCTTTTCCAAACTATCAGTTATACCTCTTGCAGAAAATAAGCCAGGTGATTAAGACACCCTTTAATTGCAGGTCTTGTCTGTAAATATCTGTTAATTTGTAACTGGCGGATGATCTGCTCAGTTGTGCCTGAGAATAAGTGTCTCCTCTGTTCTTTGCAACTGCTGTTGTGACAAGGACAAAAGACCATTGTTGGGGCTCTTACATAGGCAGTTACTTTCTCCTCCAAACAATTTAAGTGCATATTTCCATATTTCCATGGTTCAGGGCCTTCTCTAAGTGGCTGCTTCCATGGAAGGAGGCATTACTGGCCAGGGGAGCTGTGAGCAGCAGGTTGGCTTCTGTGTGCTGGGAACTTGCCCAGATGACAAGGGAGTGGTTCCCCTTCTCTGCAGGAGAACCCTCTGCTGCCACATGAACTTCTCATCCCAGAGCTTGTTCCTGATCAGGAAGGATAGAATCAGCCTGAAATTCCTGGGGCAGAGGAAAGGTTTGAGTGACCCAGGCATCCAAAATGTAAAATCTTGACTTGTTTGGGTTAGTTTTTCAGGAATTTCAATCACACAGATGATCTCCAACTGCATCTGACCATCCTAACACGTTCCACACCTTCAGGAATATTGTTAGTCTGCAGACTGTGCCCAGGCAGCAAGATAAAGAAAAGCCTGTCTTGGAACTGCAAAGCTTTCTTTGGATGTGTGGATTTGTGTCCCTCTGCCCTGTGCTGCTCAGGCACTTTGTACCTTCTGGGAAGCCTCTGCCCGTGGAATTCATGGCTCTCTGGGGGAAGAGGGCTGGAAAGGGGCCAGCCTGTGCAGTGAGCCTTCAGTAAACAACTTTAAATTCATCTGACTTCCCTAAAGTCCATAAAGCATTTCCCAGGTCAGGGAGAAGTTGTGGCCCTGCCATGCTGGGTGCTGTCACTGTCACAAGATGTGTGAATGCTTCAGACCTGCTGGATAGTATGGAAAACAACTACTTCCCTACTGTTTTCCTCCAGAAACAGTGTTTCCTCTGGGAACAGGACTTTCCTGAAGTGGCACTTGCCCTGTTTCTGGAATAATACCTGCCACTGGAAGTGGTGCTGTGGGGAGAGGGCGCTGCTCCCTGGGAAGAGCAGCTCCTGCATCCTCTTTGCTTTGTCACCTGTGACTCCTCTCCCTCTCTGTTCTGCCTGTTCTCCAGATGAGAATCTGTTCAGTAGTGGAAGTGCCTTTTGTGCAAGATTTGGGCTCGAGTTGCTCGGGGAAAGAACTGCAGCTGGTTGAGTCAGTGCCTGGTTTTTGCTAACCAAATTGGAGCTGGGATAAATTTGCCTGGAGAGTTCTCGGCTTTGCTGAAAATGACACTCCAGCTTTACATGCAATGAATTCAAAACCATGTTAAACTTTAAAGTGCTCATGCTGGCTAAACTTTTCCTATTTTAAATGTGCATGAAGCTGCTTCAAAACAGCAGCTTTGCTGCTCTGGGGAAGAGCACTTGGACTTGGGATCCTGCATAAATTCACCAGTCACTGTCAGAATTTGTTTGACCTGTCCCGGAAGGTAGCTTCCAAGGTAGAGATCCCCCAGTTAATTGATGGAATAACCTTGTACTTCTAACTATAGCTAAGGAGGGTTTGCTTCCTTGGTGTCTCGGTTTGAAAG
>VYXC01012009.1:18756-42450 GCA_013397175.1 Platysteira castanea | reverse complement strand
AGCTGGTGTCCCCAGGCAGGGGTGGAGGGGGCTCTGGGGGGCTCAGCAGGGAAGGCAGTGATGGCACTGGTGGGCTCCTCGTCCTGTGGTGGGGACGCGGGGAGGAGGAGGGCACGGGGTGGCCGTGTCTGGCCAGACCTCCCCTGCAGTCCTGCATGCCCAGAGCACAGGAGGGGGAGCTGGGGACCACGTCTGGGACATCCTACAGCGTGCTCAGGTGTCCTTCCCTGGGAGGAGCACCCCGGGGCCAGAAGGCAAACCCAGCAGGTGTGTGAGTGCCACCCTTCATGGGGATCCTTCTGCCCCTTCACGCTTTGTCCTTGACGGACTCTTGTTTGGGCTGTCCTGTGTCACTGCCACGAGCCAGCCTGGCCCCAGGGCCACTGCGGCCCCCCGGGCTCAGAGCTCCCTGCCAGCATCTCCGGGGGGCTTTACCTGCGTGGGGTGGCCCCCCTTCCACCTTGGCAGGCTCTGAGGATGTGGTGAGAGCGGCTGGTTCTCACTCTGCCAAGGAGCTGGGGCACCAGGGGCTCTTCCTAGAGCCATAAACTTCCTGGCTGCCCTTTGCCTCAGTTTCCCTTCCCCACGGTGTGGGCGGTGAGCTGTCTCAGGGGAACGGAGAGGGGTGGCACCTTTCCCTGTGAAGTCCCTGCACCAGGCAGAGCTGGACGTGCACTTCGGTGTGACCAAGGAACGCTGAAGGAACGGAGGCGAGGCGGGGAGGCCCCTCAGCTGCACAGAGACGTGCAGGGCAGCAGGGTCATCGCTCCAGGGCAGGGCACACCATGGGGGCAGAGCCATCCTGGGGCGAGGGGAGCCCCGAGAGGAGCCCCCCGTGCTGTGGAGGGCAGGACAAAGCCTTGCAGAGACACGCAGCGCCTGGGCTGCTCAGCTCGTCAGAGGGAAGGCTGAGAAGTGTTTTGATTGCAGCGAGTAAGTGCCTTCATGGGGATAAAATCCCAGGTACTGAAGGGCCCTTTAATCTGGCTGTGAAAGACAGACCAAGGACCAGCAGCTGGAAGCAGATCCACGGGAGATATATTTAGAAATGAGGCACGGCGTTAATGGAGGCACAGAGAGGGGAGCGAGTGCCCGGGGATGACTCAGACCAAGGCTGGACCCCTTAGCAGAGCAGCCCCAGTCAGGGGGTGCAGATGGGCTGCCTGGAGGAGACACCTGGCACAGGTGTGGTGGTGACAAGGCCGTGCGGCCCCGTGACATGCATGGGGAAACTGAGGCACGGAGGGGCAGGTGTTGACGAGCCACGCACATGGGGGGCTGTTTGCACACACGGATCAGGTGTCTGTGTGCAGGTGAGCCCCCTGGCAGCCCGCTGCTGACACCGGTGCCACCTGGGGCACCCCGGGGTAGCCCACCTGGCCTCCATCTGCCACGCCAGAAGGGCGCAGGTTTCCCGTGGATCCTGTGTCACATCTGCCAGCCCTGTGGAGATGTCTCAGGGCCCCCAGAGCTTCTTGAATTGCACCAGGCACCTCTGCCGAGGGCCTGGGTTGCACCCCTCCCCTGCAAAGCCCGCTTTTGGCGCAGTAATTATTCCGCACAGACACTCAGATGAGCGAGGCCCCGTTTCATGCACCTCTCCCCAGGCACTTCATTACAACAGCCCGACACGAGGGCTGCTCTGAGCCCAAGCCCCCGGCAGGCCCCCCCTGCCTCTGGAGAGCTGCTGTGCACGTGTGGCCACTTCCCCTCGGGCACAGATGTTCGGGCAGGACATCTGATACAGCAGGATTAGTTCAGTTGTGTAATAACGAGGTGTGTAAGGACTCAGGTAGCCCTGGCCCCTGGCAGGTGCTTGGGGCTCTGAGCCCTGCGGGGTCCCTGGGGGTCAGGCACTGCTGTGCAATGGGGGTGGTGGGGTAAAAGCCATCCTAAAATCATCATAGAGACGTGGAATGGTTTGGGTAGGAAGGAACCTTACAGACCATCGTGTTCCACCCCTGCCGTGGGCAGGGACACCTTCCACTAGCCCAGGTTGCTCCAAGCCCCGTCCAGCCTGGCCTTGAGTATTTAACCTGTGGGACCTGGCTGCTCCTGTCCTTTCTGGTGCTGGAGCAGTGCAGGGAGGTAACGGCAGGAGCTGAGGCAGCTGTGCTTTAAGGCTCTGTTAGCTTTAGGGGACAGAGCAAGGTGCCAGTCCCACTATCCAGGGAATGGGCACGGTCCCAAGGCTGCCAGAGCTCCAGGACTGTTCAGACAATGGTCTGAGGCACGGGGTGGGATTGCTTGGCTGTCTGTGCAGGGTCAGGAGCTGGACTGGATGATCCTTGGGGTCCCGTCCAGCTCAGGATATTCTGTGATTCTCTGATTCCCCCAATTCCTGCCACTGGGGATCCCAGCTGACACAGAAGGGCTCGTGAATCGTGGGACTGTGCTCTCCGTGTGCTGGAAAGGCTTTAACTTTCTCCTATGGGAAGATTTGTGGGCGCAGAGCCAGACCGGAGCTGGGGAAGCAGCAGGAGCTGCACAAAGGGCTGTGCACTGGAAAATGCGGGCTCGCAGCCACCCGAGTCACACCTGTGAGCTGCCGAGAGCGGCTGAGGCAGCACCAGCAGCGCCCTTGGAAGGAGCTGTGCCCAGGCAGGTGTGTCACTTACCCGCTGTCTGCAGGCACCAAGACACATGCCCGGCGTCTCTGCCCTGACAGGCTTCCCAGGGAAGCCGCTGTGTCAAGTCTCAGCTGGGTGGGGAGGACAGCTGGGAGATGCCCTCAGCCCTGGCATACCAGCCTGGGGAAGGGCTGCTGTGCCCGGGGCTGGGAGCTGCTGAGTGCTGTTGCCTGCCAGAGGAGAAAACTCAGTGCCAAGCTCGATGGAGAGAGAAGAGCCTGCTCCTGTGCTGTTTGTCAGCAGCAAAGTGTGGATGAAGCTGTAAAACCCCAGGTAATCCCTCAATCCTCCCAGCTCTCCAGGGCTGGGGAGGAATGGCAGGGTCAGAGCAAGCAGGAGGCTTTCCAAAACGGTGTCAGGGCTCTGCATGTCCCCCCAGCTCTGTCCCTGGCTGTGGATCTGGGAAAGCACCTGCCAGCCTGCCTGGGAGGTTTGGGGACGCCGTTTGCTGGCAGGTCTCCATCTGCACAACCTATGGTGCTGACAAGCCCCACTGAGGACTGGGAGGGAGCCAGTGGCTGGCTGCCGACCATCTCTCCCCTCCCCGGCTCCAGCAGCACAAAGGGCTGCAAATCACCACTAAAAAGTAGCTGGTGTGTGTGCCTGTGTGCCCTGGGGACACCCTGCCACCTTGGTCACTGTGGCATGGTCGCAGGTGGTGCATCTGGTGCCAAGAGCGTGCCTGTCCCACAGCGGTGCCAAAGAGGGGCCTGGTTTTGGCTGCTCCTCTCATCAGCCTCCTCTGGGAATCCTTGGCTCCTTCCCCAGCAAAGGAGCCCCTGTGACCAGGCTGGAAGATGACACTTCCAGGATTACCAGCCCGTCGGAGGCCTCTAAAGCTTCAGGTGATGACTTTACCCTGGGGGAAGGTGCGGCAGCCAGGCGTGAGTTACGGTGGGAAAGGTAACAAAAAAACCCCAGCATTTATTAGATGTGGGGGCTGGGGGCAGAGAGGGGTTTGGAACAGCATCACAGCAAACCCTGCTGTGATCCTGCACGCCCAGCCCACTCCCCGCAGCTCTGCCCCCACTCTCTTTTCTCTCAGGTGGTTGTTTTGGTTCCCTGGCTGGGGAGAGGTGCCCGGGTCAGGTAACGAAGGCTCTTCCCAGTCCTTGGTGCCGCCATCCCCTCCAAACCCACGCTGTGGTTCCATTCCAGACACGAGCCCACTGGTGTGTCCCCGAGCTCAGGAGCTCGGTTAGGTGACTCCTGCAGCCACAGTTAAGTGCTGGTGCTTTGAGACCCCCCAGAGCAGCCCGGAGGGGAGCTTTGCTCTGCTCTAAACCGGGAGTGCGGCGTGGAGCCGGCGCGGTGACAGCCACAGCGGGGCTGGGACATCCCGAGCATCGTCCTTGGGGTGATGGGCGGAGGTGCGGAGCGGGACTGCCGGAGCAGGGCGAGGGGATTGGCCTGGTTGACATTTAAAGGTCTCTTTCAACCCAAACTCCTCCGTGAGCCCGGGCTGGGGGCAGCGGGGCCAGGGGGGGTCTGGCTCGCAGCGCTCTCCTAACGACAACCATCTCTTGTGGCTTCCCCCCAGGGCCCCGCGGCGGTCGGGACCTGCTGGAGAGCGGCTGATGAGCTGCAGATGGGGCAGCCTGCGCCCATCCACGGCCAGGGCGCCGGGAAAGGGAACGGCAGAATCCCTGCTCCCTCCCTCCCACCGCCGTCCTCGGCAGGGCCGGGGGGCCGGAGGGGATCGCGGCCCCTTGCCACGGCAGCATCGCCCTCCCCAGCCCTCTCCCCAGGAACACTTGAAGCACCGGGGGAAACTGGAACTCACAGGAAAGCTCACTGGCCTTCCTCCAGTCTCATAAGCATGACAATTGCTCTCTCGCCTGCTCTGTTTCAGATCCTACCCTTAACATTTAACCACTCCCCATTAATTTCCAAATTACCACACACATCGCGGAGTCATTCCCTCCCCGCGCCGTTCTCAATGCCGAGGCCGGGCTATTCCCAGGGAGGCCGGGGCCGGGGGGCAGACCTGGCTGCGGACCCCCGGTCCCGGGAGGGAGTATGGGAACAGGCGGAGAAGGGAGCTGGGGACCCGCCACTTGGCTTTGTCTGGTGGCAGACACATGGAGCACATTAGCAGCCTTTCAGTGGAAGTTTGATCGATGGGGAAGGCTTTCTAACTGACTATCAAAGCACGCATGGTATGTGAGAAGCAGACACCAATTAGTGATGTCTTTTTAAAGGCTGCCTTGTTAAGAGGGGAATAAGGGGAAAGAATGAAATTGGCCAGAAAACATGGAGCTATTTAACCTTAATTAGGAGAAAGGTGTGGGCTTTGTGAAAAGGCCATTTCTGAAAGGGGTTTTTCTCCCTGGGTATAAAGAGATCCTGCCTACTTGTTAGAGACTTGTTAGAGTTTATAAGGCTGGGCAGGAGGCTAACTTGTAGAAATGCCTTTTATGCCACTTGAATGTGTGGCTTGCTTATTATAGTCTGCCATCCTGCCAGGGTGGCTGGTGGAGAGGAGAGGAGAGAGCAGCACTGCCAACTGGCTATAAATTTCATGAACATCATAAATGTAAGTGCTTTCTGGAGAGCTGTACAGATTGCACATAAAAGTCCCCCTTCTGTCCCTGTAAACTAAAAAGAGGGCTTTTTTGGCAAATTAAAAATTGTAGAGTGTCTTCCATGCTGAGCTAGGAAGCAGCCAGGCTACAAATCCACAGCTCCAAAGCCACGGCCGCGCAGGGAGGTCTCCCGCACACGCTGGCACCGCCGCTCCCAGTGCCACCGCGTCCCCGGGGGGAGCCGGGGGGCTGCAGGCAGCGCCGGGCACCCAGCGGCAGCACCTGGGGGATGCTGTGCTGCCAAAGCTCCTCAGGGCTCGTGGACGGTGCCACCTCGGTGCCTGTGCCGCTGCCAGCAGCGGGGACAGGGCAGAGCGCGTGCTGGACTGAGGCTGCGGGGACAAGAGAGGGGAGCCGGGGGACCGAGCGCTGCTCCTGGCGCTTCCCCAGCCCTCCCCGTGACCTCGGGGACTCACGGCACCTTTGGGACTCGCTGTCCCGGCTGGCGGCCGGCCCGGGCCGGGCAGTGCCGGACACGAGGCGCGGGGCACGCAGCGCTGGCACGCAGCAGCCGCGGGCTGTGCTCGGCCCCTGCTGCGGACCCCGACACCGGACGCGGTGAATAAGCACAGAAAGAGGCATTTTCTCCGTCAGCCGAACAAGCCCGTGCTTTATCCCCGCCGCTGCTCCGCTGCGCGCGTCCGGGCCGTGCAGCCCTGCCAGGAACATCCCCAGCCCGCTCCCGGCAAAGGCGCAGCGCTCGTCCCTCGCGGGGCTGCGCGGCCCTCGAGGGTCCGTGTTGGGATGGCGCCTGCCGTCTGCACAGCCAGCCGAGTTCAGCTCCTCGCTGCGCGGATCAGGGCTCTTTTTTCCCCTTGCTGTTTAATAAGGACCATAAATATCCTCTAATGGCTGCCCGGAGCTGGGGTTTAGAGCAGCCGCGGCACACACACATAGGGAGGTGCTCCCACCGACCACCTGAGGCCTGGGGCAAGGTGTTCCTGCGCAGGGAGCAGGAGAAAGGGCTCCCAGCCCAGGCTGACCGGCACAGCCAGGGAGGGCAGGCAGAGGGCACAGCACCTCTGTGGTCTGGTTCACTGCTGGCTCAGCATCCCCGCACAGCCGTGAGGGCTGTGCTGCTTGCTCAGGGTCAACATTGATTTTGGGGGCACAGCCAAGTGGGACTGGCCAGGAGTGTCCCAAAAACACACCACAAAGTGATGGGGCCCTGCCACCACCCTGTGCCAGTGAGGGATGTTTCAGTCCCCCGAGGCAGCTTCAGCCTTTACTTCCCATGGGCTGTTCCCGTTCAGCATCAGCTCTTGCCCAGAGCCTTGTGGAGGTGGGCGAAATTTTATTTGGAGGAGACCACAGCAGGCACAGGTCCCAGATGTTTTGCAGCTGAGTTCCAAACCATAGAATCCTATAATATCATGAGCTGGAAGGAATCCACAAGGATCATCCAGCCCAGCCCCTGGCCCTGCACAGATACCCCAACAACCCCAGCCTGGGCATCCCTGGCAGCGCTGCCCAAACGCCCCTGGAGCTCTGGCAGCCTCGGGGCCGTGCCCATTCCCTGGGGAGCCTGGGCAGTGCCCAGCAGCCTCTGGGGGAAGAACCTTTCCCTGGGATCCAGCCTGAGCCTGCCCTGGCCCAGCTCCGGCCGTTCCCTGGCTCCTGTCCCTGTCCCAGGAGCAGAGATCGGAGCTGCCCCTCGGGAGGAGCTGCAGATCCCTGAGCTCTGCCCTCAGCTGCTCCTCCTGTGGCCCCTCCTGACCCTTCATCATCCTCGTGTCCCTCCTTTGGATGTTCTGTAATATCTTTGGATCCTTCTTTTGTTGTGGTGTCCAAAACTGCCCCCGGTGAGGCTGCAGCAGTGCAGAGCAGAGCTGGACAGTCCCCTCTTGTGACCGGTGCCATGCTGGGCTCGACAGTGGCATTGCTGTGGCTCCTTCCCTCAGCTGTGAAGCTTGTCCTGCCATCCCACCTCCTCGAGGGTCTCCTGGCCAACGGGGGGATGAGGGTGCCAAGCCCTCGGGGCTCCTTTCCCTTTCTGCAGACCGCACGTGCCTGGGATCCCAGCAGCAGTGGGGAGCTGTGGCTTCAGCTAAATCAGAACCAGGGCTCAGCAGGGCTGCTCTCCAACGTGACAGCACATCAGCGTGCGCAGGAAGCACCCTCACTCTCGAATCCAAGGAAAAGCACGTTTCTGGGGCCTGAGAGCCGATTGCCTCGCAGCCACCCAGTTTCCCAGCTGTGACACATCCCACAGCATCCCTCAGCCCCCGTGCTGTGGCTTTGGGCAGCCCTGCTCTGTGCCTTGCTGAGGTGCTTTCCCAGCAGGGGACTGGAACCCCCGCTGCGTGCAGGGTTGTGCTGGGAAAGCAGCCTGTGGCCCTGCAGTGCCATGCACGGGCACTCGGGCACTGGCACAGCTTTGTCCTGAGCCAGCCAGCTCTGGGACACCGCGGAGACGCAGCGTGGGCACGGAGCCACAGCACACTGAGGACCGTTCCCAGGTGGCAGGTTGGACTCAGCATCTCTCTTTGGAGGCTCGCAGGATTCCCTGGAAACCAGGGGGACCTGTGTTGAATTTTATCCGGCCTCAGTTTGCAGCAGCTCCCCTGGGCACATTGAATTTACCACTAAGAGGGTGAGCTCCGTGTGTGCCCCTGAGGCCACAGAGAGGGGCTGCTCACACTGGGGCCATGCCAGGGCATGCCAGAGGTGAGCTGGGAGCCCAGAGCACACCTGCACACCCTGCCATGCCACCCACTCCCCTGCACCAGTCCCCAGCCCCACTTCTGGGCATCTGAGTGCCAGAGGGGACCATTTCCACCTCCCTGCCGAAGCTCTGGATGCCACAGCCCCTCTCCCAGCCCGGTGCTCCCCCGTTTCCCCCGCGGGATGAGTGGGTGGCAGCGGCGGAGGAAGGCAGACGCGCCGGTGCCAGCCGCTCCCAGCCGCAGGGACGGCAGAGGGTGAGGTCTGTGCAGCCCTTCCGGAGGCGATCCTCCCCCAGCCGGCCTGCAGGGAGCTGCCAAGGGGCAGGGACATCAAACCGGAGCAAAGCCCAGCGTTCTGGGTGGGCAGCTGCCCGTGACAGCAGCTCAGGACGGGGCTGTCACCAGTGGGGCTTGTGTTAGCCTGTTCCCAGCTCAGGAACGCACTTGGGAGCGTCCCCAGGGGAGCACGGGTGGCCGTGCTGGGGTGAGGATGTCCCCAGACTGCATCTGGAGCCCTGGGCAGTTTTCCTGCGGGCCCTGTGCACCCGCAGAGCTCTCCCTGACCCTCCTCACGGACCCCCTGCGCACCCCTGCCGTGCAGGGACAGGCTGGCTTGGAGCGTGACCTGTCCTCAGATGACTGAAGCTAAACCAAAATAACCCCAGCCCAAGCCAAGTTGGACTGCCAGGACAGCCTTTTGCATCAGTTCCCTAAATTAGAATAATACTGAAGTGAAGCTGGCACGGGGACAAGCCTGGTGCTGGGAGGGAGGCAGGAAGGACACAGGCACATTCCCAGGCCCCGCTCGCAGCGCTGGGCTGGGGTTTCTCCATCGGGATGGGGCTGTGGAGGCAGGGCGGGGCTGAGGCAGGGCTGGAATTCCCTGCGTGCCTCAGGGAAGGGGCTCTGGAGGCAGGGCCGGGCTGGAATTCCCTGCCTGGCCCAGGAAAAAGGCTCTGCAGGCAGGGCCGGGCTGAGGCCGGGCTGGAATTCCCTGCCAGGCCCAGGGAAGGGGCTCTGCAGGTGGGGCTGGGCTGGAATTCCCTGCCAGGCCCAGGGAAGGGGCTCTGCAGGCAGGGCTGGGCTGAGGCCGGGCTGGAATTCCCTGCCAGGCCCAGGGAAGGGGCTCTGCAGGCAGGGCTGGGCTGGAATTCCCTGGCAGGCCCAGGAAAGGGGCTCTGCAGGTGGGGCTGGGCTGGAATTCCCTGCCAGGCCCAGGGAAGGGGCTCTGCAGGCAGGGCCGGGCTGAGGCCGGGCTGGCAGCCCCTGTCTCCAGAGCAGCACGAGTGGCTCTTCCCAGGGAGCACCTCACAGCTCTCCTGCTCTTCTTGCCCGCCCGGAGAGCTGAGGGCTGTCATGCCGGGCTGGGAGTGCCCCGGGCCCCGCCGGCAGCGCAGGTGGCAGCGGGCACCTCGCAGAGCCCGTGCCACGCGTGGGGACACCGCAGGGACGGGCCGGTGCCCCTGCCTGGGGCGAGGGGCTGGAGCAGGGGCTGAGGCTCCCGTCCCAGCCCCGCCGCTGTGACATCCCGGGGGGTCTGGCCTGGGCACAGCCCTTGTCTCCAGCGGTGCTCTCAGCCAGCGAAGGGCATGTGGAGTCCCTCACGTGTCTGCAGGGCTGGGGAGGGCTGCCCGGCCTCGGGATTCGGGGATTTGGAGCCAGGCAGGGATGAGTCCCCAGATCAGAGGGGCTGAGCTCAGCCCTCCCTGCGAAGGGGACGCAGTGGGCAGGGAGCACCCGCTCCATCCTCAGCCCCTCACCTTGGCTTCAGGCCTCTGACCCGCAGCCTCAGGGCCTGGTGGAGGAGTCTGGGGAGAAATGCAGTTTGGGATGTGGTTTGAGGAGGTCTGAGAGCCCCAGGTCTGCTCCCAGGGCCAGGGAGAGGGGCAGGGGTGTATCAGGAACTTCTTCCAGCTCCCAGGTCAAAGACGTTGGGGTTCTCTCTTTCCTTCCACATGCCAGGGGTCCTGTGTCTCCCTGTGTCTCCAGGGGAGGCTGGATGGTGTCTGTCACGCTGTCCTTGCCCCTCTGCAGTGGCACCAGGCTCTGGGATGCTGTGGGCACGATGAGCTGTGCCCCCCAGCCTGTGCCCCAGCAGCAGGGCAGAGCGTGGCACTGGGAGTGCACAGTGGCACAGACCAAATGTGCTGAAATGGGCTCTGCCAGAGCTGTGCAGCCTTGCCCTGCTGCCCGGCCTGGCACGGAGGGGCAGGAGCAGGCAGAGAGGTGTGGGGACAAATCCCTGCCGTGGTCACAGAAGCACGGAATATCTGGGTTGGAGGGGACCCACACGGACCAGGGCAGTTCAGCTGCTGGCTCGGCACTGCTCGTGCCATGCGATGCACTGGGGGGGAGCAGAGCAGGGTCAGAGCCTCCCACAGGGCTTGGGGTGCCTGTGGTTCCCCTCAGGACCCCCCTAAACACCCTGGGGTGTGTCATGTTGGTGCCACCATGTCCTGAAATGCTGGCTCTGGAGAGTGCCCGAGGGGCTGCAAAGGTCAGGAGCAGTGGGTGCTGGATTTGGGCTCCAGGAGGGGCAGAGGCTCCACAGCTGGCTCCGCACAGGGTCCTGCCACCCAGGAGTGGCACCATGGGGACCCCGCAGCTCTCACGGTGACGAGAGCCAGCTGCAGACCACCAGCCCCTGCCCGGAAAAATGCCCTGGCTGTGAGGCACAGCTCAGTCCCCGTGAGGATGAATGCAAAACATCAGGGGTTTGGCAGGAAAGGATTCCTGGGGGAATTCCAGCCGGGCAGAATGGAGAGCTCAGCACGCACAGGAGGGGGCCGGGTCCCTGGGGACAGGGACAGGGCAGTGCCACGGTGAGCTCTGCCCTGGTTAAAGCAGGGATCAGCAGGGGACTGTCCCCACAGCAGCGTCTCCGTGCTGGGAGCGCAGCCAAGGAGCTGGGGTCACCCAGGGCAGCAGGGCTGCCACCCAGGCTGTGCGGGGCACGTGGAGCGGCTCGGGGGGGACCTGGCACTCAGCCACCAGCCACGCCAGTCCCTGCCACCAGGGCAGTGCCAGCTGCTGACAGGCACAAGCCCGGTGGCTTCAGGGACAGAGTTGTTTCGCTGCAGGTGTGATAAGGAAGTTGGGTGTCTGGTGTGACAGGGCACAGATTTACCCTGATCCTCACAGGGATCTGAGGGTGTCCTGAGGGCTCAGGGGATGTGCGGGGCTGAGGCAGAAATCAGGGGTCATGGAATCCCAGAAAGGTTTGGGTTGGAGGGACCTCGAAGCCCATCCAGTGCCACCCCAGCCATGGCAGGGACAGCTCCCACTGTCCCAGGCTGCTCCCAGCCCCATCCAGCCGGGCCTTGGGCACTTCCAGGGATCCAGGGGCAGCCACAGCTGCTCTGGGCACCCTGGGCCAGGGCCTCCCCACCCTCACAGGGAAGAATTTCTTCCTGCTATCCAATCTAAACTTCCTCTCCTTCAGTTTAAAGCTTTTATCCTTCAAAGCTGTTATAAAATGATTTTACTGTACTTGTGCAGCTTGAAAAAGCAGAGAAACCCCTGAGCTGATTCTGCCCTCCCTGCAGTGGCACCCGGAGTCACTTCAGGCTGGGCTGTGCTTTGGAGAAGTTGCCTGGAGCCTTGCCCACAGCACTGGGGCCTGCAGGAGCCCAGCTCTTGCTCTGCAGTGGCATCCACTGCCCACCACCCCAGCAGGAGGGATGTCTCTGGCCTCAGGTGTCCTGAAACTGGCCCATCCCCACCTGGGGGGGTGCAGGAGTCCCCCCAGTGCCCAGGGCACACAGAGACCCCCATGAACAGCCCCCTGAGCCCCCCTCTGAGCAGTGTGGTGTGAAGGGTGAGGGTGGAACCCCTCAGGGGGAGGTGAGCAGCCGGATCCATCCCCACCATGGCCCCTGGGCACCTTGCTGGGAGCTCTGAGTCTCTCCGAGGCTCTGATGGATATCCCAGCTTGCTGGGAGTGTTGGGTCCTGGCTCTGAGGCTCTGATCAGCATCCCAGCCCATGCCTCCTCTTGCCAGGGCTGGCATCTTCCAGGTCCTGCACTCCCTCTGCCTTCATGTTGAGGGATGCAGTCACCCCATCACCTTCCTGGGATTTCTGTCCCACCAGCTGAGTTCCCTGAGCTGATTCCGTGAGCTCATGGACACGACAGTGGCTGCTGTGTCTGCCTTGGCTGCCGAGGCAGAGCTGTGCTGCCAGGGCAGGTGAGGATGGGCAGTGGTGTCAGACCCAGGGCTTTCTCTGCCCCAGCTCGGGGTGGCTGGGCCAGGGGCAGTGAGGAGGAGGGGCTGCTAGCCTCCCACCCCCACCCCAGCCCTCCTTGGCCTCAGCTGCTGCTGAACAGTTTTTGTGGTGCTCAGATCTCCCAGAGAAAGCCCTGAGATGGTGGCAGAAAGGTCAGAAGCCAACGGGGCCTTTGAAGGACGTGTCCTTTAAAGGGTGAGCCAGGCCATGTGAGCTCTGCCTTCCCATGGCCTCAGAGCCCCCACTGGGAACTGGGGGTGCTGAGGGGGTGCTGGCAGCTGCTGTCCCCAGCCTGCTGCCTCTGTGACCTGGACATGCTCCTGAAGCTGCTGAGGGGCAAAGAAATGGGTGAGAGGGCAACACTGAATCCTCAGCGAGGGGCTCAGCCTGGCTGGGAACCAAGGCAGGTGCACAAAGGGCTGCTGAGAGCAAGGACAGGGTGAATCTCCAGCCCCGTGCACACCTGAGTGGTGAGTCTGGCTCCTGGGACAGGATGGATGAAGGCAGCACCGGGCAGAGGAAGTTTCCCCTGCAAGGAAAAGCAGGAGAAAGTCCTTGGAGAAGTGTGGCATTAAAAGGATGGGAATTTGGCAGAAAACAACTCCCGCTGCTGGGTGACCCTCAGGGGTGAGAGGGGCTGGGTGTGGCTGGGTTTCATTTCTGATCAGAGCCAATCTGCACTTTGGGTCTGGTTGTGTTCCCAGTGGGTCACACTCTAAGCCTGGTCTCGTTCAGGGTCACAGATTCACCAGTTCTGAGCTTTACTAAACCAACACTGAGTCTGGTTGGGCTCAGTAAGAACTTTCACAACAGATTCACCAATAACGCAGTTTATTGGAGCAACGGACTCCAGGTTCATTTGGATTGCTGGTGATAAAGTCACCAGACCTGCAAAATAGAAATGTGTAGCTCTAGTACCAGTGTTCCCGGGGATGCTCTGACACAGGCAGAGGCACAAATGTCACCAGAGAGCTGTCCCTGCTCCGAGGAGGAGAGAGGTGCAAGCCCATGCAGTTGTCTGTGGGATGGTTTTGATCTCCTCCTCTGGCACGGAGGATTCCAAAAGCCAATTTATACTTTTGGGAGAAGCAGAGGCGAGGCTGTAGTCAAACACTCTGTTAGTGCTGCCATGAATGGTGGGGGGCAGCCTGTTTGTGTGGAATTTGGGGATATTGAGAGCTCCAAAGACAGAGATTACAAAGGCTCTGGGTCTTGCGCGAGGGCAGGACTGTGACACTGTGACATCAGCCCCTCTTCTGCCTGTGTGAGGGCAGTGAGAAGGGTCATCCCTGGGCTGCACCTGAAACCCACCCCCCCCTCAGCAGGACATGGCCACAGCAGTGCCTTAGCCCCCATCTCATGGCATATCCCATGGGCACCCCTTCCCCACATGTCTCAGGACATATCCCATGGCTCCAGGCCTCATTCCAACCAGGGGTCAAGGCAGAGGTGTGGGACAGCCCCGAGCGAGCTCCCGGGATGGGGCTGAGCGGGGCGGGGCAGGGCAGGGAGGCCCCGGGGCTGTGGCTGTGAGCGGGCACAAAGCCTGCAGGTCCCAGAAGTTCCTGCTTTAGGCACCTCGGGGGCACATCCCTGCTCCAGAGCTATGGCCGGGCCAGCCCCATCCTCGGGGGCTGGTTCAGAGTGGCCCTAAACCCGGGACAGCTCTGGCACACGGCTGGAGCTGCCCTACTGGAACATCCCTGTGTTCCTGCTGGGCTGAGCTTGGATGTGCTCCTCCAGCAGCCACTGCCTTCCCACGGTGCAGCAAAAGGCGGATTTTGCAGTTCAGGAGGGATCCATCCTGTCCCACGGCAAGCCCAACTGGAATTCCGGCTCCTGGCAGCACCAGGCTGCGCAGGGGCTCGCTGAGCACGGGGCAGGGATGTGCTGCTGAACCTGCCCCCTCACAGGGCTCCTTGCCAGCTCCCAGAATCGCAGAACTACGGAATCTCCTGAGCTGGAAGGGACACACAGGCACCCGTGCAGTCCAGCTCCTGGCCTTGTACAGGACAATCCCAAGAGTCACCCCAAGATTTCAGGGGGATGAGCAGATGGAGCATCCCCTGGGGAGCTGGGGGTGAGAGCTGGCCCTGCGCCGGCCGTGTGTGCTGGGACCCAGAGCCCCCCGTGCTGGGCTGAGCCCCCAGCCTGGGCAGAGGGGAGGGGGATTATGCCCCTCTGCCCTGCTCAGGTGAGGCCCCACCTGCAGAGCTGCCCCAGCCCTGGGCCCTGCACAGGAAGGGGCTGGAGCTGCTGGAGAGAGCCCAGGGGANGGAGCTGCTGGAGAGAGCCCAGAGGAGGCTCCAGGATGATCAGAGGGATGGAGCTGTTCTTGTACGGGGAAAAGCTGAGAGAACAGGGATTGTTCAGCTTGGAGAAGAGAAGATTCAGCATGACCTAACTGGGGCCTTCCAGTGCCTGAAGGAGCTACAAGAAAGATGGGGAGAGATTTTGTACAAGGCATGGAGTGACAGGACAAGGGGGAACAGCTTCCCACTGCCAGAGGGCAGGGTTGGATGGGATACTGGGAAGGAATTCCTGGCTGTGAGGGCAGTGAGGCACTGGCAGAGGGTGCCCAGAGAAGCCGTGGCTGCTCCTGGATCTCTGGAAGTGTCGAAGGTTGGACAGGGCTTGGAGCAAGCTGGTCTAATGGAAGGGGTCCCTGCCCATGGCAGGGCGTGGAATGGGATGATCTGCAGGGTCTGTTCCCTTTCAACCCAGCCTATTCCATCATCCTCTGATTCTCTGATCCCACCACGTGCATGAGAGCCTTGTCCAAGCACTTGTTGACCTGTGGCAGATTTGGTGCTGTGTCACTGGCCTGGGATGACAGAAGGGTTTTTGTGTCATCCTCCCTGACCTTGGGATCGGTGGGGAGGTGGGATCCACACTGGCTGTTGGCTCCCCACGTGGACCTGAGCTCAGAGGATCAGGTGGTCTGTACCGCAGAGCTCTCTCCAACTTGGCCATTTATTTGTGCCTTAAACAGCAATTAAGAAAAAAAAAGTGGAGCTGCCTCAGCCTGCGAGAGGCTCTGCCTGACTCCTGTCTCCTCACTGCGGTGCTGCTCTGATTTCCATCTCATGCATATCTTATTTAACATTCTGGATACTGTTTTGAGTGCCCCAATATTTTAAAATAAATTGCTGCATGTAAAAGACTTAATGTCACATTCTGTTATTCTGACTGTTAAAAGAAAAGTGAAATCTTCAATGGGGCCAGTGGAGCAGAAGCAATCACGCAGAGGGAGGTCCTATTAATGTGTATTACGTTTCATTATTGCAGCTCTGCATGTCAGGCAGCTTCTCATCAGAGCTCACGCAACACATCACAGACTTAACTCCTTGCAAGCAAACAGGGGGGCAGCTTTGAAACTCCTGCTCTGTTCCTTGCCTCCCCAGTGTCGTCTCCGTGCTCCCGTTCCCGTTGTTCCCCTGTCCCCGGCTCCCGTTCCCGCTGTTCCCCTGTCCCCGGCTCCCGTTCCCTCTTTNCCATTCCCACTGTTCCCCTGTCCCCGGCTCCCGTTCCCGCTGTTCCCCTGTCCCCAACTCCCGTTCCCACTGTTCCAATGTCCCCAGCTCCCGCACACGCTCCGGCCCCTCCCGGCCTTCCTCCCGTGAGGAGGAGCTGGGCTGGGAGCGAGAGGAGGCACCCAGGGAGATGCGAGGGATGAAGGGAGGATGGAGTGGGAAAGGGTGATGGAGAGGGAATGGGATAATAAAGAGGGTACGGGATGATGGATAGGGAAAGTGATGGTGGAGATGGAACTGGATGATGGAAAAGGAAGGAGATGATGGAGAGGGAATGAGGGGATGGAGAGGGAAGGGAAGGATGAAAAGGGAAAGAGAGGATGGCAAGAGTAAGGGATGAGGGAGTGGGAATGGGATGATAAAGAGGGAATGGGGATGATAGAGAGGGAAGGGGGATGATAAAGAAGGAATGGGATGGTGGAGAGAAAATTGGATGATGGAGAGGGAATGGGATGATGGAGAGGGAATGGGATGATGGAGAGGGAAGGGAATGATGAATAGGGAAAGAGAGGATGGAGAGAGTAAGGGATGATGGAGAGGAAATTGGAGGATGGAAAGGGAAAGAGATGATGGAGAGGGAAGGGAAGGGAATGATGAACAGGGGATGGGATGATGGAGAGGGAATGGGATGATGGAGAGGGACTGGTGGGAAAAGCAGCAGGGAGAGGGGATGGGAGATGATGAGCAGGGGATTCACACACAGGAGTGGAGGGTCCCTGTGCTGCCAGCCCATGTCACCTGCTCCCAGCTCCCAGCTCCACGGGATATCCCATCAGGGGATGCACCCTGGTGACTCCCTACCCTCGAAGGTCTCTCCAACCCTCAGGTAGTTCAGGCTCTCCTGCCCCTTGTCTGGGCTTGTTCCCATCCTCCTGCTGGAAAACTCTCCCTGGACAGACCCCGAAGCCCCCGTGGGCTGCAGGGGTGTGATGTGTGTTTGATATGGGGAAAGCACTCCCGCGGTGGGGAGGGGACACAGGGAGAGGAGGGAGGGGCAGTCTGGGCTCAGACCCAGGCCGTGGGGGAAGGGGAGCTGGAGGGAGCCAGCAGCAGCGGAGGGGATGGGAGGAACCTACAATGAAGTGGGAAATGCCTGATCTAAATTCCAGGTGCTCCCGGGAGGCTGCTGAGCCCCATGTTTCCCCATTCCCTGTGATGGAGAGGCTCCAGCTCCACCGTGGTCCATAAGGAGGTGGGATGAGGGATGAAGGGGCTCTGGGTGCACTGAGCACGGGGCTGTGTGGGGCCGTGGTGCTGCTCCGGGAGGGAAAGTCTCTCTGGAGAAGGTGAGATGATAAAAACAACCTCCAAAATCCCTGCCAGAGCCTCCTGGGGATGGAAAGGGCTCAGGGTGGGCAGTGGGTCAGTAAATGCCACTTTGCTGGGCACAAAGCCCAAGGAAGGCATCACAGAGGGACCAGAGTGGCATTTCCAGTGCCCCTGCCGTGGCCAGCCCCAGTGTGACAGTGAGGGGCACTGAGGTCCTGGCAGAGCCTCTGGGTGCCTGCCCACTACAGGGGCCCCACCCTCCTGCCCACAGGAGGAGTAAATGTGAAAGGTTTGCCCCTATTCCCCCATTTTCCCAGGGCATCCCTTCCTCTCTTCCAGCCTTCTCCGGGGCACAACCCCCCAGGTGTGGCGTGGGGCACCGAACACGAGCTGGGCAGGGGCAGAAGTTTGTGGAGGGGGTGCTGGGCAGAGCCTCCCCCAGGGGAGGGTGCAGGGAACAGGGGACAACCTTGGTCTGAGCTGGGAAACCCCAGCTGTGCCTGAGCCCCCAGTCCCTGGGCTGTGCCAGGCGCCCCTGCTCTGCAATGGATTACAAGTATTTGTGTTTAAATCACCGTGCAGAGCTGTCCCTACAGCCTGGGCAGAGAGAAAAGCCACTGCAGGCCAGGCCGTGGCTCGGTTCGGTGTCACAGTGATGGCCCGGGGGTGTGGGACCCGGGCCAGGGCTGATGGCGTGTGTGCCCCAGCCCTGGGGATCCCACAGGGAATGGGCAGGAGAGGCTGCAACAACCACGAGAAAGGAGATTTTACGGCGGTGGGGAAGGAGGGAGTGTGGGATGGGGCAGGGAGGGCACAGGTAGGTGCTTCAGGCCTGGAGGGGTCCATGTGTGTCCTTGTGGTGTGAGGGGGTTGGAAAGGCATGGGGAGTGGTGAGTCCTGAGCCTCTACCCCCACTCCTGCTCTCCTTCCCAGTGGCCTTGGTCCCACAGAACCACTGGGGTCAGAAAAAACCTCCGAGGTCATCGAACCAAACACCACCGTGTCACTGACCCGTGTCAGGAAGTGCCACATCCACTGGGTGCTCCAGCACTGCCAGGGATGGTGACTCCAGCACTGCAGCTGTTCCCGTGCCTGACCACCCTTTCAGCGAGGGGATATGCCCCGACCTCNGGAGTGTTCCAGCCCCAGCAGGCCCTGGGAGCACACAGACCCCACAGAGGGGGCACACAGACCCCACAGAGGGAGCACCCAGACCCCACAGAGGGAGCACACAGACCCCACAGAGGGAGCACACAGACCCCACAGAGGGAGCACACAGACCCCACAGAGGGAGCACAGCCACGTGTGGGGGTCACCTCTGACCTCCCCCCGGCACAGGCAGTGCTGGACCTGCTCTGGACACCTTGGGCTCAGTGGGAGCGTGTTGCCTGTGCCACCTCCCCTCCCCGGAGATGGNGAATGGGCAGGAGAGGCTGCAACAACCACGAGAAAGGAGATTTTAGGGCGGTGGGGAAGGAGGGAGTGTGGGATGGGGCAGGGAGGGCACAGGTAGGTGCTTCAGACCTGGAGGGGTCCGTGTGTGTCCTTGTGGTGTGAGGGGGTTGGAAAGGCATGGGGAGTGGTGAGTCCTGAGCCTCTACCCCCACTCCTGCTCTCCTTCCCAGTGGCCTTGGTCCCACAGAACCACAGGGGTCAAAAAAAACCTCCGAGGTCATCGAACCAAACACCACCGTGTCACTGACCCGTGTCAGGAAGTGCCACATCCACTGGGTGCTCCAGCACTGCCAGGGATGGTGACTCCAGCACTGCAGCTGTTCCCGTGCCTGACCACCCTTTCAGTGAGGAGATCTGCCCCGACATCCAACCCAAAGGAGCAGCAGGTGCTGGGTCAGGAGTGTTCCAGCCCCAGCAGGCCCTGGGAGCACACAGACCCCACAGAGGGGGCACACAGACCCCACAGAGGGAGCACCCAGACCCCACAGAGGGAGCACACAGACCCCACAGAGGGAGCACAGCCACGTGTGGGGGTCACCTCTGACCTCCCCCCGGCACAGGCAGTGCTGGACCCACTCCTGACACCTTGGGCTCAGTGGGAGCGTGTTGCCTGTGCCACCTCCCTTCCCCAGAGATGGAAAATCCACTTGGGATGGGCACCAAAGGGCCCTGCACTGAACTTTGCTCTCCCTGTGGGCATCCTGCCAGTGCCAAGTCGGAGGGTGATGCCCAAGCAGGGGGTGTGAGCCCATCTCCAGGGAGTCTCCTTGGCAGGGAGCAGTGGAGTGGGAATTCTGTGGCTGTGGCTTGAGGAAGGAGTGCTAGGAGTGAGCACGCCAAGGTGCTGGGGCTGCTCATGGAGTGGCAGAGGATTTCTTCTGTGGAAAATAAAAATCCTGAAAAAAATGTGCATTGTTGTAGCAAACAAAGCTGGGTGGGTTTTATTTCCATTTTCTGTAGGTTTGGTTTGTTTTCTGCCCCAGCTTTTCCCAGCCTTTCTTCTCATACTTGCTCTGTTTTTTTTTTCCTCTTGTGGTTTCGAGGGATTGAGGCTTTTCTGCCGCAGCAGTTAAAGTTTGGGTTAGGAATTCCATGGGAAAAGAGCTTATTTTCCATTTCAGTCCGTTTCAAGTTAAACACCTGATGCTTCCAGACCTCCACCCCAGTTCAGACCAGGGACTTCCCCAGCACTGCAGTTGGAGGACGATGCACTTCTGCTGGGAGGTGCTGGTGTTGGCCAGGACTGCGGGCACCGAACCTTGGGATGGCCGCCCTGCACCCCGGGAGTGCCCCAACCCCTCCTGATGTCCCCTGAGCTGCTCCCCCTCCTGTGTGGGTCCCTCTGGGCTCAGGTCTGGGGCAGGGATGAGGGGACAGCAGTGACACCTCTCACCTCAGCTGCTTCTCCTTCACTTAAGATCAGAGAATGTCCTGAGCTGGGAGGGACCCCCAGGATCATCCAGCCCAGCCCAGGCCCTGCACAGACACCCCAAAATCCCACCCTGGGCACCCCTGGCAGCGCTGCCCAAACGCCCCTGGAGCTCTGGCAGCCTCGGGGCCGTGCCCATTCCCTGGGGAGCCTGGGCAGTGCCCAGCAGCCTCTGGGGGAAGAACCTTTCCCTGGGATCCAGCCTGAGCCTGCCCTGGCCCAGCTCCGGCCGTTCCCTGGCTCCTGTCCCTGTCCCAGGAGCAGAGATCGGAGCTGCCCCTCGGGAGGAGCTGCAGTCTCCTCTTGTTTCAGTCTTTCAAAGATGTTAAAACCAGAAACGAGTCACCTGCCCAGAGCTGGTGTATTCCACCCCCTCCCCTTTCTGTCCCTCCCCGAGTGCTGCAGCTGCTGCTGGCCTGGCTCTGTCCCCCTCAGGGTCCCCAGCAGACCTGGTCCCCAGCCTGGCCCCTCACCTCCACCCCACAGGGACCCTGCTCAGGGTTTGGGGACTGCGGGGGGACTGAAGCCAAGCCCCACAAACACACACGGGGGAGATTTCTGTGGGTGAGGGGAGGGCTGAGGCTCTGGGGGCAAGGCAAAGCCCAGTGTGTGCTCAGCAGTGGGGAGGGGAGGGGGGATCCTCGCTCTGCTCGTGCTGGGGCTACAAAATGTGGCACCAAAGACACTTTGTCTTCATCGTCATCTCCTTCATCTCCTGACATGAGTGAAGAGCACAGACAGAATGTGAGGTCAGACACATCATGGCCCTTCCAGGCCCCTTCCAACCCAAACCATTCTGGGATTCTGTAGTTTTATGGTATAGAGGTTCTGGTTTTAGCTCCATCACCCCCAGTAAGGCAGGAGAAAGGTCCCCAGCCCCCTGGGGTTCNAGTTTTATGGTATAGAGGTTCTAGTTTTAGAGTTGTGACCCCCAGCCCTGGTGTCCTGGCAGTCCCTGATCTCCAGCCCCTGAAATCAGGACTGATCCTGGCCCATGGCCCTGGGCTTGTCTGCTCTGCCTGCACCGAGCCCCTGCCAGCTCCTCCTCACACAGCCTGGTTTGCCCAAGGCCAGCTGGCAAACACCAGTCTGACCTGGAGGGGTCTTACTCCAAGCACGATGTGCAGCCTTGGTTAAGGTAGGAAAGACTTTGGCTGAGTTTTTCGCACCCTGAGCCTCTCCCAGCCCCACATGTGGACGTAGGAGAGGATCAGAGCTTGGATTACCTGGATTATTGTGCACTGAGCTGTGAGAGCAGCAGTAGCAGCCCTTGGCCAAGCACACCACGGGACAGCCGTGGGGACACAGGGGACAGGAGCTGGTTGGACCCTCCAACGAGACTGACCTGAGCTGTCCACGTCCCGGTCACTCCGAGGTGAAGCACAGCCCATCATCCTCACCAGGCTGCTCCCCCGAGCCACACTGGGGTGTGCCTGACCCAGGACACCCTCCAGCCCTGCAGCCACCTCCACCCGGGCTCCAGAGCCCCCTGGCTCCCTCTTTTGTCCCCCAGAGCTGGCCTCACTGTGACACCTCCCGTGGCTGAGCAGGAGCTGCGAGGTGACCCCTGACATTAACCTAATTGTTCCCTCTCTTTGATTAGATGCACCACAAAGTTGGTAAATGGATCAAATTAAATTTGAGTGGCGGCGGCACAGCTTTGGAACGCTGATTAGATTTGAAAATACCACATTTAAATATCTTAGCATTTCTGGGGATTAGGAGAAAGAGGGGGAGCGTGTGAGTGGGGAGGGGAAGCAGAGGAGGGGGCGGCGGGGGAGAGGCAGCGCCAGCCCCCCGCGCACAGCCCGGGGCTGGGGTGCTCGGCCTGGGCCTCCCACCTGGTGGGCATCAGCACCAGCTCCTGGCTCGTCAGCTGGGAGGATCAGGAGCTCTGCTGCGGGTTCTTGGAGGTTTTGCATCGCTGTCAGGGCTGGGCTCCCCCCACGCCGCTGTCCCCCCGTCCCCACCGCCGGCTCTCAAATGTCAGCGGCCTCGCCGAGAGCTGTGCTGCCCTGTGCACCGTGAGCAGCAGCACCAGGCCAGGAGGGGGAAAACTGGAGCCTGGACAAGGAGGCTGGTGCTGAGCCTGGGTGCTGAGTGTGGCTCTGGGGCACCGTGCCCTCCCTCCTGTGACACCGCAGGGCCAGCCAGGACACAGCCCCTGGCACCCGCCGCTCGCAGGCCCCGATGTGCTGGGAGCTCAAACCCTGTTCTTGCCTCTCTCCAACCCACCCAGGGCTGGACACCCCACCCCAGCAGTGCCGGGAGTGCCGGGTCTGGGCTGGGGTCCTGGGGGGGCTGCACTCCCCAGAGCCCCTCCCAGGCCTGCAGGAAAGCACCTGAGGGAATGTTGGGGTGCACAGCTCGTGGTGGGGGTGCGGGGAGGGCGGGCTGAGCGCTGCTGGGAGGCAGGTGAAGGATGGAGCACAGCCTGTGTGTGCTCTGTGGAATGGGCTGGACATCGCAGCGGGGCACTGACAGGGAATTTGGGCCTGCTCTGGTTCTCAGGGATCACACGGGTGGTGGGAATGTGTGGAGAAACACAAGTGGGCTCAGCTCCTGGGCCCACAGGGGACAGGGAGGCACAGCTCCCAACAGGATCTGCAGGGATGGTGCTTGGCAGCCTTGCTGGGTGAAGGACTCTGCCAAAGGACATGGACCTGTGGGAGTGTGTCCTGGGGAGCCCACTGAGGTAATCCCAGGGCTGGAGCCCCTCTGCAGCTGGGCTGGGAGAGCTGGGGGGGCTCAGCTGGAGAGGAGGAGGCTCCAGGGAGAGCTCCCAGCCCCTGGCAGGGCCTGAAGGGGCTCCAGGAGAGCTGGAGAGGGGCTGGGGACAAGGCCTGGAGGGACAGGACCCAGGGAATGGCTTCCAATTGGAAAAGGGGAGATTTGGGTGGGATCTTGGGCAGGAATTGTTGGCTGGGAGGGTGGGGAGGGGCTGGGCTGGAATTGCCAGAGCAGCTGTGGCTGCCCCTGGATCCCTGGCAGTGCCCAAGGCCAGGCTGGACACTGGGGTTGGGAGCAGCCTGGGGCAGTGGGAGCTGTCCCTGCCAGGGCAGGGGTGGGATGGGATGGGCTTCAAGACCCTTTGCAACCCCAGCCCTTCTGTGATTCCATGATCTGAAAGGAGCTGGTGGCCAGGCCCCTGCCCACTGCCCGTGCCACACCGCCCTGTGCCCTGTGAGGGCTTGGAGGAGGACAGGGCTCGGCCAGGGCTCAGTCCCAGCTCAGAGCAGCAGCTCCTGCAGCCCACGCGGGCTCTGCCCACGCCTGGAGCCGTGGCCTGTGAGGGTCCCTGGGGGTGCAGCCCCAGGTGTGCACTCACACACCTGCCCCCAAAGGCTGCCTGTGCCACACCCACGTGCGTGTGGTGCCCAGGTAAGGCAGGGTGGGTGAGTGTGTCCCCGTGCCCGTGTGTCCTCATGNGGCAGGGGTGGGATGGGATGGGCTTCAAGACCCTTTGCAACCCCAGCCCTTCTGTGATTCCATGATCTGAAAGGAGCTGGTGGCCAGGCCCCTGCCCACTGCCCGTGCCACACCGCCCTGTGCCCTGTGAGGGCTTGGAGGAGGACAGGGCTCGGCCAGGGCTCAGTCCCAGCTCAGAGCAGCAGCTCCTGCAGCCCACGCGGGCTCTGCCCACGCCTGGAGCCGTGGCCTCTGAGGGTCCCTGGGGGTGCAGCCCCAGGTGTGCACTCACACACCTGCCCCCAAGGCTGCCTGTGCCACACCCACGTGCGTGTGGTGCCCAGGTATGGCAGGGTGGGTGAGTGTGTCCCCGTGCCCGTGTGTCCTCATGCTGGTGTGTCTCTGTGCCTGTGTGTCCCCATGCCCGTGTGTCCCCGTGCCCATGTGTCCCCATGCCCGTGTGTCCCCATGCCCCTGTGTCCCTCTGCCCATC